>JBAOKB010000101.1:0-77045 GCA_037044905.1 Hortaea werneckii | reverse complement strand
AAATGACGGCGTTTGAAATGCGGCGGGTGAGCTGGCTGTAAAGAAGGCTGGAGTCGTCCTGCCAGGCTTGATTGTTGGCTTGATTGTAGTACCCAGTCTGATTGAAACCTCGACACCAGAATTCCGGGGCCAGATCCGGGTCCAGATCCTGGGCTTGCGCATGCTCTACAAACAATGCACCAAATACTGCTAGGAGGCCGAAAGAGGTCTGCATGGTACACTTCTATTGAAGCAAAAGATTGTAGATGGCTTAAGAGAAGGGAAATGGAAGGAACTGCTTACTGTCGCTTGCAATTGGCAATTCAACTTATCTGTTGGCAAACGAATCCTTCCACGGAGCGTGCGGTAGAACCTAATGAGGCAACGGCTGGTATAAGAGCGGCCTTGGTCTTGGGACCTTGTACTGCAGCAGTGGTGAAACCGAGCCCTTTGATTGGCTGTACTACATCATAGGTGTACCCTAAGGGATGTGACTTGAACTCGCCAAGGCAGTCCAAGACGTGGGGTCCTCGGTCGGGTGCACGATTTACTTGTACATCGTACTTGCATTTTACGCAGATCATCTCGACATTTCCTATACTGAGGCGAAAAGCATAGCGATTGCACTAGCCAAAATGGCCCAACTTCCAACTTTCACAAACCCCGCCTCGCCTGTCGACAAACCTTGTGGCGGTCGCTCGTTGGGATTGCCCGTCAAGTTCGCCGCTTCAGTCTTGTTCACCGTCTTGATATAGGAGTTACCTTCGTACACGGCGAGGCCGCCTCTCGTCTCGATTATCTGTCCCGTATACATCGGCTCGCAGACTTCGACAAAGGTGTCGTTTAAGTCGAGCTCCATCGGACATTTACTAAGTCTTCCGCTAATGCAACGGAATAGAGGTGTAAATGCGATGTAAGCATTCGTACCTTCTTCGATGTGGTAAAGGGCTTGCTCGACGCCGCCGAAGTGAGTGTATGTAAGCCCCGTAGCGTTGGTGAGATTTGTTATTGTATAGGCTACGGCATTGCCAGCATTGTAGGTGTAGTTGCCTGTGCCAGATATGCCGCCCCATTGGAAGTCGTAGGCCGAGACGTTTGTGTGGTATTTGGATTCGAAGAAGCCGCCGGCTTGGACGGCGCAGGTGCCATTTTTGTCGCCGCCGTCGGTTATCACGTTCGTCGAATTGCAGATGACCGCCTCGGAGATGCGGTGGCTGTATTCATCTTCGTAGCCTTGAGTGTAGTTCCCCGTCTGGTTGAAGCCTCGGCACCAGTATTCAGGCGAGTAGTCATATCCTTGTGCTTTCACTTGGATTGCGCACAGCGTACTCAGTACTGCCAGAGCCGCGAGCATCAGCGTGTACATGATGCTTGAGGATGTGGACTCAGACTGTTAAGAGGAAAGAAAGCTGGAGCACATCACGCTGATAGTTATCCGGGAACAGCACTTCATCTTTTATTTGCTTCAATCCTTCCACGGAGCATGTTCTGCGCTTGTAGTGAAAAGGCTTAGATTAGCATAGTCTCCTCACTACTGCGGTGTTCCGTTGCCATGCAATCGACACATGACTTCGTTGTATTGCATCATGGCTCAGTGCTATGTCCCCGGGTGCCATGGAGGGCTCTGTGCATGGGTGACTCAGCACGTTAAGGAACAGCAAGCTCTGAATCCGCACACCAGTCTCAACCTACAGTTGCTACGGTTCTTGGCAGTGTGGATAATCGCCGTGGACTGGTTACATCCTGCTTTGCCAAGTTGCCTTGGCTATTCCTTCCGCGGGCGGTCCCAGCGGCATCGAGAGAGCGGCTTGTCATACGATCACACATGTAGGGCACACCAGTGGCGACCTGTCCGGCCACGAGCCTTGCTGTCCATACTGGAAAGCGGCTGAGGAAAGAATTTGGGAATTCTGGCAGAGTATGAGATGGAAGAAATGTCTGATCGACAATGTATACGCCGCGTAGCAGTGCTCGTGAAACACCTGGACGCTTCCTAGAAGGTACCTTGGCCTGCCTAAGACTACAGATGCCCGCTACAAAGACCTGATCTCTTTCAACCCTTGGAATTCCGAATCGAGGAAGAGCTCAGTATATCACAAGCCGTCCTCTTTTGACCGCTGCATCTCCGCCCATGGTGCGAAGATGTTGGTCTTCTTGGGGATGACTTGCCCCAGCTCCGGAAAGTGACGGCATAGTACGTCGCTCATGCTGGTATCTTGCACCCACTGGAATCCTTCCTTGGTATACATGTCGGCATTCCACGATCCGGCAATGAACCGGTCGCTCTTCAGGCGTCTGCTAGCCATCAATATGAAGATTCGAAACGCTGTGTCGCTGAAACCGAATCCGGGTGGAACTGGCTCGCTGTGAGATCCAACCAAGGTGTCTACCTTGTCGATGTCTCCATCATAGACCTCGCTGAGCTTCTGTGCAAGCTCTTTATTGCCTCTTGTGAGCTCTTCAAAGGTCTTCGGGACGTCCATGCGGAGAAGCCGTCGGAAGGTGGTATAGCGAGGGACGCCTCGCTCACGGTCGCGGACTATGTCCACCGTGCCCATGTCTCGAATTTGGCCATCAGGAGTCTTGAGTTGCTGCATAAAGCGAGGGTAGTTGTTGTTGGTGATGGCGCCAGGGTAATTCACCCCGAACGAGTAAAATACGTCGGCAAAGGTGTTGCCGGCTTTTATCGGGTCGAGGGAGTGAGTGAAGAGTACATTTTCTATGTCTACGGTTCTCGTGAAGCTGCCACTCGTACAACGATATAGGTCGATGGTGTCTTGTTTCTAGTCAGCAGTGGTCTTTGCAAGCAACTCAAGCGGGAAAGTGAATACTGACCTGGAAGCAGAGAGTGCATGCGATAGACAGAAACGAATTCCTCAGTCAACGAGTAAGGTATTCCTTGATGGTCGACGCCTGAGCCCGGAATCCCGCTGATGGCCTCGCTGGTCTTCGAGATACGGCCAACAGCTTTGGTGAGCTTCTCGCCAACGATACCCCACCAATTGGCACTCATTCCTATCTGAAGAGCCGGATGTGCCAGGATGGCTGGGGTCCACTCGACCGTATGGATCTTAGCCATTAGAGCGCAGTTGACGATACGAGCTTTATCAAAGATCTGGTCGCTACGGGTCGTCAGTTTGTAACAGAATTGATGACCATATCACTTACCCTGTCCAATCTGGGTGTCCCTGACGGATACTATCGCAAATAGCATTGTGCTCGAGAGCGAAGAGAGTGTGCAACAGCTCAACGCCGAGCCACCAGTTATCACTGAAGCCCGTCTTCGGTGTCCCATCCTCTTTACGAGGTATGAAGAAAGGTTGGGTACCGACTCGATCCAACTGAAGTTTTCCATCCTGGCTTTTGCTTCTCAGCTGTCGTGTGACGGCTTCATTGGAACCGTAGATTTGCGAGCCGTCCCACCAGGCGGTATTGACATTGCGATAGCCGGGACAGAGCTGATCGGAAGGATGCAATTCTGTGTCAGTCTTGGTCTTGAAGAGGCTCATTCGCTTTCCCTGCCAATCATCCTCCGGTGAAAGTGGAATATCAAGTGTTGTATCATCCTGGAGACGTCAGCTTCGAACTTTACAACTGCATTTGGCGATTGAGCTCACATCCTCATGGTTGAACCAGTCGTGAACTTGGAACTGGATCCAGGCGGCTGCGAGCAGATTGAGTGTCGTCGCCGGTTTGAACTCATGGGTCTCCCTTGCCATGAACGCCTGGCTGACGAGCCTGGGATTGGGGTTCAAAAGCTCCTCATCGGTCGGCTTCTGACAGTACTTGCGATTGAAGTTGCGTCCGAAGCGCATCCCAGCGCAACCCATTCGACGCATCTCAAGTGAGTTGTCTTTCCCATCAGAATTACGAGTTCCGATGAATCGCCCTTCCACCGGCGGTTGTTCCCCAACCTTGCCTTGAACGTCTGCGGATGCGTATCCATCATGGAGGTTGTAATTCCGCAGATCGATCCGCAAAAAGTCAAGATTGATCGCGCCAATGAACCCAGGTAGATTGTACCATGGGATCGCTGAGTTGATGATGTTGAACACCTTAATAAAAATGCTCTGGAAGAACGTGGGCTTGAAGTTTGGGGATTCCATTGTTATCCAGGCTGGAATCCAGTCTCTACGATGACTGTCTAAAACGGCCAATGCCACCCCAAAGGAACATTTATGTCTTGTAGGGTTCCTCTCAGCTCAGTCCAGTGATAGTATGATCCACAAAAGGTCACGCATCGAGCCCCCTTTTGAGGGCACCTATCAACATCACCCGATGGAACAGCCAATTTCCTGGGCGCTGGAGGCGCATACGCCTCTCAGCGTGGCTGCGGTCAGCAGCAATATCAATTGCCCGAGTCGATGCACGACTAGGTACACTTTCAGCCAGCTCCATAATCTACAGCTGACTGCAGACAGCTGAATCGCTGCGGGATGGGCGAAGCGGGGTGCAGGTCCAGGCTGAGGCGCGCGTGCGGTACCACGCTTTCTCAGCCGTACCTTGTAAATCGGAAAGCCCTTTTACTAAATGGATCGGGTCACATGTATTGTATGGGACCACCAGTCAGGCCAGTGTGATGTTGATTCCTTGGCCTCTTTGTTACGGGAAGACTCATTTACGACCGCTTGCAACCGGCATCTTTTCTCACTCTTCATTCAAATACTTACTCTGGTCAGAAATGTATCTTGGATTCGTTGACCTTTGCAAAAGCTACTTCTTCAAGGACACAAACAATCAGAATTCACACGTCACCAACAGCGCATCTCATCATCAATATATCCGAGGGGACATTCAAGACCGTGGTCCCTGTCCTGCGTTGAACGCTTTGGCTAACCATGGCTATCTGTAAGTAAGGTGATCAGTCTATAGGCCAAACTTGTCTAACAGCACGGAGACCTCGCGATGGGAAGAACATGACCATCCCTCAAGTCGAAGAAGCATTGATGACCAGCTTGCATCAAGACAAAGCCTTGGCTTCCGCCATCTCAAGACCTCTGAACCAGATTCTCCGTCCGGATGGCACTTTCGACCTGGTCGACATGCGTCGTCACAACTACATTGAGCACGATGCCTCTCTGACCCGACTTGACGCACGCCAGGGCGATAACTATACTTTTCAGCCGGCGATGCTCCAAGCAATTTTGAAGGACGCTCGCGGCGGACCCGTCACGGTGCGATCGCTTGCTCGATCTTACAACCGACGGAAAAGGGAACGCAAAGCAGATGGTGGTGTTGCCTTGCCTTGGAATCTCTGGTTTGTCAATATTGTGCAGACTGTCTCGTTCCTCAATACGGCTGACACTGGCGGCCGGTTGACGCAAGATGTCATCATCCCTTTCTATGAGGAGGAGAGGATTCCTGAGAGAATCCTGAACAACAACAATACGCGGACTCTGATGGGTTTGCTGGTCTATGCTGCGAAACTTATGGTTTATATCGTTCTCGGTTGAGATACGTAGCTTCAGTGTTCAGCAAGGTCATTTCTGGTCTGTTGTTTTCAACGGGTACTATCGATCTCGGAAGATAACGCTCAATGAATCGGATTATGCGCCGTGTAGATTGAACTTGAACTTGGCTGTCAAATGGCTTTGTGGATATTTAGCGGTTTTGCGGTGGTAGAAAATCTTAGAGAATCGTGTGATTTGCCGGGAGGGAATACTCGTGTTCTCGCCATACAATTGCTGATTGGTACGGTATGACTTTTTTTTATCGCAGAGGATTGAATTGGAAAGTGTCAGGCTCGCTGCCGCGTGGGACCGTAGGGAAACGTACCCAGCTTACTGCGAAGCGCTCATTGTGCCTATCACCGCCCCACGGGGCCGCATTGCACTACTGGAGGCAGTCATAGAGTTATTGGCGCATTGGTTGCACAGTCCACAGGGCTCTGCAACAGTCCAGACAAAGCTGAGCTGAGCACCAATGGAATTTCGAAAATCATTATTGATACAACCAGCCAGCTGAATGGGATCCTAGATGCCTGCGGCCGTAACGACAACATCAGCTTGCAGCTTTTAGACCCATGGATTAGAGTCTGCATTTCAGCTCCCTAGCTAGCCCCCTTTGCTCTTGCAGGTCATCGCCTCGATGCATTTCAGAAATGCATGAGCTGAATGGTACCACATACGAACATAGACACAGAAGGCAGCAACCTCGCCTGTCTCACCACCTCGTATCCCATGTGAAAGAGTGGCATGGATATACATCACTCCACTTCGCATCAGCACACTCACCAGCAGCTTTCCGGCTCTGGTACTGCAGCAGACTGCGTCCCAGCTTCATTTTCGTAATGCATGCTGGCCAGTAGGCACTTCCGGTATGCTCTCACTCTGCAACATGCCCCATCCCAACGAGAAGCATGCAGAAGCAGTCAGGATGTAAGACTGCACTCTCCAGACCGTTCCGACTGGGTCAGGGTCCTGTAAAAGTACTTCATGACTGACACTCAGGATACGCAGATTTCAGCTGGGGAATCTATTCACATGAGTTGCAGTAGTTCGCTAGAGTTGATATAAACGCCTATCCCAACGGGGCTGGCCTTTTTCCATCTTTCAAGCCACATCGTTGGTCACTAGTCTTGCAGACTGTTCATTGACCTTTTCACACTGAGTCAAAATGCCTACTCTGATCAATTGGAACGACGAAATCAAATTCCATGTCCAGGACTCCAAGTTCAAAAAGCCGAAGAACATCGAAGAGGTCCAGGCTATCGTCAAGCAAGCGAACGCCGACAATGCCAAAGTCAAAGTCGTTGGAGCTATGCACTCCATCACCCCTTGTTTCGTGGGGAACGACATCGTTCTTTCCAATGAGAATATGAACGAAGTTCTCTCGATCGACAAGGATAATCTGACCGTCACGGTTCAAGCTGGGGTGCCGTTGAACAAACTCTGCGACTATCTCAAGCCGCTCGGCTACCAACCCCCCGTCGTTCTCGAATATGGCAATTTCCACTTTGGCGCTGTCAGTGGGACCCATGCCAACGACTCTTCCCTGGCCGATTCAGCTCAGGTCTCGTCCTTTGTGGTAGGCATCAAGCTGGTCAGTAGCACCGGCGAGCTGCTTGAGATCTCAGAGAAACAAAATCAGCAGTACCTTTCTGCCATCCGATCCCACTTTGGCTTGTTTGGTGTCGTCTGCGAGGTCACCCTTCGGATCTGGCCTGGTCGGTCATTGCTCTTCACCTACGAGACTCAAGAGATTGGACACTTCTTGAATGACTTCGATGGCGAAATGGAAAAGCTACGGGCTACCTCTGATCAAGCCTTCGCCCTCATTTTCCAGAACGTGGACACGATCCTGATCCAACACCGCAAGTTCCAGGACGTGAACATCTGCCCCCCTCACCCTCTCACCAACTCCCTCGAGAGCAAGGCCGTCAATCTGTTTACCAGCCTCGTCTTGCCAGCCACCCAAGCTCTAGCGGGCTTACACCTCCACCCTCACAACGCCGAAGCCTTAAGCAACTTCCTCCTTCAGGGCCCACTCGACGCCCTCCGCGGCAGCGAATTCGTCATCAACCCCAACGACCGCGGCATCCTCTACGCAGAAGACGACCCCAACTTCGAATTCCACGACTGGGCCTTCCCCGAAGCGAACTGGCCAGGGATGGTACGCGCGTACCGGGACCTCCTCCACCGCTTCCGCACCGAACACGACTTCCTCATCATCCTGCCAACGATCGTCTACTTCATCAAGCAGGATACCAAGTCCCTGCTCTCCCGCAGCAGGAACTCGAACATGGTCGTCGTCGACCCGGAACACCATGACCCCCGGGACCCGAAGTGGAAGGAGTTCCGGAAAGCGTTTGGTGAGCTGGCGATCCAGCATGGCGGGATCCCGCATGTTAATAAGACGGTGGATGCTGCGCAGACTTACTATGCTGAGTCGTGCGACCAGGATGCGCTGGAGGAGTTTTTGAGCGTGCGGAAGGAGTTGGATCCCGAGGGCATGTTCTTGAATGAGTTTTTTGAGGAGATGTTCAGGGGTCGGCTTTGAGGATCCTTTTCTCTTCGAGGAAAGCGAGGAGGAACTCCAGGTTGTCGAAGGGAGCTCGCTGTGGACCTATAGTGTTTGATGATGCAGTGCACTAGTTCCAAAATCCAATCATCTTCCATCGTTCCTGCCCTCCTTGGACCCCACGTTTGTTCCTGTAAAACTTCTAGCACTCGAAATATTCCTCCCAAACCCCTCCCTACCCCAAACTCAATATTAACCCAAAGGAAATCATTCCAGAAACACCTTTGACATCAGTAGTAAAAAACGTACAGGGTATCTTATTCATATACATTCCCCCAACACCAAGATCAACACTTTGTAAACCGCACACGATCCCTTCCCCTCTCTCTAGCCAAACACAGTCCCCTCCACCCCCACTTCGATTCCTTCCCTTATCCCGACCTCCTCCCCGCTGTCCCCACAGTCGACGACGACGAGGAAGAAGCAGCAACAGACCAATGCATCCTCAACGCCTCATCCAGCAACACCCTCAGCCGATCCCGCGCAGCATCCCACTGTCGCAGCTCCGACCCATCTAGTCACTGCTGGGGAGCGTGGGACGGGGGGAAGCCGCTGCTCCCGCTACCCCCGCTTCCTCCTCCTCCTCCACGGCGTCGCCCCAAAGCATTCTCCGTACTCTCAAACGCGCGATCGAGTTTCGCCAGCGCTTCCGCTTTCTGCTTGTCCGTCACGAGTTTGTCGCCTAGCGGTAAATCGCGGAGGGCGTTCTGCATAAGTTCAGCGGCTTTCTCCGCTGTGAGTTTGGTTGCGGATAGGCGGGGTGGGGGTGGAGGGTGGTGAGGGGGTTTCGTGACACCGGCCGCAGCGGGGGTGGAGGTGGTTAGGGGCGATGCTGTTGAGGGACCGGCTGCAGTTGCTGGACCGCTGGGTGAGAAGGAGGCAGGGTGTTGTTGTGAAGAGCCCTGTCCTTCTTTCCGGCGAAGTCCCACTTGGCCCTTCGTGTCCATGAAGGTTTCGTATCCGCTTGTTTCGAGGACTTCCTGGGGGACGCCGGTCATTTCGGGATCGAGGGTGACAGTGCCGCCCATGAGACGGGCTTGCTGTCTTCCGCGTTCTTGCTGGCGGTTTCGCTGTTCCGAAGCCATTTCCCGGATCACTTTGGCGTTTTCTTCGCAGCCTTCGACGGCGAAGCGGAGACACATGATGGCGTGCTCGCGGATGTAGGGGTTGTTCTCGTCGTGTCGACAGCAGCTCACTAATGCCTCCAGCCCACCATATGACCGTACCTGATCTTGAACCTTCTTGTTCTTCCATATAAGGGATGAGAGGACAAGGACGGCAAGCTTCTTGAGATTCCTCCATTCGAAGTCGGATGGCTCATCTTGATCTGCGGCATGGAGTGGAGTGACCGGATGCAGACTTTCTCCGCCCAAAGGCGCCACAATCGGGTCCTCAGGGTATGCAAGAGGCGTCTCAGCTTCGAAGATCGGCTGCTGTCCAGACATCGGTGGAGGATGAAGCGGAAGGGGTGGAAGTGTAGTCGGCACGTCAGCAGCGGAGGCGCTTGGGGCTTCCATATCAAACGGCCTTTCGACGGCTACCGCAGGCGCCTGCTGAGCCTGTTGCTGGCCCATCATCTGTCCAGTCGGCAACGCAGCATCCGCACTCAGACTCCTCTGCGGCAACTGCACACCGCCACCGCCCATCGCTGCATGGTGAGCGAGCTGTTGACTGCTAGGAAGTCGCTTAGGAATACCGATGGCGCCACCCTTGGTATACCGCAGCTGAACCTCCCCGTATCCCCTTTCACCGCCGCCTTCCAGCTCCCGCAGTAAGGTCACCAATTCGGAAGCCATTTCCCACTCGGCCAGAATACCTTTCCACACGCCCTCTTCGGTCAAGACAGCAAAGAACTCCAAATACTGATACACGCCTTCGTACATCCTCTCCATATCCCACAGATTCAGCGGGAAGTCCTCCGGGCTCGCCCGTCCCGCGTGAATCTGGCCTTGGAGGAAAATCAACGCGCAAGTCTGCGGGATGATGTGCTGCCGGAACTCGGTAAAGATGAAGTTCAGGATGTGCAGGTCGACTCGACTCGGGACATGGGCGGCAAGGGCTCTTCTCCGCTCATTGATGTCTTCGACGTCGGAGCCAGAGATCTTGCCGTTCTGCTGGTGGATTGGGTCCCTACCGGCTGCTTTACTTGCCTCGCCGCGGCTTCGGAAGATGCAGGTTAGTAGTTTCATGATGACGGCTTGGGCGGGCGATATGATGTCCTTGCTCCTTGACCGGTCGCGGAAGGCATGGTATGCGTATGGCATTAGGCCATTCTTTAAGATGGCTTCCATGATCTTGACCATGAACTTGAAGTATAATTCCTCCTCTCTGAGATCCCAGGCTGCAACGAATATGAGCAGCTCTCTGAGCAGGTTACGCCCATTGGATTGAGAGAGCAGGAGGTGAGTTCGGACAGCATGCATGTTTTCAATCGCGGTCCTTTCCCCCTCGGTGAGAGTTGACGGTGCGCCTGATGAGTTGGGGAGGGGAGGCACAATGCCGGACATGATAAGCATAGGCAAGACTTCAATCTCTGAAGGACCAAGGATAAGGGGAACATCGGTCAGCAATCCTCGTCCATCTTCCGTGGAGCCAGGATAATCTTCCTCTTCCTCATCCTCTTCTTCCTCCTCCTCCTCCTCCTCCTCTCCCTCCTCATCTTCTTCCTCCTCTTCACCCTCCCCCTCCTCATCAATCTCATCTTCAGCCACATGCCTGTCCTCTCCCTCGTCGTCTTCAACTGTAGCGACACCTGGACGACCAGCAGGTAATTCGTAATCTTGATCCGGATATTCAGTAGGAGAAGGAGGGGGCGGAAGAGGCCGCATGTCTTCCCTCCGCCGGCCCTCGTTCATCCGCACCCAAGGCCCCACTTCATCTCTGCTCCGCGGCCCATTCCGATGCAGTCCGAACACTGGCGAGCGAGACATACTCCGAGTCCTCTCCAATTCGTTCCCTCCCGGATCGCGATGTACAGGCCGAGTCGTCACGCCATCGGGATTTCGAGAAGGCGGCAGATTCGGATCAGGCGGCGCATAGCCCTCTAACCTTTTCAGGAGTTCCGTTTTCCCTGACTCCAGAATCCTCGTGCCAGCAGAAGCCGTAAAAAGCATTTTGAGATCGTCCGGTACCACTGGGCGGCTCTGCAAGTTCTGATCGGTGAAGCGCAGGGACCCATCGAGATCGTAGTCGTCCGTCGGCAGCTCATTCTCCCGATCCTCTCGTTCCCTCAACTGCTCCGTAATTTTGTCTTCCAGCTCCTGAATCCTGCTTTCCGAAGGCAACTCGCCCGCATCATCGTCGTAATCTTGCCGCATATCATAAGAAATGCCCTCCTTCTTCCGCGACCGGAGCGCGACAAGCTTCGCTTCAAACACGGCCATGTCTGCTTTATATCTTGCCAACGCATCCTCGTAGAGACCCTGCCAATATTCTTTATCCTGCTCGTTCAACTCCGTCGCCCAGCATTTCGCCACTTCATGGTGAAGCTCGATCCATCTGGGATCACGTTTCAGCTGGTTCCTGTACGCATCGATAACCCGGAACCGCGTACGTTTCGCAAAGAAGACGTAACCGTTGCCTTCCAATAATTCCGCCGCTCTTTCGGGCTCCTTTTCCCAAGTCGAGACTGCGTTTTGAATGTACGCAGGGGGCGGATATGCGCGGAGGTCGGCGATCTCGTCCCAGGCGACATGGTCGGGCTCAATCTCGCTAATCGTCCGCATCCCGTTTGTCCCATACGCAATCAGAATGTCCTCAGAGGAATATGGATGTTGCGGCCGCTCGGAGGGATTCGAAGGCAGGTCTGCGAGGCTCGTCCGGCTTGTCTCGGGGATATCGTCGGCGGTGATCAGGGCACCGGGGTCGTTGATGTGCTGATCGAAGAGGGCAATCCATAGCATCAGTTTCCTCCTCTCATTCTGCGCTACCAGGTTGTTGAGGAATTGCAAGCTCGTGATGAGCAGTTTCTTGTACGCATTCACGATCCATTGCCACTTCTCCTCCTCGCCTGTTCCTGCCTCCCCGTCGTACCCCCGCGCAGTCACCCGAACGCAGCAGTTGATCAGCCGGAAGATCTCCGAGTCTACCTGGTGTTCGGCGGCCAGGGACTGCGCAGCGGGACCCAACGTCAAGACGTTCCGGCTAATACTGACCAAGTCGTTCAGCCGCTCGAGATCCTTCCACAGACCGGGATAGTGACTCGCGATAAGCGCTCCGCTCGTGCTCTCGTAGTCGACACTGCTTGGATCCCAGATGGTGAAGCTCCTCCGCTCCAGGCTGGGGATGGCGGCCTTGAACAGGACGACCAGCTCCGTCCAGAACTTGACATCGGTGCCGATGGCCAACCGCACCGCCGCCTCCTGCGCGGTACTCTTGAGCGTCTCCTTGCAGACTTTGCGATCGAGCAGGTCGAGGGTGTGAGGACGCATGTAGCTCGGGCTTTTGAAGTGGATCGCATACGGCGGCAAGACTAGACGCACCAGGACAGCGTGCGCCCGTCTGACCCGTTCATCGTGGTCCGGATCCCGCGCCATGGTGGCTGCTGCTAATATTGCTGCTACGACTCCCCCGCCGGATCTGCCATCAAATCGGTATCGGTTTACTGAAGCTGTCTTGGAACGGTCGTTTGGAAAGCCAGCACGGAAAACCTCCGTTCGGCTGCCATCTCCGAGCTGCTTAAGCTTTAATGGCGAATAATTGTCGCTTTACTCAATTCATCAACTATTCATCAAAGCAGGCACTCTAATGAGACACTATACAGTAGACAGCCCCATGCTGCGGTCGAATCAATCGTCCGCTAATATTCCAAGAAGAACCCCCCCTCCCTCCCCCCCCCCCCCAAAAAAACAAAAAAAAAACAAAAAAACAAAAAACGGGGACGTGTAGTACTAAGAGAGAAACCGAGGAGGAGTAAAAATGATAAGAGGAAGAAAATGAGGATAAGACCAAACAGGAACAAAAAAATCCCTCTAAGCAACAATCAACCCCTACATCCTAGATCTACCCCCATCCAAACATCCTCCCCATCTCCTTACTGCTTCGCACCCAACACCTCCCCCACCGCCTGAATAACCCTTGCATGCACCTCCCTCGGCGCCGCAATCACCCCCTTATTCTCCCTCAACGTCCTGCTCAGACTGAAATCCAACCGTTTCCCCTCCACATCCGTGACCTGGCCGCCTGCCTCCCTCACGATCAGATCCCCCGCCGCATGGTCCCAGATCTTCTCCACGTAGTCCTTCCGCACCGGCAGGCGGAGGTACAGGTCGCCTGCCCCGCGCGCGATCGAGGCGTATTTCGCTTGGCTGTCCATGCGCACCGAGGGTTTCGTGATGCCGAGTTTTTGGGCGATGGAAGCGGCGTCGCCTTGCGAGGAGTGGCCCGCTTCGACGGATTCGCAGAAAGTGGCGTCGGAGACGTCGGAGATGGATTTCATGCTGATGGGGTGGGGTGGGGTGAGTCCCGCTTTGCTGAGCGGCCGGCTCTGAGCCCCTTGGTTTTGCACGGCGGAGAACAGGACCCCGAACTTGCCTTCCTCGTCGCTGGCGTCGGCCCCGATGCCTTCGCGTAGGGGCTCGGAGTCCGACACCGGCAGGTTCGGGCAGCCCAGTACGCCTACCTTCACGTCGCCGTCGACCATGAGCGCGAGACAGACGGCGTACTGGCCGCCGCGCAGGAAGCCCTTGGTGCCGTCGATGGGGTCGATGGCCCAGATCCTGCCGCTGTTGCCGCCCTTGCTGTCGCCCTTGTCGATGATGTCGAGCATCTTGTCTGCACTGGCGATAGGGCCACCGAGAGTCTGCTCGGCCGTAGCATCTGAGAGCTTGGCCTCCTGCGTCAATCCGTAGACTAGATCTCTTAATTGGCTGTTCTCCCGCAAGTCCTTGGCTTCTTCTTCGGCCACGATCTCATCATTGGGGAAGTTGGCCTGCAGGGCGGAGATGATCAGGGCTTGGGCGCCGAAGTCGCCGATGGTGACGGGGGAAGCGTCGCTCTTGTTCAAGGTGCCCTTGGCGTTTTGGTGGAAGACGGACTTGGTCAGCTGAGTGGCTCTCTGGACTGCGAGGAGAGCGACGTTCAGCTCCTGTTCGTAGTTGGAAGACATGGTGGTGATATGTCTGGTGCGGGAAAGGACAGGTGAGGTGAGGTGGGCGGTCAACAGGCGCAGACGAGGGAAGAGGGTGGGCAGGAAGCTTGCAGCCAGGATGAAGAGTGAGAGGAGGAGTGCAGAAGAAGTCAATGAGTGATTCCACCTGACCATGGACGGGGCGAAAGTTTCAACTTGAATCTCTGTTGTCCCGCGTTACGTGAGCAGTAGTTTAGTGGGGTCTATGGTGGTGTCTCCAGTTCGTCCCTGCAGATCCAAGCAGCGTCACAGCGTGGCGTGGCATAGTGGGGCAGGCGTTTGGCTAAGCGCTCACATCAGACCTAAATGATGATTCGGCAATGGTGACATGCAGGCTTAGCTTCTGCAGTTGAACATGATACATCAAATTGTTGACAGTCGCTCAAATCCATCGTATCTATGAGTAGATCAGGTGTAATGGTCTACAAAGACAGGTTCCCGCCTTCAATGGCTGAACTGGACTGGAGCTTGGACGACGCGCTTGGACGACGCGACAACGTCATCCATTGAGATAAACCTGAACTCATCTACGTCCATATAGAGATGCCATTGAAAGCAATGGCAGGTGGATTCAGTCTCAACATTACTAATGTTCAAAACGCCTCATTCGCCTCACAACATTAATCACCATCGTAAATCCCTACCTGCCATCTTCCAATCCAATCCCCTAGGAACTCACCACTTAACCAAACCCTCGCCACCCATCATGCCCAAAGCAGCCAAACAGACCTCGCGCACCAAAACCTCCCGCCCGACCCCCCTCTCATCCTCCAAACCCACCCCCTACAAAGGAAAATCACCCCACCAACCCAAAGACCCCAAGAACTCCCACCTCTACACCGACGACAACCCCTCAACCACCATCCACGGCACAGGCTTCAAAGACGCCACCACCGCCCACCATACCCTCGCCCTCATCCAATCCCGCAGTCTCACCTACCAGTTCCAAACAGTCAACACCATGTTCCACCGCGCCTCGCACCATCCGGCCATGAAGAAGCAGCAGCCCGCTCCTTCCTCCTCTGGCAGCGTCCGTGGTGGCGACGGAAACAGTCAGCAGGGCATGAAAGACGCAATGGCGATTTTCCGCCACTGGCTCGAGGAGACGTATCCGGCTGCGAAGTCCTCCCTCCGCGCCCAGGGGTTTAAACCCCTACTTTCTAAACAACTCGTGGAGATGTTCCTCCCGCGCATCCTCTCGTCCTCCTCTTCTTCTTCATCAGGTCTGAACGACAATAACGCAGCCGCAGCCGCAGACGCAGCCGCAGACGCAGCCGAAGACGCAAGGACTTTCGCGCAGCGCTATGTCCATCTCCCCAAGGGCACTCGGGAACGTGTTACTCGAAGACAGCGACCCGACGGGGCTGGATTGGGAGGGGAGGAGGTACAGGGCGCTTTGTGAGCTTGTTCCTGAGGGGAAGGAGAAGGAAACTGGGTGGGGGGAGGGGGAGTTGTGGGAGGATCATGTGGATGCAGGCGTAGGGGAGGGGGTTGAAGGGGACGGTGCGGGAACGGAGGGGAGGAAGAAGAAGAAGGTCTCGGATCGGCATTTGAGGTTGATCGCTTGGGCTTGGTCGCCTGTTGGGGAGAGGAAGTTGATGCGGGGTTTGAAGATGTGACCTGTCACTTTCTTCTTTCCTGTTACTTTCCTGCTGACCTGTTGACTTTTTTTATTTTTCTCTCTCTTTCTTGGACATCCCTTGTCATTCGTCTTTTGGTAAGTGATCTGGTCCAAAGGGGCTTGAGGCACGATTTAGATGGTGAGAGGGCGAGGTGGACATGCTCGTCAATTGTTGAATTCGTGGTTCTTCCCTTTCCTTTTAAGATCTCCCATGTTGCCCCTGGCCTGTGATTACCATATCAAAGCTGTGTTTATGAAAAGGTATGGCTCACTTCGTACTCCTTGGGGAATGGGTATCATAAAGAGAATCTATCTGTAATTCGTTCCCATCCTTTGACCATCACTCTCTGCTTACTCACGCAAAGAAGCTCAATCTACTCAAAATACCCCGGGAACAACCACCCCAGCTTCTCCTTGGCCTCCTGATTCCGTCCCTGTACTCCCGTAATCGACCCCGCGAACTTCGTCTGCCCCTCCAAATGCTTCGCCAACACCTGCTGCTGATGCTCCTCCTTACTCAACTCGTTCAAAACCGCCCCGACAAACCGCCGCGCATTCTCCGAGTTGGCTTTCATATTCCCCATCACCATCTCCACCGTCACGTCCCCCGCGCTCGTGTGCCAGCAGTCGTAGTCCGTCGACATGCAGATCATCTGGTACGCCATCTCCGCCTCCTTGGCCAGCTTCGCCTCCGGGAGGGCAGACATGTTGATCACACTGCCGCCCCACGCGCGGTACAGATTACTCTCTGCCCGCGTGCTGAACTGCGGGCCCTCCATGCACACGATGGTGCCCTCGTCGTGCAGCACGACCCCCTCGCCTTCGAGGCTGTGTCCGCATTTCCGCACGATCTGCGCCAGGGCCGCGTCGAAGGGGTCTGCGAACCCGATGTGCCCCACCATACCCCCCTCGAAGAAAGTGAAGGGCCGGATCCCCTTGGTGCGGTCGATGATCTGGTCCGGGATGACAAAGTCCCGGGGTTTGATGGCTTCTTGGAGACTGCCGACGGCGGAGAAGGCGATGATGGTGCGCACGCCGAGGCTGCGGAGGGCGGCGATGTTGGCGCGGGCGGGCACCTCGTGGGGCGCGAGTTCGTGGTGCAGGCCATGGCGGCTGAGGAAGGCGATGGGCACCGGTTGGTGGGATTGTGGGGACGGGTGGTGCAGGACGGAGATGGGCGAGGAGGGTTTGCCCCAGGGTGTGCTGGGCTCGAGGGTGGCGACGTGGGAGAAGCCGGGTAGGTGTTGTAGGCCGGTTCCTCCTATGACTGCGATGGGGATTGGGTCTGGGGTGGGTGTGTTAGTCAATGCGGGAGATTGTTTATTACCTTAGGGTAGATGGGACTTACCATCGTAGTGAGAGGGGATGTTGGCCATTTTGCGGTAGCCAATGTGAATGTTCCGGGTGAGAGTGGTAGAGCGGAAAGCAGACGGACGGAGCATACAGCAGCAACAAAACAATAATTAAGCGGTTCCCATCTCAAGCTCACTACACTACACTTTTTGGTGGGGCGCAGAGATTTTGCGTCATGCATGTGGAACGTGCTCGGAGCTGCAGATGGTGAAAGTTGACGCGGGTCGCGTTCCGCATGGGAAGTCAATCCGACCGGGACTGTAAAGCACTACCTACAGACTGTACTACGTACCTAGGTAGATATATCTCACAGATTGCAGACAAGGCAGTCTACTTAGAGTGCGTCAGTGGTGTGATAATTGAAGCATCGCATCACGCAAACACAATATGGAATCGCCGAACAAACGGCTGAAGCCGTCGAACGAGGGCGACGATTTCATGAGCCTTGATGTTGGCGATGAGGCCGACGACAAATACGGCTACGGCAACAAAGAAGACGAGGCAGAAGACCAGAACCCCACTGCCAACGCACCCCGTGGTCCAAAAGCGCAATACCAGCGAGACGCACGCTTCGACCGCCGCAATGCGCAAGACCGCCCCCGATCCAAACACGCGCTCCCGGGACATGAACCCTGGGTGCTGGTGAAGACGAAATTCGGCCGACGATTCGTACACAACACCCAAACCCGCGAATCCCTATGGCGGATCCCCGATGATGTATGGCCCGCAGTGCGAGACTTCGACGCGTGGGAGAAGCAGCAGAAGGAGCGGGAAGAGAATGCGAAGTGGGCGGAACAGGAGCTGCAGGCCATGCGCCAACAGAGCAAGGCTGAGGAGAAGAATCAGCGGGCTGATGCGGAGGAAGGGAGGAATAGAAGACGGAGGAGTGAGAGTCTGCAACGCGAGGACGAGGAGGCTATGATGGCTGAGCTGGCCGCCCAGGCGGAACATGCTGAAGAGCAGGATGCGAAGAATGCGGCGAAAACAGTGGAACCTCAGGTCGGTGAGACGGGGTATGATAGTGAAGGGAGCTTCGAATATGTGGAAGTCACGGATGACGAGGAGGGAGATGACGATGGGTCTGAAGCCGGACAAGGGCTTCGTGCAGAACCAGCCCAGCCGGACAATGAGACTTCAGGACCCGCAGAGCCAGAAGACGAAGGCCCAGTCGAGTTCGGCGAAGACGACATCGCCTACCAACTCGCCGCAATGGGCGCCGACTACGGCCTCGACGAAGGCGAATACGGCTCGCCGCCACCGGAAGGCTGGTCCGAAGGCGCCGAAGGCCTCCCCTTATCAAACGAAGACGCCGCGAACCTGTTCAAAGACCTGCTAGACGACCACCACATCTCGCCCTACACGCCGTGGGAGAAACTCCTGCAGGACGAAGACTCCCCGACCAGCATCCTGCACGACGACCGCTACACCGTGCTCCCCAACATGAAAGCCCGCCGCCACGTCTTCGACGACTGGGCCCGGGCCAAAGCGGCAGAAATCCAAACCGCGCGCGCCCAGATGGAAAGACAGGATCCGAGGATCCCCTACCTCGCCCTCCTCGCCGCCAAAGCCTCCCCGAAACTCTACTGGCCGGAATTCAAGCGCAAGTTCAAGAAAGAACCCGCCCTGCTCGACCGGAAACTGGGTGACAAGGACAAGGAGAAACTCTACCGTGACCATATCGCAAGGCTCAAATTGCCCGAGTCGACGCGGAAAGCGGATCTGATCGCGCTACTGAAATCCTTGCCCCTCCGAATCTTGAACAACTCTACAAGACTGGACTCGCTCCCCCAGGCTTTTCTCGCGCACCTGCATTCCATCTCCCTCCCCCCGCGAACGAGGGATGAGGTGGTCGGACAGTATATCTCCTCCCTCCCGCCGCCTCCCGACGCAGCGGAGTCGGCGGATGAGAAGACCGCAGAGGAGCAGGAGAGGTTGAGGCGGGAGAAGGCGAGGAGGGAGGCTGCGTTGCTGGAACGGAAGAGGGCCGTTGAGGAGGAGAGGCGGAGGGTGGAGAAGGAGGAGAGGTTTGCGAGGATGGGGTTGCTGGAGGAGGAGAGGGAGTTGAGGCAAGCGGATGTCGGGAAGGGGAGTCGGAGGGGGTTGAGGGCTATGTTGGGCGGCGCTGAGGGGGAGGGGGACCGGGAGGGGATGGGGGAGAGTGGTGGGGGTTAGATGATGTTGGGCGGATTGGGAGCGGGGGGTTGGACTGTGTGGGTTTTACAGTTCATTTTCGATTGGGCAGGTGGAATCAGGCGGTTGTCTTGAGTGCTTGTGCTCTGCCCACATGATGTTTCGGGGAAGATATGCCGATCCGTTTCCCTCCACAGTGCTCTGGTCCTGTGTTTTGACCCATTCTTCTTTTGTTATTGTTTTTTTTTTTTTTTCCCTTTCTTTTGCCTTTACCACTTTGTCATCAGTCGAGCCGTGATAGAACAACTCTCTTGCACCCATTCGTCTGGTTCTTCGAATGATGACATTATCCCCGTCATAGAAATTCAATGCAGCGCCCTGGGCAACATGAGGTTCATGCATTTTTCAGGCACGAACTGCGGGTTCCGTTCTTTGCTCCGTCATGGGCAACGGAAGGGATGTATTTCTGGCATCTCTGAAACGAAGCAAGTGGAGTACATACTCGACCACTGAACCAACCGTAGGTACAGCCTCTCGTAAGCCCAGCCGAGGTAAACCCGCTTACTAAATTTAGTACTATTTAGCTTCTAAGCAGTAGGACTATCTACTAAAACCTCGTACATACTTAATTATTTAATAATATAGTCTATAGAGAGCACTAAAAATAAAGCCTACGGGAGCTCCCGAAAAGGTGTTGTTATTAAAGCTCTATAGTAGCCTCTCTACTACCTCTACTACTAACTATCCTATTACTATCTATTAGTCCGTACGAGGGTTTTGGGGCTATCTACAATCTTTCTATAGTAGTAAGGTAGTTTATCTATAAGCTTTTAAATTTTATATTAATCTATCTCCTACTAGGCCTCTTAGATTACCCTCTAAAGCTATTTAAAGTTAAGCCTATAGAGGTCCTTATATCGAAGCTAGTAGTTTAGAAGCTTCTATACCCCTTCGATAGGGTTTAAATCTAGTAAAGAAGGTAGATAATTATTAGAATTAAGCTTATAGTTGTTACGAACACGGTCACGGGACGCTCGAACCCGAAGCGATTGGCTAGTAAGGACTGGAGCAAGGAAAGGTCACGTGATTAGTATGTAGGAGAGCGCTGCCTTGGCAGGCGAACCACTGCATATATGCAAGAGGCCGACCGGTCTGTTGCGACCCTACGAAGTAGTGTCACGGATTTAGAGCTCGTTGGAACAGATGTGTCAAGACAACTGGGTTGTGGGATAACTAATTGTGACAAGGCTGTTGGTTCTCTACCTAACAGTCGGATTGCAACATGAGTTGAACACACGAACTCCTAACGAGAAACATGCCTAGTTATATACATAAGAGATTCGTGTCTTCATGCAATAGTTCGCTGGGTCGCTCAGCGGTCCGGCGCTCCAAGGTCGCCGGGTCGCTCGTCGACCGGTCGGCCTCTTGCATATATGCAGTGGTTCGCCTGCCAAGGCAGCGCTCTCCTGCATACTGATCACGTGACCTTTCCTTGCTCCAGTCCTTACTGGCCAATCGCTTCGGGTTCGAGCGTCCCGTGACCGTGTTCGTAACACCATCCCTCTTCCAGTCTAGCTTCGTCCCTGAAGCTTATGATGTCGCGATCCCCGCGATTCTTAGTTTCCGTAGTTTGGTCCACCTTGTTCTCATAAGATGTCGTCTTCTTCAGAGGTTTCTCTTTCTAAGACAAAGCGCTTGCGTCTTGCGAACGAAATCGAAAGAAACGGTCGCCCAGTATTCTTTCCGTGCGAACGCTGTTCTTTGCACAACCATCTTTGTATCGCCATGTCCAACTCATCCAACCTCCGGTGCTCCGAGTGCGTGCGGCAGGGCAAGAAATGTGTGAACATGTCTTGGGAGTCCCTTGACAAGACTCGAGAGGAGTACCAGCGCAAGGTCGACGAGGACGAGGAACTGCTGGCCGTCGTAATGGCTCGGTTGATGCGAAACAAGAAGATTCTTTGTCAAGCTGAGGGTCGGGCGGCTCGGAAGGCCGAATGTCTTGCGTCGGAAATGGAGGCTGAAGGTGCCTTCGAAACTGATGACTGTCCTGCGGCGGCTGCTACCATGGGTCTTACTCCTTTGATGATGGAAACGCTCGGAAACATGGATCAATCCGTTAACTTTTCCGGCGGTACTGGCGTAGCATCTTCGGGCAGTTAAGATTGGTGAGTGGTTCCCATGTGTTTTCCTCACTGGGATACCCCTTCCATTTAATAAGGTATCGCTGACTTTTCTTGTCGTAGTCTACGATCCTTTCGACTTCGTACTCGTCGTCTTCTTGTTCCTGGTAATGGAACGTTGTTTGCAGCGTGGCGTCGGGGTGTGCGGGTTCCAATAAGGATACATGGAATACTGGATGGATCTTGGCGTCTGGTGGAAGTTCAAGTCGGTAGCTAACTGCTCCTTTCTGTTCGGCAATCAAAAATGGTCCGACCTTAACATGATCCAGTTTCTTTGTTTTCCGCTTTGTCTTCAGGTTCTTCGTCAGAAGGTATACCTTATCCCCCTTCCTAAGCTGAGGTGCCAATTTTGATTCCTTGAATCGCTGCTTCTATATTCGCTGTTGCGAATGTCGGATTGCATCTTGGGCAGTCTTGTGTGCCTTTTGCAATTCTCCTGCCATAAGTATGGCTCTGTCGGCTCTTACTGACGTCCTTGGTTCCATGAATAAATTGGGCGTCTTTCCGTAGTTGAGGAAAAATGGCGTTTGTCGTGTTGTCTCCGACGCATTATTGTTCAATGCTAGTTGTGCCATTGGTAGTAGTGCAACCCAATTATCTTGTGCGTAGTTGACGTAGTGCCGTAAATATGTTTCGAGTGACTAATTTGTCCTTTCAGTCTGACCATCCGTCTCTGGGTGGAATGCTGTCGATAGCTTGTGTTTTATTCCAATTTGTCCCATGAGCGATTTCCAGAAGTTTGATGTAAACAGCTTATCTCTGTCGGTAATAAAGCTTTCTAGAATTCCATGATGTCTAATTAGCCTGTCCAGTATGAGGTGTGCGAGTTCCATGGCTGTCATTGATTCTTCGCATGGTACGAAGTGTGCATACTTGGTCAAAGTGTCTACCATGACAAGTATTGAATCATAAATGACTCCTGTGGCTGGGTCCTTGGATGCTGGCAACTTCGTGATGAAGTCCATCGTAACCTCTCTCCATGGCGTGTCCGACGGTTCTCGGAACTGGAGATTGCCATACTTTGCATGTCGTGATGCCTTGTTCTTTTGGCAACTGTCGCATTGTTTGATGTAATCGGTAACCTTCTTTCGCATCTGTGGAAAGGCAAAGTTCCGTCTAATCAAGTCGATCGTTCTCGTTATTCCTGGGTGTCCTGTGGTTCGGCTATTATGGTGGTCTTTGATACATTCGTATTCCTTTTCTGGTGGAACTTGGTACTTCCCATGTTCGATGGGGAACTCTTCTTGTTCATCTCGTAGAACTCGGAGTATGTGGTTGAACTCCTGTGTGTTCGTGGTAAGGCTCCCGTCTCTGTTGACTTTGAGCATTGCTTTTGGGTTTTGCTCTTTTCCTTCCATGTAGTCGCTTCGTCTGCTTAGCGCATCTGCGCGCCCATTGTCTTTTCCTGGCGTATACTGGATATCGAACTTGTATTGTCCGAGTAGCTCTAACCATCTACACTGTCGACGCGATAGATCCTTGGTAGTTGTGAAGTATTGAAGGTTCTTGTGGTCGGTGTATATCGTCAGTCCTGTAGCTCCTTCACAGTAAACTCTCCAGTGTCGCAATGCTGCAACAATCGCTAACAGTTCTTTGTCATAAATCTCGTAGTTCTGTTCCGCTAGCGTCATCTTTCTCGAGTAATACGTCACTGGGTGTCTCTTGCCATCATGTTCTTGAGTAAGGCAAGCACCTATCGCTAAGTCGGATGCGTCGGTTTCGACTTGTACTGGTTTCTTAGTGTCGAATAGCATGAGTGTTGGTGACTGTATGCATGCTTGCTTAAGTTGCTGGAATGCCTTTTCTTGCTTATCCGTCCACATGAATTTGGTGTCTTTCTTCGTAAGACTTGTAAGTGGGATTGCAAGCTTGGAGTATCCTTCGACAAACTTCCTGTTGTAGTTTGCGAGTCCTAAGAAGGCTTGGATATCCTTGACTGTCTTTGGCGTTGGCCATTCCTCGATGGATTGTACTTTCTTCGGGTCCATCTTGATTCCAGTAGTGCTAATGATGAATCCTAGGAATTCGATTTCCTTCCTGTAGAATTCACATTTCTCGGGTGCGGTCTTGAAGTCCACTGTGCTAAGTCGTTCTAGCACTGCTTGTACGTCTTTGGTATGTTGTTCTCGGCTTCCTCGGGTGAAGATCAAGATGTCGTCGACGTATGCTATGACGGTGATGTCCAGTAAGTCTCGTAGTACATCATTAACGAGCTGCTGACATGTCGCTGGGGCGTTCGTAAGTCCCATTGGCATGACTCGAAATTGGTAGAGTCCGTAGCGTGTCCTGAAAGCTGTCTTCCATTCTTCTCCCTTGGCCATTCGTACTGCGTAGAATGCGTCTCGTAGATCGATCTTTGAGTACCAGTTTGCTCCGGTAAGTCGATCCTGCATTTCTTCGATGTTGGGTAGTGGATATCGGTTTTTGACCGTGACTTCGTTGAGTCGTCGATAGTCGATTACCATTCGTAGTTTTCCTCCTTTCTTTGGAACGAACATTGCTGGTGAAGCGGCTGGCGATTGGGATTTCTCTATCCATCCCTTGTCGCTCTTCTCTTTCAGCCATCGTCGTTGCTCTTCGAGCTCTTTTTCGGATAACCTGTATAGTGGCCCCCATGGTGGATCTTTGCCGGGCTGAAGTTGTATTCGGTGATCCCATGGTTGATGTCTAGGTAAGGCGGCTAATCCTTCCTCTTCCTGGAAGAGCGGTTTCCATATCTTAAACTCTTCAGGGATCTCTGGAGGTGCGTTAGTTCTCCCTTTATCTCTCACCTTATGACCTGGCTGGGCTAGCTCAGTGTCTGTGGAGACCATCTCCTTGCCGTTTCTATCGGAGTATGTTATCGGTTGACGTTCTAATTCACAGAACTGTCTTTCCTCATCTACCATCGCACGCTGTCGATGCGTAGGGTGGATGTCGGTAACGCAACCGCATCGCTCAAACTTGAGTACTCTTTTCCTCCAATCTATCAGAGGGTTGTGCTTTTCCAACCAAGGTGTCCCCATCACGATGTCGTGACTGGCCATGTCAACGATATCCAGGCTGACAGTCTCGTGGTGCTGTTGGATAGCTAGGACTAGCGGCATTGTTTCGCTGTCCACTTCGGATAGAGATGATCCATCTGCGACCATCAATTCGTATCCGCCGTCTTTCTTTCGTCGGGTAGCGATCCCGTTTCGCTGGACAAAGCTGGTCGATATAAAGTTTCCGCTGGCTCCGGAATCGATCATAGCTTGTGTTGCGTGTCCATTAACAATGCATTTGGTACGGAATACCGGTGCTGCTGATGCTGTGGGAGCTTCGATAATGTTTACTTCCTGGCGACTGCTCCTGTCGGCAGGGATCCTTCGTTTTTTGAATAGTATCCTGGCGAGTTGGCGTCTTCGAGACAGATCTCCCAATTAAGGGGTCCATGTCGTGGGCCTAGGATAACCTTTCCTTGTGTCACTAATACCTTGATTTGTCCTTTGACAGTGGCTTTGACGTGCCCTAGTATCATGTTTCTCCATATTGGTAGTTGCACTAGTGGTCCTATGGGCTTTAGTTCCCATTGCTTCGTAGACTCGGTCAACTTGTGTCGCATTGCCTCCAACGATATGAGGTCTTCTTGATAAGCTTCCTGGATTCGGTGTAGTTCATGAAGTCGTGCCTTAATGATCTGGATTCGTTCTCTAACGCTTCTGGGAATGTGGATTCCATCGGGCGTTACATAGCTTCCATCAGGTTGGAATGTGCTTCCAATCGGTGGTCGTTCTTGCACGTATGCTGCTGCATCGTAATCGACGTTGACAAGTCGATAGTTCCAGAACATTGCTCTAATTCGGTTGAGCATGTTGTCGAACTCGATCGGGTGAAGTCGTCGTTTCCCTTGGATCTTGGGGAATACAGTCTCGAGTTGATGCATGATAAAGATCATTATCCTTTTGATGGGTTCAGATCCTTGAATGGTGAATGTCGATATTTCAAGGTCGTCTGGCTCTTCGTCATCTGTATATTCTTCCTCTGATGAACTACCGTCCTGCGCTGCTATCGTCTGCGCTATCATTTGTAGTTGTTCTAGGTTTGGTCCCGTAAGTTCCGGTTCGGGGTCGTTATTTTGTGGAGATTCTTCTTCCTCTAGCAGTTCTTCTTCCTGCTTAGGGGGTGTGTTTTCTTGCAGAGTTGCGTCCTCCCAATTGAATGGTGGTGGAGACCTTCCTCTCTGGGAATTTCCTAAGTCTCTCATCTGCTGTAGCGGCTGGCCTCGTATCATCACGTTAAATTCCATCCTAGCCTTGCGTGGCTTCTTGGGATAGTGACCACTTGCTTGCTTGTCTAATTCGTGGGTCTTGCAATAGTCGTCGTAGCAACCCGTCCAATGCACAGCCTTATGGTCTGGTTCCGTCTTTGGTTCCTCAACGAGTTTTGATACATCGTAGGCGCCTCGTCCATCGTTTGCTTCGTCGATGGGTTCCTTTACTAGCATCATGTTAAGTTGCTCCTGCGGTCGCACCTTTCGTCCGCGGCAATCTCGTGCGTAATGCCCTATCTTGTGGCAATTGTAGCACTCCGGTCCTTCTCGTTTCTTTCCTCTGTTGCTGTTCCCTTGGAACTTCCCTTTACCCTTGGCTCCGTGCATGCCTTTTCCTTTCGGCTTGCGTTGGATGATATCCAATTCCATGGCATCAGGATCGCGACGAGACCCTCCAGTCCAGCTGGTAGAGTTGTAGCCAGATCGTCCGCGATACTGTCCATTGTGGCGTTTTTCCATCTTTCTCTCGTAAAGCCTATCGTCAATTTCGATAGCATCTTGAATCATTAGTTCGAGAGTGTCGTGAGATGCACCTGAGCGCATGAGTTCATCCTTGACGTCGTCCTTGAGTCCAGTGTAATACATAGTGAGTAAGGCTTGGTCATCCCAACCAGTCTTGCCTGAATACCCCCTGAACTTGGCGGTGTATTGCGAAGTAGACGTCTTCTGTTTTAGGTGTTGGATGACTCGGATGGCGACTTGTTTTTCGTTACTCAACCCATAAATGTTTCGAATGGCTTTGACATAGTTGTCCCAGCTGTTGAAGATTCCTTCGGTGTCGATGTTCTGGTGCAAGACTTCGTGCAGTCTGGGTCGAATCCATTGTTGGACTTGTCCCCTAAGATAAGAGGATGCAAGTAGAGTCTTCTTGGGGTCCTGAGTAATATTTTCGAACCGAAAGTAAAGTGCCATTTGGTTCAGCCAATCGTCAAGCTTCGATCGATCGCCATAGTAGTAGTCCGGTTTGGCGACTTTGATATTGTTGTCGTTGGTACGCTGCTAAACGCTGGTGTCTCGGTTCTCGGATGGAGCCATTGTTGTCTGAGGTACAAAGTTCCTTGAGGGTGTTCAAAGTGTTGCGACCCTACGAAGTAGTGTCACGGATTTAGAGCTCGTTGGAACAGATGTGTCAAGACAACTGGGTTGTGGGATAACTGATTGTGACAAGGCTGTTGGTTCTCTACCTAACAGTCGGATTGCAACATGAGTTGAACACACGAACTCCTAACGAGAAACATGCCTAGTTATATACATAAGAGATTCGTGTCTTCATGCAATAGTTCGCTGGGTCGCTCAGCGGTCCGGCGCTCCAAGGTCGCCGGGTCGCTCGTCGACCGGTCGGCCTCTTGCATATATGCAGTGGTTCGCCTGCCAAGGCAGCGCTCTCCTGCATACTGATCACGTGACCTTTCCTTGCTCCAGTCCTTACTGGCCAATCGCTTCGGGTTCGAGCGTCCCGTGACCGTGTTCGTAACACGGTCGACGAGCGACCCGGCGACCTTGGAGCGCCGGACCGCTAAGCGACCTAGCGAACTATTGCATGAAGACACGAATCTCTTATGTATATAACTAGGCATGTTTCTCGTTAGGAGTTCGTGTGTTCAACTCATGTTGCAATCCGACTGTTAGGTAGAGACCCAATAGCCTTGTCATAATTAGTTATCCCACAACCTAGTTGTCTTGACACATCTGTTCCAAAGAGCTCTAAACCCGTGACACTACTTCGTAGGGTCGCAACACTTTGAACACCCTTAAGGAACTTTGTACCTTAGACAACAATAGCTCCATCCGAGAACCGAGACACTAGCGTTCAGCAGCGTACCAACGACAACAATATCAAAGTCGCCAAACCGGACTACTACTATGGCGATCGATCGAAGCTTGACGATTGGCTAAACCAAATGGCACTTTACTTTCGTTTCGAAAATATTACTTAGGACCCCAAGAAGACTCTACTTGCATCCTCTTATCTTAGGGGACAAGTCCAACAATGGATTCGACCTAGACTGCACGAAGTCTTGCACTAGAACATCGACACCGAAGGAATCTTTAACAGCTAGGACAACTATGTCAAAGCCATTCGAAACATTTATGGGTTGAGTAACGAAAAACAAGTCGCCATCCGAGTTATCCAACACCTAAAACAGAAGACGTCTACTTCGCAATACACCGCTAAGTTCAGGGAGTATTCAGGTAAGACTAGTTGGGATAACCAAGCCTTACTTACTATGTATTACACTAGACTTAAGGACGACGTCAAGGATGAACTCATGCGCTTAGGTGCATCTCACGACACTCTCGAACTAATGATTCAAGATGCTATCGAAATTGACGATAGGCTTTACGAGAGAAAGATGGAAAAACGCTACAATGGACAGTATCGCAGACGATCTAGCTACAACTCTACTAGCTGGACTAGAGGGTCTCGTCGCGATCCTAATGCCATGGAATTGGATATTATCCAACGCAAGCCGAAAGGAAAAGGCATGCACGGAGCTAAGGGTAAAGGGAAGTTCCAAGGGAACAGCAACAGAGGAAAGAAACGAGAAGGACCGGAGTGTTACAACTGCCACAAGATAGGGCATTACGCACGAGACTGCCGCGGACGAAAGGTGCGACCGTAGGAGCAGCTCAACATGATGCTAGTGAAGGAACCCATCAACGAAGCAAACGATGGACGAGGCGCCTACGATGTATCAAAACTCGTTAAGGAACCGAAGACGGAACCAGACCATAAGGCTATGCATTGGACGGGTTGTTACGACGACTACTGTAAAACCCATGACTTAGACAAGCTAGCAAGTGGTTACTATCCTAAGAAGCCACGTAAGGCTAGGATGGAATTCAACGTGATGATACGAGGCCAGCCGCTACAGCAGATGAGAGACTTAGGAAATTCCTAGAGAGGAAGGTCTCCACTACCATTCAATTGGGAGGACGCAACTCTGCAAGAAAACACACCCCCTAAGCAGGAAGAAGAACTGCTAGAGGAAGAAGAATCTCCACAAAATAACGACCCCGAACCGGAACTTACGGGACCAAACCTGGAATAACTACAAATGATCGCCCAAACAGTCGCCACGACGGATAACGATTCATCTGAAGAAGAATATACCGACGACGATGAACCCGACGACCTCGAACTATATCATTTCGAAGTCTTAGGAGCAGGACTAGCTCGGAGAATGATCCTCTTCATCGCGAACCAATTTGAAACCGTATTCCTACAGATCCAAGGGAAACGACGACTGCACCCGATCGAATTCGACAACATGCTCGACCGATTAAGAGCAATGTTTTGGACCTACAGACTCGTTAACGTAGACTACGACGCAGCAGCATACGTACAAGAACGACCACCGATTGGAAGTACGTTTCAACCTAATGGAAGCTACATTACGCCTAACGGAATCCATATCCCAAGAAGGCTCAGAGAACGAATACAAGTAGTCAAAGGACGATTCCACGAATTACACCGGATCCAGGAAACATATTAGGAAGACCTCATATCGTTAGAAGCAATGAAACAGAAGTTGACTAAGTTAGCAAGCTAATGGGAGATGAGACCCATCGGGCAACTAGTACAATTACCGATATGGAGAAACATGATACTAGGGCACGTTAAAGCCACTGTCAAAGGACAAATTAAGGTATTAATGACACAAGGAAAGGTTATCCTAGGCCCACGACATGGACCCCTTAATTGGGAAGTCTGTCTCGAAGATGCCAACTCGCTAGGATACTATTCAAAAAACGAAGGATCCCTGCCGACAGGAGCAGTCGCTAGGAAGTAAACATTATCGAAGCTCCCATAGCATTAGCAGCACCGGTATTCCGTACCAAATGCATTGTTAATGGACACGCAACACAAGCTATGATCGATTCCGGAGCTAGCGGAAACTTTATATCGACCAGCTTTGTCTAGCGAAACGGGATCGCTACCCGACGAAAGAAAGACGGCGGATACGAATTGATGGTCGCAGATGGATCATCTCTATCCGAAGTGGACAGCGAAACAATGCCGCTAGTCCTAGCTATCCAACAGCACCACGAGACTGTTAGCCTAGATATCGTTAACATGGCCAGTCACGACATCGTAATGGGGACACCTTGGTTGGAAAAGCACAACCCTCTAATAGATTGGAGGAAAAGAGTACTTAAGTTTAAGCGATGCGGTTGCGTTACCGACATCTACCCTACGCATCGACAGCGTGCGATGGTAGATGAGGAAAGACAGTTCTGTGAATTAGAACGTCAACCGATAACATACTCCGATAGAAACGGCAAGGAGATGGTCTCCACAGACACTAAGCTAGCCCAGCCAGGTCATAAGGTGAGAGATAAAGGGAGAACTAACGCACCTCCAGAGATCCCTGAAGAGTTTAAGATATGGAAACCGCTCTTCCAGGAAGAGGAAGGATTAGCCGCCTTACCTAGACATCAACCATGGGATCACCGAATACAACTTCAGCCCGGCAAAGATCCACCATAGGGGCCACTATATAGGTTATCCGAAAAAGAGCTCGAAGAGCAACGACGATGGCTAAAAGAGAAGAGCGACAAGGGATGGATAGAGAAATCCCAATCGCTAGCCGCTTCACCAGCAATGTTCGTTCCAAAGAAAGGAGGAAAACTACGAATGGTAATCGACTATCGACGACTCAACGAAGTCACGGTCAAAAACCGATATCTACTACCTAACATCGAAGAAATGTAGGATCGACTTACCGGAGCAAACTAGTACTCAAAGATCGATCTACGAGACGCATTCTACGCAGTACGAATGGCCAAGGGAGAAGAATGGAAGACAGCTTTTAGGACACGCTACGGACTCTACCAATTTCGAGTTATGCCAATAGGACTTACGAACGCCCTAGCGACATGTTAGCAGCTCGTTAATGATGTACTACGAGACTTACTGGACATCACCGTTATAGCATACGTCGACGACATCTTAATCTTCACCCAAGGAAGCCGAGAACAACATACCAAAGATGTACAGGCAGTGCTAGAACGACTTAGCACAGTGGACTTTAAAACCGCACCCGAGAAATGTGAATTCTACAAGAAGGAAATCGAATTCCTAGGATTCATCATCAACACTACTAGAATTAAGATGGACCCTAAGAAAGTACAATCCATCGAGGAATGGCTAACACCGAAAACTGTCAAGGATATCCAAGCCTTTCTAGGACTCGCAAACTACAATCGAAAGTTTGTCGAAGGATATTCCAAACTCGCAATCCCACTCACAAGCCTTACGAAGAAGGACACCAAGTTCGTATGGACGGAGAAACAACAGAAAGCATTCCAACAACTCAAGAAAGCATGTATACAGTCACCAACACTCATGCTATTCGATACGAAGAAACCAGTACAAGTCGAAACCGACGCATCCGACTTAGCAATAGGTGCTTGCATCACTCAAGAACATAATGGCAAAAGACACCCAGTGGCGTATTACTCAAGGAAAATGACGCTAGCGGAACAGAACTACGAGATTTACGACAAAGAACTGTTAGCGATTGTTGCAGCATTGCGACACTAGAGAGTTTACTGCGAAGGAGCCACAGGACTAACGATATACACCGACCACAAGAACCTTCAATACTTTACAACCACCAAGGATCTATCGCGTCGACAGTGTAGATGGTTAGAGCTACTCGGACAATACAAGTTCGATATCTAGTATACACTAGGGAAGGACAATGGGCGCGCAGATGCGCTAAGTAGAAGAAGCGACTACATGGAAGGCAAGGAGCAGAACAAGAAAACATTGCTTAAAGTTAACAAGGACGGAAGCCTTACCACAGATACACAAGAGTTTAACAACATACTCCGAGTTCTACGAGATGAACAAGAAGAGTTCCCCATCGAACATGGGAAGTACCAAGTTCCACTAGAAAAAGAATACGAATGTATTAAAGACTACCATGATAGCTAAACTACAGGACACCCAGGAATAACGAGAACGATCGACTTGATTAGACGGAACTTTGCCTTTCCACAGATGCGAAAGAAGGTTACCGATTACATCAAACAATGCGACAGTTGCTAAAAGAACAAGGCATCACGACATGCAAAATATGGCAATCTCTAGTTCCGAGAACCGTCGGACACGCCATGGAGAGAGGTTACGATGGACTTCATCACGAAGTTGCTAGCATCCAAGGACCCAGCCACAGGAGTCATTTATGATTTAATACTTGTTATAGTAGACACTTTGACCAAGTATGCACACTTCGTACCATGCGAAGAATTAATGACAGCCATGGAACTCGCACACCTCATACTAGACAGGCTAATTAGACATCATGGAATTCCAGAAAGCTTTATCACCGACAGAGATAAGCTGTTTACATCAAACTTCTGGAAATCGCTCATGGGACAAATTGGAATAAAACACAAGCTATCGACAGCATTCCACCTAGAGACGGATGGTCAGACTAAAAGGACAAATCAGTCACTCGAAACATATTTACGGCACTACGTCAACTACGCACAAGATAATTGGGTTGCACTACTACTAATGGCACAACTAGCATTGAACAATAATGCGTCGGAGACAACACGACAAACGCCATTTTTCCTCAACTACGGAAAGACGCCCAATTTATTCATGGAACCAAGGACGTTAGTAAGAGCCGACAGAGCCATACTTATGGCAGGAGAATTGCAAAAGGCACACAAGACTGCCCAAGATGCAATCCGACATTCGCAACAGCGAATACAGAAGCAGCGATTCAAGGAATCAAAATTGGCACCTTAGCTTAGGAAGGGGGATAAGGTATACCTTCTAACGAAGAACCTAAAGACAAAGCGGAAAACAAAGAAACTGGATCATGTTAAGGTCGGACCATTTTTGATTACCGAACAGAAAGGAGCAGTCAGCTACCGACTTAAACTTCCACTAGACGCCAAGATCCATCCAGTATTCCATGTATCCTTATTGGAACCCGCACACCCCGACGCCACGCTGCAAACAACGTTCCATTACTAGGAACAAGAAGACGACGAGTACGAAGTCGAAAGGATCGTAGACTACGACAAGAAAAGTCAGCGATACCTTATCAAATGGAAGGGGTATCCTAGTAAGGAAAACATATGGGAACCACTTACCAATCTTAACTGCCCGAAGATGCTACGCTAGTACCGCCGGAAAAGTTAACGGATTAATCCATGTTTCCGAGCGTTTCCATCATTAAAGGAGTAAGACCCATGGTAGCAGCCGCCGCAGGACAGTCATTAGTTTCGAAGGCACCTTTAGCCTCCATTTCCGACGCAAGACATTCGGCCTTCCGAGCCGCCCGACCCTTAGCTTGACGAAGAATCTTCTTGTTTCGCATCAACCGAGCCATTACGACGGCCAGCAGTTCCTCGTCCTCGTCGACCTTGCGCTAGTACTCCTCTCGAGTCTTGTTAAGGGACTCCCAAGACATGTTTACACATTTCTTGCCCTGCCGCACGCACTCGGAGCACCGGAGGTTGGATAAGTTGGACATAGCGATACAAAGATGGTTGTGCAGAGAACAGCGTTCGCACGGAAAGAATACTAGGCGACCGTTTCTTTCGATTTCGTTCGCAAGACGCAAGCGCTTTGTCTTAGAAAGAGAAACCTCTAAAGAAGACGACATCTTATAAGAACAAGGTGGACCAAACTACGGAAACTAAGAATCGCGGGGATCGCGACATCATAAGCTTTAGGGACGAAGCTAGACTAGAAGAGGGATGGTGTTACGAACACGGTCACGGGACGCTCGAACCCGAAGCGATTAGCTAGTAAGGACTGGAGTAAGGAAAGGTCACGTGATTAGTATGCAGGAGAGCGCTGCCTTGGCAGGCGAACCACTGCATATATGCAAGAGGCCGACCGGTCGACGAGCGACCCGGCGACCTTAGAGCGCCGGACCGCTAAGCGACCCAGCGAACTATTGCATGAAGACACGAATCTCTTATGTATATAACTAGGCATGTTTCTCGTTAGGAGTTCGTGTGTTCAACTCATGTTGCAATCCGACTGTTAGGTAGAGACCCAACAGCCTTGTCATAATTAGTTATCCTACAACCTAGTTGTCTTGACACATCTGTTCTAAAGAGCTCTAAACCCGTGACACTACTTCGTAGGGTCGCAACAATAGTGTTCCTTATATTACCTTACTTTGTTGTTTCTACTAGATCTATAGGTACTATAGTTCTATACGTAGTCTTCGACTAAGAAGGCTTTTTAGCTACTAGATAGTCGATACTTAACCTTATTATAGAGAGCTCTATAGCGTAGTAAGATCCTTTTAGTATAGTACTTATTTATTATAATAGTCGACTTTAGAAGATCCTTATAAATAGGCTTTTTAGTATCCTACTAGTAATAGGCCTTATTAAACTCTTTATCGCTATACTTCGTATAGAGCCTCCTATTACGCCTTAGCCTATATTGTTACTATTTTTCGTAGTTGTCTTTAGCTTTAAAATATTTATTATAAAAGAAGATTAGCTTAGTATAGTTATAATATAAGACTCTAGCTATAACGTAGACTAGTAGCCTCTTCTTTAGGAGGTCTCTCGGCTTTATTACTTAGTTGTAAGGCTTATTTAGGTCCCCTCGTTTAATAAAAGTAGTGTTAACGTACTAGAGATCCGAGGGGATATAGTGTTTATTAGTATAGACTCTATTACGCTAGAAAGCTAGTATAAGGCCCTTCTTCTTCGAAGCGTACTACTAGCGCTTATCTACTACGCTCTTCGAGAGGTACTACTACTAAGGGAGCTCTCTCTACTCTATAGGAGGCACTCGAGCTTTTATATTAGCCCTTAGTATTTATAGATCTATATAGTACTTACGAGAGGTAGTACTAAGATACTTATTTTAGTACTACTAAGGGCTATAGCTAAGCTTATTAAGATCGTTAGCTAATAGTTTTGTGTTTTTACTAGTCTAATTAAGGTATATACTCTTCTTTCGCCTCTTACGAAGCCCTTTAATAGAGCCCTTACGCTTTATATTACATAACTAGCGTTTGTAAGTCGCTTAAATAGTCTAGATACCTTTATTAATAGCTCCGCTACTAGCTTTAGCTTTAAATAGCTATCGAACGGTTATTCCTTAGTCTTTTTTAATATCGACTTTAGCGATAATTCGAGCTTTAGCTAAAGTTGACTACTCGCCTTTTCCTAGCATAATTCGGATAAAAATCAAGCGTGTTATAGTAGTTTAAAGTAGAGAGGTGTATTGTTAATAAAGCGACGCGGAAGCTTTGACCCCGCTAGTGGGCTTACGAGAGGCTGTACCGACGGTTGGAACGGTTGGAAGTTTCGGGTTCCTGCGCTCTCCCGTCCCCGTTACGTTTCCGTCTCGTCTCGAACCCTTGAATCGCCCTCGCCGTTCACGCTAAATTCTTTCCCGCCCCAGGGACGAAGTGGAGGTGCGACGCGGGATGCCTCACCACCACCAACTCTCTCACGCTTCCGCTCCCCATCTTCCATTCTATCTTCGCAATCGGGTTCCGGCCTCAGACGCTGAAGATAGAAACGTGGGGAAGTCTGTCGCTTTTGCTGATACACTTATCACACCAGTCGCAGCGAGGTCTCTTGTGATATACTTGCCCATCCCAACCCTCACGGCTGTGTTCCTTCTTTTTCACCATTGGCTGAGCCCTCGTGTCGCTCACGCGTCTATCTGCGTACCAACCTACCCAGTCACTCGTTCTTCTCACCGGCTACACGGTCTATCCGCAAAAGGGCAAGCCCTTTACCTCGCTGTTCCCACTCTCTATCCGTCTACTCCCAACCCGGACGCGACGCAGCTTGGAACCTTCATAAGCAATACACACACACATACAATCGGACACACCATGTTCAACCCTTTCGACCGCAGTGCCAAAACGGCACCTTCGCACTACCCCCGCCTCCCCTTCCACGCCATCCGCTCTATCCAGCTCCTCTCCAGCATCGTCGTAGGAGGCATCATGTGCTATTTCATCTGGCACCTAACACACGATCACTGGGCAACACCTTGGACTTTTATCTGGGTACGTAGGATGAACAACTCCAGAAAAGGATCCCAGACCATCGAAGCTGACATCTCCCTTCCTTCATGATTGTCTCCAGCTCACAGCCGCCTCCCTCTTCTCCATCGCCGCCCTCTCCTTCACCATCCTCCTACACTGCTGCATCGGCCTCAACCCCCGCGTCAACGTCCTCGTCAACGCCTTCCTGACCCTCCTATGGGGCCTGAGCTGGTGTCTTCTCACCTGGTATATGAGCGACACCCTACGCAACATGTGCGACGTCCAGCATTGGCATGAGGATATTGGAGTAATGGTGTGTCGGATTTACAAGGCGCTGTTTACGTTTACGCTGTTTGGGCTGTATGTGTTCTCCCTTTCCTCCCATCCTTCATCCTATCCGACTCCGTGTTGGGAGAGTTAGCCGGCTAACAGCGAGCTCTACCAGACTCTCAACTATCGCCGCTTTCGCCCTAGACATCTATGTCCGACGCCAGCAGACCCGCCGCGGCATCTACCGCCTGCACGACCTGGACGCCAAACAGGGTCCCGGAGCTTTTCCTCGCGGTGGTCCCTCCTCCGCCACCGCGGCGGCTTATGACAATGCTTCGTACGGCCACGGCGGTCTCGCAGAGCCCCGCGAAAGCGAGGCGTGGGAGGAGCCCAGACCTTCTATGGGTCCGTATGATTCTGCTCACGTCGACGAAAGCGGGTTTGCGCAGCGGGGTGGCTATGGATTGCCCGCGGCCCAGTTCGAGTATGATACGGGATATCATGGCGGGCATGCTGAGAGGGCTTATGGGCGTGTTTGATTAATTCGAAAAAGAAAAAAAAAAGAAAACGGATGACGGTATTATTTTTTTTTCCTGCTGGCGGGGAATATAGGGATTCTAACGATGTATGCCCAATGTTTTGCTTGTGTTCTGTTTTCCCTCAATTGGGTTTAGGTCTTGACGGGCGATTCGTCGAATGGATTGTTGTCCTTACTGCTGCGGCTTCCATCCGCAGGTGCGGCCACATTTCTTTGTCATTTGGAGCATCTATGTGAGGGGCGGTTTTCTACCGCCTGGTTCGCGCTTACCAAGCCTTAAGAGTTTTGTTCAACCCTATTTTATCTTGCACATTGGAAGATGCTGTGAAATACCTCAATTGGCTGGGTAGAGAGGGCGTGTATAATGCTACTTCGGGTTACTATTGGCTTTGTCATGCTTTGCTCAGCCTACATAGTAGATAGTGATCACCACGTACGACTTGTTGGATGCAATCGGTGCTACAATGTTCGTTTCACTGGCAAGATGATTCGTCGCTGATATTATCGATCTCTGGACTGTGATAGATTTTAACGTCACCGCAGTCGGCAAGCTGCGGACCAGACTCTCCTTCCACCCGGACCCGTAGTTGTGCATAGAGTTTGCTATGACGCCACTTCTCTTCTTCACATGTTTCCCACCTTCCACATGTGGCATGCACGGGTGCTACTGCAGAGTTGGGGTCGCTGACTAATGCTTGACGACTGCAGTGGACATAAATTGGTTTACTTTCACTACTTCAGTCTTGCTCATCCAAGACTCGTGACGTCCTTCAATCGCAACAATAGAGCGATACCAGCATCAACATGACTTCCCATCACAACATCCACCATCAGACCCAAGAGGAGCTTCATAATGTCAACCGTGCCGCACCAGGCATCTCCTTCTTCACTCCAGCCCAAGAACCTCCAGCTGGCACAGCTCTAATCGAAGAAGGCCAAAAGAGTGTCCCAAAACTCTTCAAACCTCTCAAGCTCCGCGGCCTGACCCTCCCAAACCGCATCATGCTGTCACCCCTCTGTCAGTACTCCGCCCAGGATGGCCACTACACTATGTGGCACTGGACGCACATGGGCGGCATCATCCAGCGCGGACCAGGCATCGCCTGTGTCGAGGCTACCGCCGTGACTCCGCAAGGCCGCATCACGCCCGAGGACTCCGGGCTGTGGAAGGACTCGCAGATGGAACCGCTGAAGAAGATTGTCGAATTTGCCCATTCCCAGGGCCAGAAGATCATGATCCAGCTCGGCCATGCCGGCAGGAAGGCTTCCACGGTCGCCCCCTGGCTCTCGGCTGGTGCTGTCGCGGGTCCGGAGTTGAACGGCTGGCCTGACGATGTCTATGCGCCTTCGGCCATCCCGTGGAACGAGAACCATGCCAACCCTAGGGAGATGAGTTTGCAGGATATTCAGGAGTTCAAGACGGCTTATGCGGAGGCGGTTAGGAGGGCGGTGCAGTGCGGATTCGATGCGATTGAGATTCACAATGGTTCGTAGAGTTTCATTTCCGACTCACGGTTTGAAAGTTGACTGACTCGGTCGACTCAGCACATGGTTATCTCCTGCACGAGTTCCTGTCGCCGGTATCGAACCAGCGCACCGATCAATACGGCGGCAGCTTTGAGAACCGCACGAGACTCACACTGGAAGTGGTACGTATTAAGACTCAATCTAACACGCAATCTGGAAAACTTGTCCTAGTTCATACTAACAAAACGTAATTTCCAGGTCGAGCAAACCCGCAACATGATCCCCAATTCGATGCCGCTCTTCCTCCGCATCAGCGCAACCGACTGGCTCGAAGACGCCCCGAAAGACCAAATCCCCGAATCCTGGACCGCAGCCGACACCGTCCGCCTCGCGCCGCAGCTGGCAGAGAAGGGCGTCGATCTCCTGGACGTCTCATCGGGAGGCAACCACCCGCTCCAGCACCCGCACGTCAAACCCGCCTACCAATCCCCCTTCGCCATCCAAGTCAAGCAAGCCGTCGGCGATACGATGGCCGTCGGTTCCGTAGGCGGGATCGAGAATGCCTCGCTCGCTAACTCGCTGCTGGAGCAAGATGGACTGGATCTGGTGATTGTCGGGCGCGGTTTCCAGAAGAACCCGGGGCTCGTCTTTGCCTGGGCCGATGAGCTGGGCCAGCTGGTCCAGATGCCGAATCAGATCCGTTGGGGGTTCAAGGGGCGGGGTTCCAAGCCTACGAGGCCGATTACGGAGTTCCCGCATCTTTTGGCGGCGTGAGGGATGGATGGTCGTTGTTAGGTGTCTGTGGGGTGATTTCCACTCCCTCGGGGGCATTCGAGGTTTGCTGATGATGCGACGAGTGTGATGACGTTTTTGAGGTTGGGGTTCGCGGTGGGATGGATAGTAGTATCAAAAGACTAGATCGTTATTGCACTCTGCTTAAGTTTTTCTTGCGATCAAAGTCTGAAGTCGAATAGGGCCGTAAATGACAGCAGCGGCAGCAGCAGGAGCAGCAGTATGAGTGGATGTCCCATATCTGGTCAGTTGTCTCCCCACGACACCCAGGATCATGGCCTATTCATAAAGACTTAAATCCCACCTTCCCGCATTGTAGTACCTTAGTGTGAGGCAGTCTTTCCAACTCGGTCCGAGACCTATCCCCAGTGAGTCGCTGCTGCTGCGGCAAATCCCCACTCGCCCATAACAAAAACTCCACAGCGCCTCGCTCCCAGAAATAAGACCAAACTCCCAAATCGCATCACGTTTACCCTCCAAACACCCCTCCTCATAATCAACCCCAACCCAACCCAACCACTACTCTCCACCCCCCACTCTCAATCAAAAGAACAACCACCGCCCAATCCAATAAACCACCACACAAACCCCTATTACCATCCCCGCCAGCTTGAGTATAGCCACTTTATTCCCCTGACTCGCCATCGTGCCCAACCGTCGCGCGCTGCCCTTCAGGCTCGTCGTCATGGTCGAGAAGGTCTCGGACGTGCTGTCGATGACGCCTTGGTCCCGCGCTTGGTCGTAGATGTCGACGGTGACATGGCGGAGCTGGGAGACTTTGGATTGGAGCGCCGCGAGGGAGTCGTTGTTTTGGCTGTTTTTTTCGGGGGGTCAGTTTGGCTGTTGAGATATGAGGAGGGTAAGGAAGGAAGAGGGTGTTGGTGGTTTCTTACCGTTCTCGCTCGAATGCTTCGGACATGGTTGCTGGGGCTGGGGTGGTTCTGGTTCAGGTGGGTTTCAGGAGGGTTGGAAGGGAGGGTGCCACGGGGTTCACTCGGCTGATCTTGAAGCGTGTAGGGTAGTGGCGCTTTGTCTTAGTCTTGTACTGTATTCTTATCAAGCACGAGTCTGTTGCAAGAGTGATTGGCAATTGTGCAGTGTATGTTATACCTCCGTACAACGAGCATACGGTAGCCTATGTACATACATACAGTAGTAGTGTGAGGCGGCTGACTTGGCCGTTTGGCCAAACCCCAGATCCGCATCCGCCATCCGCACTCCGCCACGCCCGCCCGGCTTCGGCGGACCTGGCTCGCCTGGCAGAAGTTGAACCGAACACGAAAGCTGAAGCCAACGTCGTCATTCGAGGCGCAGTGACCTCCAGACGGGCTGACTTTCACACCACCCTTGATTGACCCCACTACAACCACCACCACCACCACCACCAACTACACTCCTATCGCGGTCTATACAACAGGGCCTCGCGCTCACAACATACACCACCTGCGACCGCCCAAGAAACTTCTCACATCGGCGCAGCGAGCGAGACGAGGCCGCCCAAAATGCCGCCCTTCATTAACAACCCGCTGCCTGCTTCCATGCACAGTATGTTGACTCACAATTCCACGTATTTTCTTGTACAGAATACTCACATAAAGGTGAACAGGCGAATGCAAAAAGAGCGCCCGGATCCTGACTTCCTTCATCGACCCGCGCATCTCCTTCCTCGGCCCCGAGAAGATCATTCCCCCCTCCATCCTCGCAAATGCAAAAGGCCTGGCGGTCATGACCGTCTTCAAGGCCGGTTTCCTCGGCAGTGGGCGTTTTGGTAGCGGCGTCGTGGTCGCGCGGTTAAGCGACGGGTCATGGTCGGCCCCCAGTGCGATTGGCACGCTCGGCGGTGGGTTTGGTGGCCAGATCGGCTTCGAATTGACCGACTTCGTCTTCATCCTCAACGACAGTATGGCGGTCAAGACCTTCGCGCAGGTGGGCAGTATAACGCTAGGTGGTAACGTGTCGATTGCGGCGGGACCCACAGGACGAAATGCGGAAGCGGCGGGCGCGGCGTCACTGAAGTCCGTTTCTGGTATCTTTGCCTACAGTAAAACGAAGGGTCTGTTTGCTGGTGTGTCGTTGGAGGGCTCTGTCTTGATCGAGCGGAGAGATGCGAACGAGAAGATGTACGGCCAGAAACTCACAGCGCGGCAACTTCTTGGCGGCAGTGTCCCGGTCCCCCCTCAAGCAGAACCACTCATGCGCGTGCTGAACTCGCGTGTTTTCGCCGGCGTGGGTGGGAGATTCAACGACAACAGCATGTACAACGACGTACCCATCTACGATGACTCGCACGAGGATGTAGTCTGGCAAGGCCGCACGGGCAGCGCATTCGGAGAAGGCGTACGATCGGACCGAACAGGCTCCAACGCCCAGGATGGCTTTGGCCAGCCCCAGCGATCTAGCACCTGGCAGGACAACTCGTACGACCGGCAGCCCTCATACGGCCGAGCGAACCCAAGCGAAACCTTCGACCGCCTCGAATCCTCCCGCGGCCGCTCATCGACCTTCGGCGATTCCAACGACTACAGCTACAGCGATCGCAAAGGTCCCGCGCCCGGCCGGCCCAGCGCCCCGAAACCCATGTTCGGCGCGAAGACGGGCTCGCCGGCCCAGCCGGGCCAGGCTGTCGCCAAATTCACCTTCGACGCCGATCAGCCCGGTGATCTCGGGTTCAAGAAGGGAGAGATTATCACGATTGTGAAGCGCACGGATAATGAGACGGATTGGTGGACTGGCCGGATAGGAGGGCGGGAAGGCATTTTCCCGTCGAATTACGTTGAGCTGGTATGATCGGTCGGGAGAGAGTCAGCGAGAAAACAACAGCGGAGAGCTCTCGAACGGGCAATTTGCTCTTTCTCTACGGCTGGTTTCGCCAGCTTCCCGAGGTAGGCGGCATCCGGTCACGTACAGAGACATTCGATGAGGAGCCGGAACACTAGTGGGCAGTATGCGCATCGCCCAGTCACCTGGGGTTCTTTGACGATGACAGCCTTCTGGTTATGAGAGAGTTCCTCCAGGCAGCACAGCTTCATTACATCCGAACAGCGCGATTTGAGGGCAGCGGCAAATGGTTATAGGTTTTGTTTTTGCGTGGCGTTTCTTGGAGTCTATACCATTTTTCTTTACCCTTGTTTGTAGAAAAGGCAGCTGCAGAGATCGGCAAGGAAGTACAGTGCAAAGTACATACGAAAAAGATTGTTCCGTTTTCAGTCTCTCCATCGTCTCGCTTTGATCGTACCGGTACTTGCTAGATCGACTTCTTCTACTCCACGTGGAGAAAGTGGATCGAATGCTGTTCATACGCTAAGGTAGTTTGGGGGCTTTGGTTTAGTGCTCGAACTACTGTACCTCTCTTTTATGTGCATGGACTGCACGTTGAGACTTAATTACCTTCCTACACCTTCGACAGCATCTACATAGCTCTTTCATAGGGGGGTTTTCCACTCCACTTCGCCGTCCTGCTTCCCGTGACGCGACGCGGGAAAATGCGGAGGTTCCGAGGAGATGTCCGCGGCTTTATCCTCACTGCTGCGAACAGCGCCGCCAATTGATAGGCCCGGACAACTGCCCCTTATTAGCGACTCGACTATGCGCTCGTGTCTGCTCGGCCGGGCTACCGTTATGCTTTCCTGTGCCGCATATAACTGAACGAGTCTTATAATCATGGCACATGCCCGGTTGTCCCCGTGGGGGAGGAGGAGGTGAGGGACTCCAAGATCGTGGGAACCCGCCACACGAAGGATTCGCCGTCTTAGGTTTCGCTTGCTTCGCTGGAATAGGGAATCCTGGGCAGGGGTCTGTGCTCACCTTTCCCTATCAACCTACCTTTCCTTCTTCTCTTCCTCTCTCTTTTCCACCTATACCTGTCTTCTATCCGTCCGTCTTCTCCCTCTTGTCTAGCGGCATCGGTTACATCAGATTTCGGCGGTATATTGGGGGAACGGATTCCGCACCAGCCTCACTTTTTCCCAATCATTCCCGTACTCATCCTCGACATGTGCTCCATTGTTGGCGCTGTCACGTAAGGGTCTTTCTTTCTTTAGGACAAGGCCAACTAGCATTCCACGCGTTCTTTCCCGACGCGCTGGCCACTGGTATTGAAAGTCGATTGGCTTATTTTCTTGACAAATCACACAATGTCCTACAAACCTATCCAGGATACGGAACATCTCGATTCCGGATTCCATCATGAGAATGCCACGCTGGACCATGCCAGCAGTTCGGAGAAGCACGATCCTGCGGAAGTGAAGCGTCGGTTCTTCAAGTCCTCGCGCGCCCTTCATCTGGCCATCTCGGTTGCGGCTGGGACTGTCATGACCTTGTTCGGGTATGAACAGGGGGTCTTGTTCGTAATATCCTTTTCTCTTTATCCGCCGGCTCTGCTGTTAGATATACCAATACTGACTCTCTACTCCGAAAAGTGGCGGCATCATAGTCGGAGACGACTTCCTCGAGTACTTCCACAACCCCAGCCCGGCTATGCAAGGCTTCGTCACGAGCGTCTATGACTTGGGCTGCTTTGCGGGTGCGGTTATTGCGCTTTTTGTCGGCGAGAAGCTGGGGAGGAAACGCATGTTGCTCCTTTTCACCGTCATTATGGGGGCGGGCATCCTTGTCCAGACCGCTTGTCATAATATGACTACCATGGTTTGGGGCCGTCTTATCGCGGGTATTGGGAATGGTGGGAACACAGCGACAGCTCCTGTGTGGCATGTAAGTTTTGCGTTGTGCGGCATGGATGATATTGGATGCTAAGAATCTTCTTTCAGGTCGAGACCTCACATGCTTCTGTCAAAGGCAAGGCCGTTGTCCAGGAAATGGCAGTGAATGTTCTGGGCTTCGTGATCTCCAACTTCGTCACCCTGGCTTTCAGTGGTCTCAGCACCGAAGCCCAATGGCGATTCCCTCTCGGCATTCAAATGATCTTCGTCGCTATCATACTAACTATGGTCCCACTCTTGCCGGAATCACCCAGGTGGCTCTTGGCTCGAAAGCGGGACGACGAGGCTCGCCGGGTCTTATCTCTGCTCAACGATCATAACATCGAGGACGAGTTCGATGAAATCCGTGCGTCTGTCAAGGCTGAGCAAGCCGCTGCTGGCTCGTGGTCGCAACTTTTGAGAGGAGGCTTGCCGGCAAGACGTGTGCTCCTCGGCATGGCTTTGCAGACAGCCCAGCAGCTGAGTGGCATCAACGTGCTCGCCTACTATCTTCCGGTGGTGCTTCACAGGAGTGTTGGTTTGACGCAGTATATTGCGCGCATTGTTGCTGCCGCCAACAGTGTGAGCTTCTTTCTCACCACTTCCGCATCCTTGCTATTTGTTGATCGGGTCGGAAGGCGTCCGCTGCTGATGTACCTTGCCGGTGGGATGGCTATCGCCTTCTTGGGGGTGTCCATTGGAGTTGGGGTTGGTCTTGCCACGCCTGAAAACCTCGGGCCCGGCATCGCAGCCGTCGTGTTCATTTGGCTGTACTTTAGTCTTTTCTCCTCCGGATGGATCTCAGTCCCGTGGTTGTATCCCGGTAAGGCATCAACTGCACGCCCCTATCTAGATTCGTCCGGGCTAATACTGACTTGTCCCTAGCTGAGGTCAATTCTTTGAAATTCAGGACCAAAGGTGCCGCCCTTGCAACGGCATGCGGTAAGGGAAACACTGCATCTACGTGGACCATGAAGCTTTGATATGGTGCTGATCATTCATAGATTGGCTCTTCAACTACATTGTCGTTCAAGCTACTCCCCCGGGTATCGAACACTTGAAGTGGGGCTACTATCTCATATACGCCCTCCTTAACGCCGCCTTTGTCCCTCTAGTATACTACCTGGTCGTCGAGACTCAAGGCCGGAGCCTGGAAACGGTAGACGCTTGGTTCGCCGCCAACCCCCAGTGGCTTGTTCACAAAGCAAATCATTCTGCTGCCGCTGAAACGAGTCAGGTCAACGGACGTGGGTTGGCAAAGCTCCATATTGCAGATGATCATGAGGCCATGATGTCCGCGTTCGCCGTCACTTCCGAGGGCGATGAGGACGATTCACTGCGGAGCGATAGTCCGGTCACTCGGCGGGGGTCTTATGCCATGGGTGATTGATATGGCCAGAGCGATGGTCATACATCGTCGTGCCGTTCAGCTGCCGATCGATAGTGAATATCTTTTCCACGCGGGCTCACGGTAAGGCTCCTGGGTTTGCCTCTCGTAGAGCGGCGTAGCTGACGCCCATTCGCTGACAGTAGATTCCCGGATCGAGACCCTGTCGCTGCGCCAACAGCTCGCCGTTGATTATGCATCGATCGCAGAAACCCCGTTCGACATCGTAGTAGCCCCAGGAAATCGTCGGACATGCCTCGCCGTCCTGCTTGACCTCTCCACAGCGAGCGAACGCGGCGTTCTCGCTGGCCGTCCCTTGCGCGGCATGGTGACATAGAGGGTGCCGAGGAATCTTCCGACAGCACATGCGGGTCGTCTGTATATTTTTCTATGTATCCGTAAGCATGATTACGCTAAACATCGGCAACGCACAGCTGATTTGCGTCACCCACCATTTCTCTTGTGCCTTTCATCAACGTGTGAATCTAACTGCAATCTTCCAACTTTGCCGGTGGTCTGAAGGAGACATTTCGTTGCAATCGCCACTTCGCCGAGAGGGTTTTATATCTCTTCAGCTCCGCGCCTCACGTCTCCCACTCCCCATGTTCCCCTTCTTCTCCGGTCCTGGACCACTCCATCTCCATTGCCACAACACAAATCACTCGGGCTCGCCAAACCACGTGGAAGCCGTGGGCGAGAGCTTGCAGTCTTCGAGCGTACTTATATTAGGGGCCATGTTGGCTGTCGCAACACCACATCTTTGAACGTCTTCTGCCGCACGCCTCATCTTTAGATCGCCAGACTCGCAAGGTCCAATGAAATTGGATGCAGAGCTCGATCGTGACAAACGCCGATCTTCTCCTTGGGCCGCGTCTTGATCATGCGAGATGAAACGCGTCGCTGTATCGATCTTGCGAGGAAAGCCAAATGGCGCATCGCTTTTCGTCTTTTATGGATTTTTCTGCCCTCGTCGTGGCAACCCTCATCATTTGACGCCCGCTCGCTCGCCCTGCAGGCCACAAAAGCGGACAGTGAAGCCTTCGACCAATCACCACGGTAGAAAGTAACGCCATGATCTATATCTTTGTGAAGTTACCGACAAACCTTATCCGCCAGATCGGACGACCTGTCAAGCGCCAGCGTGTCGGGTAATGTGGCTTGCTCGTGAAGAAGGGAGGGTCCGGCTGAGGCGTCTCTCATGCCCGCTCCTGGCGGCGGAAGGGGATTCTAGACCTCTGGCCCAAAACGCCTCACTTCTATTTCAACATCGTGAATGCAGCGTTGGCCGAACTCGTAGAGCGCACATGTCCCAATTGTGCACTCTTCGCATCCTACAAGCACCAGATCAAGACGACCGGTTTCCGCGACCAGACCTGCTCATTCGTTCTTTAAGGTGGTGTGAACCTGGCGTACATTGCCGATTTCAATGAGGAGACTTTCCACATCTGGATGTGCTTTCTGTAGCGCTGGAAAGAAGAGGTTGACCCTTTGCAAAGTACAGAAATTAGCGCTCAAAGACCAGGCTGACCAGCCCCGGAAGCTGTCGCGAAGGCTTCGCGAAGCTCACTCGATCCATTCGCCAACGCCAGGGCATGCGGCGTGACTCCAGCACTATCTGGTACGTCTGCGCGTGACGGGTCTTGAGTCAAGAGCTGTACTATCAAGGGCGTATACCCTCGACGGACGGCGTACGACAGCGCGCCCCTACCGTGTCTATCGGGCTGGTCAACATCAATCACACCGCTTGAAATGAGAAGTTGAGCAATCTCCGTACTACCCCACTCAATCGCGGTCGATAAGATCGGTCTACCATTTGTATCCGGCACATTGACCTCTGATGAAGCATATTTAAGTAGCAACCGGGCGTTTTCGGGTTTGGGAGGAGGGTCAAGCGTCCATGCCAGTGCGCCCCAGCCGTCGTGATCTCTCGCATCGGCGAACGGTGCACCGCCATGCAAGAGCAAGTAATCCAGTATCCGTGGGTCGGGGCTTTGAGCCGCCCAAGAGATCGCGTTCCGGCCGTTTTGGTCTTGTAGCGCCAGCTTCACGTCCCGGTGTCTCGTCATTGCTTGTACCGTTGGCAAGCTCTCCGACGACACGGCCAACATGAGAGGCGCCTTCCCCTTTTTGTCCTGGAGATTTGGATCGCATCGGCCGTCTTTGAGGAGTGATCTTGTCGTCTGCGCACGTCCTGCGCTGCATGCCCAAGAGAGCGTGTTTTGGCCTACGGAGTCTTGCATCGACAGGTCAATGTGAGGATGCTGTAGCAGTAAGGTCATCGTAGAGCTCTCGGCGCTAGCAGCCGCCCACATCGCAGGAGAAGCTTGTTGGTTGTCTGCAAGATTTAGGTCGATGCCATCTTCTTTGAGCAGTCGAGCCACTACCTGATCATGACCTGCTCCCGCTGCTAGTGAAAGTGGGGTACGGCCTTGTCGATTCTGCTCGTTGACATCGAACAAGCGGGACTCTAAGAGTATTTCGAGACTGTCCTGATGACCGTTACAAGCCGCGATAGCAAGCGGCGATACGCCGTTGTAATGAGCAGACGCCGCGTCGATGGAGCCGCCTGCGAATAGGATTTCCAAACAAGACCGACTGCCCCGGCAAGCAGCCCAGAATATTGCTAGACCCAAATTGAAGTCGTTTGGAGAATCTATCAACAGCCGTTTCACAACGACTGAGAGGTCAAAATAGCTGGCGAGCATCAGAGAATCTGGAAAGTTCGGGAACTTTGTAGCATCTTGACTGGCCATGGTGAGATATGCGAACCATTGTGAGCATAATCCTGGTCTACTGAGCCTCATTGCCAAGTCCAGGAGTTGTTCCTGTTCCGCTTCTCTGCACCGGGAAAAGTGAAAGGTCCAATATCTGGCAGCATATTTGAAAAGCTTCTGTCGGTCTGCCAGTGCCAGTAACTCGTTTGCGATGGGGTCTTCGTTTTCTTTGAAGAAGGTGCTCAGATTGAAATCTTCTGGATCACATGTACCGGGTTCGGGTGAGATTTGTGGCGCGACGTGCTCTTGTGGAGAAGAGTCCTCGATGTCAGAAGAAAGCGAGCTTTCAGAAGGCGAGGCCGGAACCCGGTCTTCTAGCATGAGGTAGCGCATACAATTGTGCGCCATCTCGAAGTGGATGCTTTGCTCGGATGATGCGAAAAAGCGCGTTGCATTGCTCATGGACGCCAGTTGCTGAGCTTGCAGGAAACTTGCAAGGGTCTGATGGGCGAGCATTACCACATCGTCGGACGTTTTCACCAGCGGGCCTAGCATGGCCTCAAAGTGAGGCACTTCGGTGGTCTCGTCCGCATCCAAAATGTCACTTACATGAGGGTTCGTCGAGGACATGTTTATTAGTACGCCGAGCTCGGGGATAGAGAGCGGCCTGGCATTAGCCAAGAGCATGAGCAGCATTTTACGGGCATCTTCCCACTCTTCTTCGGGGATGGCGTGTATGCATCGCTCGTACAAGTTCGAAAAGACGTCCGGTAGATTTCCTTTTGCCAGTGCCGCATCGACGTCGCATTTCTTGATTCTCTTTGCTCTGTGCCGTGTCAGGAGTGACAATATCACAGTCACCCACAGGAACGATCCATCAGCTCTAGCTCGAAGAGCCGTTTTCAAGTCTTGTCCAACGTTCTGATCGCATTGATTCCGGCTCATCATCTGATCAACGTGTTGCGAGATCAGCTTGTCAATGTCTTTTGCTATCGTTTGATTCATCTGTTCCATGCGCAAACGTCCTGCATCTGGTATATCGCCCTCGACGAAATGTACTGCTGACGCTCCGGGTTGGCAAGCAAGTAGCGCCTTAAGCCTACCCTTCATAGCTCTCATCAGCACAAATAGGCTCTCGAGGAACCTCTTCACATCGTTCTGTTTGCACTCGTCGATTGCATCGACGATAAGATAAATGGAGCCGATCTGTGGATGGGAGGCCAAGCGCTCGAACACAGCCCAGAGCTCACCAAAGCTAGGATCCGGTTCTGAAAATAACGAGTCGATCGATTTGCGTGTCGACTCGGAAAGCTTCCGCCGTTCATCTAGTAGCTGATAGATGAGGCCTTTCAGTATCTGACTGATATCCGGGCGATGCTCGTTGTTCGTACCACAAAAGTAGCAACAAAGCAGTGTATCGTTCTGAGGGTCCTCATCAAGTGATCGACATATCGCAGATGTCAGGACGGATTTGCCGCAACCTGTATACCCAGTGATCAACAGGAGCTGCTCGTCTCGCGAACCCAACCACTGATTATATTCCAGACTTTGGAACACCCAGCGTAGTGTCCCAGGGTGCGGCCAATCGATATGACGGCGGCAACCTTCATGATGGGTAGATAGACACGATCTCAAATTTGCTCGTTCTGACGAATCGAACGCTGGGATGTCTTCAGCTGATTATGCCGCATTGAGATACCACGTAGGATGACTTACATCGTTCGAACAAGAGACTGGAAGCTGCTGATGTGCCTCTTCATTGTGTGTGAGCCAAGTTGTCTTTTGGGTGGAATTATAGTACTCAACTATGGGGTATTCAACTTACAGGGCAAAGTGTGCATCTCCATGGTTAACATGCTGCGCTTGCCGCGTCATTGGGAACAGTTCGACCAGGAAATCTACTTTTTGGTTGACATTAGCGACCAAAGCCTCAAAGTCTTCTTTACGGTACAAGGCCCACTTCGCCTTGTTCATGAGAAGGTCGGCGGGTTGCTGTCGACGATGCCACCATTCATTCATTCGCCCGCGATGCGCAGGAGGTCCTGGTGGAAGAGTGGCTTCAAGATCCGTAGCCCCATCGGACGGACTCTGCGATGCTTGCATTTTCGCCGATTTAAGCTCAGCTTCTTCGAAGAGGACCACGATATGCTTAAGCAACGTTTCCGCAAGCTGCAACTTTGCTTGTGGGTACGCTGTTTTCTGGAGATCTACAGAGCCATAGGGGGCAGGTCCAAGACCCACAGCTTCACCCCAGTCCGAAAGTTTGCACCGGGCGACATCGAGCGTTATGCAGGCCGACTGCACATGTGTGCCGTACGCTTTGCCCAATTGAAAGAAACGGAAGGCGTTGACAGCTGATTCGAAAAGGAGAGGCAAAACGGTCAAGGACAATGAAACGGGTTCCATACTGCCGAGCCAGGGTTCGCGCGGAGTATGATGTTTGAATGTGATGGCAGCTAAAGGAGGCTTGCTTGGGAGTGCCCCATCAGGTTGGTTATATCCTCGCTGGACGGCCGATGAGAGACGGTGCTCCGGCGCGTACGATACCTTGTCTTACTTTATTTGCTTTGTTCTAGTAGCGGCATGGCAAATGCATTTCGGACTACCTTGAGACCAATTGCACAGCCTCGGATTAAGGCAAGACATTTCTCCGTCACAGACGTCCAGGTTGTTTGGCGCGCGCTTGGAAGAGGCCGCGAATCAAGATGCAACGCGACGAGGACCATGTTGGACCACCAGGCCAAATTATCGCCATGTCAGCACAAGGCGGGAAAGATAGCTGCTCGACCTGAGGTGTGCTGGCATGAAGGAGTTGGTCTATATGCATCGGCACGAAGACGAAAAGGTTCAGGTTGAACGATTGGCGATAAGAGACGGCAGTAGCCGGACGGGTACATCAGGTTGACTAATAAGAGGTAGGTAGGTTTTCGGCGCGAGAGCCGAAGGAATGACGCCATATGGTCTGGGCATGAGGTATGCAATAATCCATTCCAGTAGTTGACATGATTCTTTGCGCATCCGACGGATCCAATACCCACGATCCATGGTCACGAGACGCCTCCACGGCCATGGACCACCTCTCATGCGTGCGTCCCACGGATTCCCGTGACCGGACCGGAAACCTCGTTGCTTCCGCCGCCGGTACTAATGCCGACTGAGTTCCGACTAGTGCTCGTGTCACCGGTCACGGTACCAGTTGGTACTGTATTACTGCGTAGTCTGCTGACTATCGCCTTCGTGCATCATCGTCTGACCAGTCGCCTTCACTCTTCGATTCCTTTCCGCAGCAGAGGCGTACATGAGGTCTTGGCCACTTACATACACATCCTTGACTTTGATTCACCGGCCGGTAGGAGTCTCTCTTTCTCAGCCTCTCATCCCGTATCACATCCAACATCTTGCTCCTACTCGTGACTATTAGAGACCATTTGATCTTCGCCTGACACAAGGCCAATCAATCCACCATCCCACAACCGTACATCCGCACCAGACTAAAGAGACAGAACCGAATGGCAGCCGCAGAGTACTACGCCGGCGGCGGCGGCATGCCGCCCCAAGCACCGCCTCAGCAACCATCTCGACCCCAATACCCACCTCAGGCACAAAGCCAGCAGAATCTACAGCCCCTCCCATACCCGATCTCAGACGATCCGCCACCGTACTCCTCGCTCCTTCCAGATGGTCGTCCGCATTCCCACTCTCAACCACCACCTATGACCCGACCACCCCTCCAGACGCCACACCAGAGCGACTACCAGTACCGTCCACAACAAGGCGATACCCACATGTACCCACCTGAGAAGCAAGCGCACTTCAACAACGCGCAGCAAAACGGCTTCATACCGCCCGGCAACTACGCACCACCAGGCCGGTCATCCTCATATCAGCAACCCCCAAGCCGCCAGGGCTACCCTTTCCCCAACGGCGCCCCACCGCCTGCACAGCCGCCTTACGCCGCATCCTCCAGCAGACAACCCAGCAAACCCCACCACCGACCCTCTCCATCCCCATACCGCAACGACTCCTCACGAAGCCGCAGCCGCTCCCGCGAAAAGCCCAGCAGGAGGAAACACCGCCCACACTACGACGCCCGACCACAGTACTATGAGCGGCCGTCGCAGGAGCAGCAGCGGAAGAAGAGTAACGGCGTCTCCACCTTCCTAGGCGCCGGTGGTGGTGCCGTGTTAGGCGATATCATCTTCCCCGGTCTTGGGACCTTGGGTGGTGCGATTCTAGGCGGTGTGGGGGGCCACGAGTATGGGAAGCAGCGACGCTCGTATTCGAATGATCGGGAGTATTATGAGGATAACCATGGTCGAGGGAGGAGGAGGCATGAGAGGGGTTGATTTTGAGGTGGATGGGTGGAGTGTTTGGGGACTATGCGTCGTTAGTAAAGATGTGGATTCGGGATTCTATGATACCATTTATGCCTTGGCGCTGGTCGTCGTGGTTATGAGAACATGCAATTTTTTTGTTTTTGGTTTGTCCACACGCCTTTTTTTCTTTTCTACTGGCTTGCTTAAGGAGAAGCCATGTACATAACCAAATATTATAGAGAGTCGTACCGATTCCCTCTGTTCTGCAAAAGATTACCCAAAATTGGGTAGCGACGGGTCTAGGATTGTTCCACTTGTTGAAAGTGTCGATTAGTGTCTTCCTTTTGGTTTAATTAGAGTCACCAATCTAAAAGAACGATGTTTGCAAACCGCTAGCAGCTACTACCCCTGTGCGAGGAATGTGCTATGTATGCCAAGGTCGAACCTTTGGATGCCTATGCTGTCTATATTTTCTAAAAATGGCAAGTGGCGTGGTAGGTGATATTGGAGGGCGATCTTCTCATGTTTATGGAGCGAAGGGCTACGTACCCGGTAGTCGGGTTTAAGCTGGCGCTAATCGGCGTTAATTCTCGAACACAGACATACCAACCTTAGGTAGTAACAAGCAACTCCATTGTCCTATCGCCTCATCAACCATAACAGTGCTGACTTTGAAACATCGCATCAAAGCTCCTCCGCTGCAAAGACCAAGCGATATGAGCCGCAGTTGACGATGGAGCCGTACAAGAAGGTGCTCGTGGGCATCCTGCTCATCTCCCTCGTCACATTCATTGCCCTCTTCGGCCGACTGCCTGCTCTGCGTCGGACCCCGATCGGATGGCTCTATCGCGTGCTCTGCCTCCATGGCCCGAATGCGCTGAAAGACGTCGATAGACGTACGACGGGCGGCCGGGTGACTTCGCGGAGCAAATCGCTCTTTCACTACCTCTTCTACCAGAAACATCCTATCGTACTCGTAGGCCACTCTGTTCTCCTATTTTTACACAGAAGGGCCTGGGCTAAGTATCATCTGCTCTCAGATCCTTTTCGTTGCACTCATGACAGCCAGTATCGGCTTCTTCGTCTCATCCGGACTCTCAAAACTCCCCTTGAGCCTGATCATCCCCATCCCCGTGGTCATCTTCCCGCCTTACTATTTCACGTACCGCGCGGCGATTAACAAGTCACATTATATCACCGACGCCAACCACTCCCAACGCCTCCGCGATTATCCCTTCGACCATGCCCTCTTCCGCCCCAACAAAGTCTGTGGTACTTGCAACTTCCGCAAGCCGGCCAGGTCGAAACACTGTAGTCTCTGCGGCTACTGTGTGGCGAAAGCCGACCATCATTGTCCCTGGACGAACAGCTGTCTGGGTCGGGACAACTACCGCTTCTTCCTCGGCTTGCTTCTTTCCCTAGGGACGCTGGAAGTCTACGGTGCGTATCTGGCTCTCTATATCTTACGGCATTACCTCCACACCAACTCTACGGCGCCACTCTTTTCGAAGGATTATATGACGGAATTTGGCCACCGAGCTGTCATCGCAGTCAATGCGGGCGGTCTGTCGGTCGCGGGCGTGGGTCTGCTGGCGGGCAGTACGGCTCTCCTCCCCTTTGCCCTGCTGGCTTACCATGCCTACCTGATCTGGGCGGGGATGACTACGAACGAATCTTCCAAGTGGGCCGACTGGCGTGATGATATCTACAGTGGACACGTCTTCCGCTCGGAGCGAGATACGCTGTTGTCATTTCACGGGCTGCGCCAGAATGGCGGCGTGGGAAGTCGGGAAGGTGGTTCTTCTCCAAAGGGACTTGCTCGTGATCTGGGCTTGATCGAAGACGAGCTGGATGTCAGATGGCCGATTAGTAGCGATCAGGTGCTTGTGAGGACTAGTGATGGACATCCGCCTAAGGGCCAGGAAGCGCTGTGGAGGCGGGTCAGGAGTCTGAGGGAGGTGGACAATTTGTATGATCTGGGAGGGTGGCAAAACTTGATGGAGGTACTGAAGGGTCGCTAGAAATCCGGTTTTTCTGGTGCTAAAATTGCTACTCGCGCTGATTCTGGGTATCACCGCGCATTGAAGGAATCTCAATAGAGAACGCTCCTCCCAACACTTTCTAACTCTATATGGAACTCGTATGAAATAACGCTACGACAAATGCTCCCGCTAAAAGAATCAAATTTATACGGACTGCTCCTTGCCGTCAGAGTCGTTCGAGGACTCTTGGTCGTTCTGTTGCCGCTGCTTCTCCATAGCCTTGGTCCGGCTCGAGCTGATATAGGGGAAGAAGATGCCAGGGTGGGCGACGGTCAAAAGGATACAGGCAATGGCGATCCTGTAGAAAAGGTTAGCGACCGCTTGACGGATTGAGAGTGGCTAGGAACCTACATCATGCCGTCCAGGATCAGAAACTCGTTCTCCTTGCGCATGAGGTCATTGCCCCATCCGCCAGACATCTCGGGAATTCTGCGAAGCTGTCAGAGTGGTGTCGCAGTCTTTCGTAGGTTTCACAGTCTTACCTGTATACACATCTAATGAAGATGGTGAGGAATGCAAAGCACGAGGAGAAGACGTAGAACTTGAACCCTGCTGACCAGGTCTTGATTCCGTCTCCACCACGCCTCTTCACCCGAAGGGCAAAGTCGACGCCCAAGCAAATACAGATGAACTGCGTCACGACTTGGATGACGATACCGGCAATGATGATGCCGTTACCAACGTCTACGAGCTCCCTGGTCTCTGCCGATGCAATACCACCACCGACAGCCTGCGTGATAATCGAGAGGGCATCGGCGCAGATGAAGATCCAGGTGTACAGTTTCGGCTTTAGACGGGAGTGTTCGGGTCCGATGTAGAGGATGAGGTGTTTCAGCGTCAGGTAGAAACCGGCGGCCAGGAAGGACGGTGCGAGAATAATGCAGACAATCTGGATCTTGAACCCGGTCCCGCTCCACGGATTATCATTCATCATCACTCGCCCTCCATACCCTATCGTTTCTCCCAAACATCCTAAACTGACGGCGAATGTGAACGCTCGGAGCTTGTGCCGCAGTCCGAGATATGTTTGTGCGATCGTACATAGGCCGAAGATGACAATGAAGACAATGTTACCGGACAGGACGGGTCGGTAGCCGTAGGTGGTCGCTTCAACGGGACATTGCGGCGTCACCTCTGTACAACGCTGTGACATGGTTCTCCAACGACTGGACGGATGCGAGGTCGGTGCGGATGAGTTCGCTGTCCGTCAGATGGAAGGGATAGAGTTCGAGATATCGGCGGAGCGTAGTCGTTCGGCAGAGAGTGACAGGTGCAGAACCAGCGCACATGTCCAGTGACGGGCGACATGGCGCCCTTATTATTATCCAGATCCATCGCCGCTCGGATGTCTGGTTGCCGCTGCAATCAACGAGATCTCGCCAAGATACTAGCGGCGTCGTTCCTCGTACGCGCCGCTTTTCCATCGCTTCCCGTCCCTCTCGCTTGCTTCGGGTGCGCGCGTTCGCATTTTCTTTCGATGACATAAGACGCGTGGCGTCTGGGCGACTGCAGTGGATGAAACCTCCATTACTACTATCCCCGGCTGTGCCCCTCCCACCCCCCAATTTTGACGTGGTCGCGCCATGCTTGAACGAGATACGAGCTACGACGAATGCCCGCCAGTAGGAGATTCCATTCCAAGAGCCGGACTGGGTGTGCGCGATGTAAGACCCGGCGAGTCAAGGTATGATACGATGTGATGCTACCCTCTGCACGCCTTGCTTTCTACATACACCTCATTCTTGCCCATGAGTCCATACCACTCATTACTGGTGCCTGCTCGCTGCTCATATCACCACGCTCTGCTGGACGGACGCGAGCTGGAGATGATCTACCCGCAGGCATATCACATCGCTTGTCCTCGCGTCAGCCACGCGCAGGACTCACTATTGGCATACTGCATGCAGCAGCCTCGCTAGCGTCCACAATCCTTACCATGATTGCTCCTGCTCGCTATCAAGCCTAGACCCGCTCGCTCACCTTCATTCATTGACTCTTCTACCATAGTGCGACGAGAAGAAACCAACATGTAGCAACTGTGTCCGCCAGGGGGCAGAATGCGTGTACAGCAACGCCTCGCCCACCGCCTCAGCGACCGACAAACCCGAGACTCCATACCAGCCTCTCAATGGCGAAGGAGTCCAAAACCAATACGATGGCTTCGACTTGCTCTTAATGAACCACTTCTCTTCCAGCACTGCCCTCGAACTGTTCCCAAGCGAAGGCGCCCGTCATGTCTGGCAACATATTCTGCCTCAGGAAGCCAGTCGGAGTCCGCTTCTAATGCATGGCATTCTGGCACTGGCGGGTCTCGACATGGCTTGCGGCGATGCGGCTTCACCAATGGCTTCCCAGGCCAGGACAAGGGCGCTTCATCATCAGCAGCGAGGGCTGGCTTTATTTCAGGTATGACAAATCAGCACTGACACGCCAGCGACAAGCGGTCATCGCGTTCGTTGAAGGACGACTGACATCAAAATTAGGCTACCTTGCAAGATCCTGCGAAAGCCGACATATATGCTACTTTCGCCTTTTCGATCATGCTAGTCATTCTCGCTTTTGCTTCAGCGCAGGCAGAGCCCACGTTCCCATCAGTCGATGGCATTTTGGAGCTGTTCGGCTTGTTCCGTGGCGTAGGTGTCATTGGGGCTCACATCGCTGTTCATTATCAATGGATGCTAACAATACGACACAGAATCGGACACTGGCTCAGATGAATTGGGAGGCCATCAGGGCTAGCCACATTCTGGCCCTGATCGACCCGGGAGCTGAGCAGCAGGAGTATGTTTGCCTTGTATACACCGTGTCAAATAGACCATGCCTGTGCTAATATCATATCTAGTTACAAACTAGACCCCAAGCTCGCTAGCTACCTCGAAGAATTCAAAGACGCCCAGCCCGACGAAACGCTGAAAGATGCTGTGACTCTGCTCACGGAGACGGTGCACGTGTCTAGCGGTAAATTCTTCGACTCGAAAGCCATCGGACGCTGGCCCTCAATGATGGAAGAAGCCTTTATGGACCGTCTTAAAGCCCACCAACCCGAAGCACTGGTCGTTCTAGCGCACTACGCGATTGTCATGCAAGCATATAGACGTCGGCGATGGGTTGGTAATTGGGCGGACATTCTGGTTGAGGCGGTCGATCAGGCCTTGTCCGAAGCTGACAAGTCACGTCTCAATTGGTCTATTGAAGGCATGCGGCAATTGGTGGAGATGAATGTACGGGAGCACTGATTTGAGAGGTGAATTTTTGGTCAACGGGACATTTTCATCGGCAAACTTTTGGTACCGCGAGCGAGGGTATAATTGCACTGCTTTTATTGCTCCAGTCGGCTGAGTGTGCGTCATGAGTTCACGTAAATTCATTGGATGATATGCACCTAGTGCTCACGTAGCGAAAGTTCGACAAATTTATGAAATGGTACATGATATTTTGGTCACAGAACTCGCCCGTAGATGGAGAAAGATCAGGACGCCAGCGCATCCGGCAAAAGGGATGATCTATCCGAGCTAGATACATGCAGACAACTGATTGCAGAAACGGAGAGAACGTGCAGAGAACTAATGAATCACACAAGCAGGTACGTCACCGTCAGAATTCTGTTGTGCATTTTCATACGAAACAAGCTCTCACTTAGCCAACTTGAAAATCACTAAATCCCACACACTTGACGCCATCTGAGTCTAATTGGAACTCTAAACGGCATACGGAGTGCAGAAGATAGAGCATGTACCCTCATACCTTGATACCTACAAGATCAGTCCTCAGCGTACAATGACTTCCAAAGCCACAAGTTCCCGCATCTCCAAGGCTTCCCCCTCCATGACCCCTTGTACATAACAATCGCCGATCAGCTCATAAGAAGCTTTATCATCACCATCCGCTCTCAAAACCAACGGTACGTCTATCCCACGAACGACGAACACTACATCCCCTTCTCTCGCACCATACGGCGCCAGTCCGAGGAATCCCGTGGACGTCACGAACATCACCCTCCCCCTCGTCGGTCCCAGGGTGAGTGTCTGTATCGCACTGTGCGTAGCATTCGGAGCCGAGGGGTTACCCTCGCTGTCATCTAGTAGACTCCCCCGTCGATGCTGCATGTGCTGTAAGGACTCCCCAACGTAGTACCCGTGTCTGCAGAGGTAGAGTCGTCGTCGCATCCGTTCGAAGGCGTCCGTGTATGGGGTGCTGCCCGGTGAGGTGTCGATGCGTTCGCGGGATAGCTGGTGTGCTTCTTGCCACCATTGGGCGATGAGTGCATGATAGTCGGTAGCGTTGTTACTGGCGTTTGACTGCTGCGCGTCAAAGTCAAGTCGTACACTCCCAGCGACTTGGACCGTGTCGAGGAGGATCCCGCTCAGGTGCAGTCCGGTCTCGTATTTCCAATCGAACACGCCTAAGCGGTCGCCTCCGGCGCTGTATCGGCTGTCATTCAGCCCGAAGATCAGCGGTCGTGAGGCTAGAGTGGTCGTCCAGTCTGGAACCCATGATGGAAGGTTCAGGCTTTGGTTCTGCCGACCTGCGCAGGAGAGTAGGAGGATTGCCCGGCGAAAGTCGCGGTCTGAAGCGAGTGGGGGGTCGCCGTCGATGGCTTCGAGTTTGGCGACTTTGTTCGTGGCTACGCCGAGCGTCTGCAGTGCGAAGTCGATGAAGATGCTTTCTGGTGATTGTGAGTAGTCGGGCTCAATGTCGTGCTTGCTCAAGCCCAGTAAGGCGTAGATCTTATCCCGTGGATCAGTGGCTCCTAGGCCTCTTGACATGAGAAGGAGTTCTAGGATATCGGGGTGATCTACATCCTCGTCCAATTGGGATTGCTCTGATTGAAGATTGGAGAGATTCGCGGGACCCGTGGACGCACTGTCTCTCCTTGCGTCGAGCAATCGTCGGTGTCGTTTTCGAATCCGATTTATGCGGGCAAAAGGCAATTCTGAGGCAGAGATGACTTGATCTGGCTGCCAGATACTTGGTGCTGGGCCTTCTAACAGGCCCACGACTGATTCAAACTCGTCCCAAGTCATGGCAGCCGCCCCTAGTACAAGCTCAACATTTGGATTGAGGACTACTTCCTGGACCACCCAGGTGCGCCAGAACCACGGTCTTTGCAAGATGGCTGCCAGTGCTCTCCACCTCTTATGGCCTTGTTTCGGCAGACCATGAGTCTCGAGATCACCTACGTCGAGACTGTAGACATGGGGCTTCTTTGCCACTGCACACAGCTGTCGGGCAAGTTGCATGCCAGCACGACTGTCTTCGCAGTCCTCACCGAGCCAAACGATGACTTTGCGTGCGCCTGCGACCAATGAGCAGTCGGCAATGCGTGTTCTACTTGTTGTGATCTCTTACCTTTGAAAATGTCACCCATCATCTGCACCTGCTGGTTGCGTTCTTTCACTCGCTCCTGGCAAATGCAGATCTGATCAATCCATAACGTGACTTCATGGTGCGGGCGACGGAAGCGATGCAGTGCAGCTAAAAGAGTCTCGGTGACCTGCATACGCTTGCCATTACAGAGGATGTGCTTGCTGCGCGGGCCTGTGCCCCATGTATAGGAGAGAGCATCATAGGGGACTAGGTTGTCTTTGGGTCCCGTGACGAAGGAGTCGATTAACTTGATACTAAGGGCTGTGGAACCAGTGCCTGGTTGGATGACGGCGAGACGGATGCCTGTCTTTGAGCTTTTGAGAGGTGGGTAATGGAAGTTGGGGATGTCCTGATAGCGGTAGGAGGGACTCTTCCAGCGGGTGAGATTCATGGTTTAATTTCTTTCTCCACGAAGATAGTGCATCATGAATGCTCCAGCAGTGGGCGCCATGGGGTGGCCGAGAGTGACGACCTACTGTGCTGTACCGTCTCTACCGAAAGAAGGGTTTCCATATGGAATCGTGTACCGAGTGTGGGTATGCACGCCCGCAGACGAATTCACTCGCCTCTTTTACTATATTTATGCGGTTGTAAGCGCGATGGATGCAGCTGTGCAGTAGGCTGCCGGCTGTAATACATAGTGGAATTTAGCCGGGGATTGACCGATGCGGCGGTTGCTATGACGCTAGAAATTGTTTACCTTCAGCTTTCAAGGTTAAGGTATCAGCCACATGTGTGCTACCTAGTAGGCGTTACAGTGGGCTCCACACGAAACCACTACCTGCTACTCTCTTGTCCAGGTCTGGGAGATGATATGACCAGCAGTCAACAACCGCGAAGAGGTTTCCGTCCAGTCAACACTCTCGCTTCGCCGACCAAGCCGACTTTCGCATCGCAGGACGGTGTAAATCCTCATCTGTCGGCGCATTCGGTAGAGATTCATTCTGACCACCCATCCGAACTTTCGCTTTCTTCTCCCAGCGCGCTCTGGTCTTCTCCCGACATCGACATGGTCAGAGAACGCGACCCGAATCAGACCTCTTCCGCCCAGAATCCGTCGCCCACCAAGCACAACCGCGAACCCCTCGCGAACATCAGCACCAGAATGCAGTCACCATTGCCAAACCACCAGCAGCAGCAGAGTCATCCTGCTCGCTCTGACGATGCCGTCGAACCTCTCAAGGCAACACCTCTGCCGCACCCGGAATTCGGCCATGCCAGTCCGATGCGCAACCCGCTCAAGCAGCAGCAGCAACAACAACCGCCACGCCCCCAGCAACGTCCTCAACCGAGTCTGTTCGTCCCCAAAAAGAAGCCGTCGCCACAGCAGCGACAGCGACAGCAACAAGCTTTCATGTCTTCTGCCGCGAGACAGGCCCAAGCAGGCGCAGCAGGAGGAGCGGATGCGTTCGGTAGTCTGCCAGCACCTGTAGATCGTAGGCCGTTCTATCTCCCTGGCCAGAAGCCGCAGCCTATTCCGGTACCAGTACCAGGACAAGCTCCCGTGCAGGCCTCCAGTAGACAACAGACCTACGGCGGTAATGTCCAGCTGCCGCACGCTTCGAATCCTCCCTACCAGCGGCCGTTCCAGCATCCTACCAACTCCGCTCAGCCGGTCGCGAAGCCAACAAATGCCGCTCCAGTCACATCCTACCCTCCTTCACGACCTCAGTTCTCCTCGCTAGGCGCGAACACCTACTATCAGCCCTACCAACCGCCGAAACCAGTCATTGATCTCACCAAGAACAACGATGGAGACGAAGACGGCTTCGATCCCGACGCTGCTCTACGCCAGGACAGTGGGAAGTTCGGCGCTCCTGACCCGTACATGTACGTTGATGCCGGACAAGCCAACGACAACATCAAGAATCTACTCGAGGGTGCTTTCGACGACGAGGAAGACAAGGGTAGCACACGTCTGAGGCGACGCGCTAAGAAGGCGGCACAGGATGGGAAGGAGAAAGAGGCAAAGAGCTTAGCCGATAAGCTGGCTGGGCTTTCGGTGAAGGAAGACAAGAAAGACGAACCCTCAAAATCGGAGGAGCCAGCAGCAGAGGAGGAAGAGGAAGAGGAAGATGGTACAGTTGAGGGTCTTTCCGTAAAGCTGCTACCGCATCAGGTTGACGGTGTAAGCTGGATGATTGATAAAGAAATTGGTCAGCGCAAGAAGAATGGCGTCCTTCCTCACGGCGGTATTCTGGCGGATGACATGGGTCTCGGGAAGACTGTGCAGTCCGTCGCTCTCATGTTAACGAATTCACGACCACCACCCGATGCGAAGCCCGAGCATCCCAAGCAGAAGCTACCAGGAAAAGAGGTAGGCAAGGGGACGCTTGTTGTTGCCCCTCTGGCTCTGATCAAGCAGTGGGAAGACGAAGTCAAGACCAAAGTCCTTCCCAGTCATGCTTTGAAGGTCCTTGTCCACCATGGTCCTTCGCGAACGAAGTCCAGCAACGAGTTGAAGAAGTACGATGTGGTCGTCACTACTTACCAAACCCTCACCTCCGAGTTTGCTGGGTCGAATATGGCTGTCGCTAATGGTCCCCGTGTTGGTTGCTTCGGCGTACACTGGTACCGCATTATGTTGGACGAAGCGCATAGCATCAAGAACAGAAATGCCAAGTCAACGCTTGCCTGCTGTGGACTGGAAAGCTGGTATCGATGGTGTTTGACCGGTACGCCAATGCAGAACAACCTCGACGAGCTACAAAGTTTGATCAAGTTCTTGAGAATCAAGCCGTACTGCGAGCTTGGCAACTGGAAGGCTCAGATCACGCAGCCGATGAAAGCTGGCAGAGGTGGCCTGGCGATGAAGCGGCTGCAGTTCTTCCTACGTGCTTTCATGAAGCGTAGGACTAAGGATATCTTGAAGAAGGACGGCGCTCTCAACTTCGGTGGCAAATCGAAAGGTGGCGAGGGGGCAGAGAAGAAGACTGGTGGCATGCAGATCGTCAAGCGCGAAGTATTGACCGTAGATTGCGAATTCGGCCCGGAAGAACAGGCGTTCTACACCAAGCTCCAAGACCGCGCCGACAAGCGCCTGAACGAAATGATGAAGGAGGGTCAGAAAACTGACTACATCGGAGCCTTGGTACTACTGTTGAGGCTTAGACAAGCGTGCAACCATCCGCATCTGATCGAACTCGCTATGAACAAGGACAAGGATGCAATGACGACAGGCGGAAATACTCAAAGCCAGCAGAAGAGCGGAGGTGACGGGATGGACGATTTGGCTGCTCTGATGGGCGGTGTGAGCGTACAGGCCGACTGTGAGGTGTGTCAGGCGAAGCTGGCCCCTGGCGAGGAAAAACGATGCGGAGAGTGCGAAGAGATGTGCAAGGAGATTGGGGCGAAGAAGGGTGGCAAGAAAGCGACGCAGAAGAAAGCAAAGAAGGAAGTCAAGCCGAAGCGCAAGGCGCATCAGTTGCCGGAGGATAGTGATGAGGAGGAAGAAGGCGAGTGGATTGCAGATGGCCCGGAACAGAAGATTGATCTGGGCAAAGCCGGTGGCACTGATGATGAGGATGCCGAAGGTGGTGGCGAGACGCTCAACAGTATTGATTCCGAGAGGAGTCTGAGTGATGATGAGCCGGACGATACACCGTCACGAGCTCGAACGCACCCGCGCAAGCCCACAGCAGTTCCCGACTCTTCAGAAATCGAAGCCTCCGAAGAAGAAGACCACGTCCCTGAAGCTGAAAGCGACGACGAAGGCAGCTTCATGGGTCCTTCGCCTGGAGGCAAGCAAAAGCCTTCCACCAAAGTCCGCCATCTCCTCCGCATCCTCCACACCGAAACCCCCGAGCACAAAACCATCGTCTTCTCCCAATTCACCACCATGCTGGATCTCATCCAACCCCACCTCCACCAACAAGGCGTCCGCTACGTCCGCTACGACGGCTCCATGCGCAACGACGCCCGCGAAGCCGCCCTGCACGCCCTCCGCAACGACCCTAAAACCCGCGTCCTCCTCTGCTCTCTCAAATGCGGCTCCCTTGGCCTCAACCTCACAGCCGCCAGCCGCGTCGTCATCCTCGAACCCTTCTGGAACCCTTTCGTCGAAGAACAAGCCATCGACCGCGTCCACCGTCTGAACCAAACCGTCGACGTCAAGGTCTTCCGTCTCACCGTCCGCAACACGGTCGAAGAGCGGATTCTGGCTCTGCAGGAGCGTAAGCGCGAATTAGCGAAGGCCGCTATCGAGGGCGCTGGGAACAAGGTCGGCAAACTCTCCATGCAGGAGATCTTGGGCCTGTTCAAGCACGATGCTGAGCACAGTGCCGGCGGGCACGATGAGGACGATCGCGAGATGTGGCGGAAGTTTGGTGGCGAGCAGAGGGTTCTGGATGGGTCGGCCGATTCGCCTAGGACTAGTACGGGTGGTGCTGGTGGTGAAGGTGGAAGTGGAAGTGGTGGTGGGACAACGGCGGACAGGAGGGATAGAGGGTTGAAGCCGGGCAAGGCGAGGTATGTGGAGCATGATGTTTATGGACGCAGGTGGTAGGGGTAGAAGCCGCACGGCTATGAATTTTGCATGGTGCGAGTAATGACTATGGATTCTGGGATCGGGTGTAGTTTGGCGTCGGGGTTTGATGAACTGAGCTGGATGAAATGGTCATTTTTCCAGTCAAGTTGTGTATCTCGTAAAGTCTTCTTGGGCTGATGCCCATCAGCTTGCTCTCATCACTTGTACTTCTGGTCAGCTCGGTTGGGATAACAGATGGCTTTATGTTGTCTCAGGGAACTTTTCTCCTCCACTAGCCGACTTCTCTGTAAATCGCCATCAATGCTGGCGACCTGACAGGCTCAGATGAATGGGCAATGGGACCTGATAGACTTTTGTGATCAGCGTCACTTTCATGAGGCCAGTAGATACCTCGGAAAGAGGGAATAGCTAGTGCAATCCGTTGCGGTTGGACTGGATTGTGCCTCCGCGGACAGTCTAAACCTAACGACCGAGTTTGTACTGTGCCTTACAACTTCAACTCGACAGCTGTAGATCCATGAGCTTCACTTCCGTCTGCACTATTGAGACGCGAAACCTATCTGCAAAATCATTAGACAGACCATGCCAGTATCCCAGACCCAACGCTGGCTCAGCATCTTCGTATGCACCGAGCTCAGCATCCTCCTGCACGTCCTCGTGGTCCTCTTATGTTCGCACCTCAACATCACCTCCATCATGGTTTGGTTGCCTCTGCACGCGGCGTGTGGATTGCCTTCAGTTGCAGCGTATCAATGGCTGGTCGGAGAAAAGGGACTGGAGCCGTGGTTACATCTGTTTTTCTCTGTTGGTCCTGCGGTGCTGGTGCTCTATTGGTCGAAATAGCTGTCGTTCGCTCTTGTACTTTGCTTGGGCGGATATCACTGCCTATGCTAAGGACTGGGACTTTCAGACAGAGTTCTGGGTGAAAATGCATTTCCACACGATATCTACTCGAGGCTGCGAGCTATGCCCGACCCGGCTGTTTAGGCTGGACTGTCTCTCGCAGCGTCTGATGATATCAATTTGGAGATGGAAGACGGCCAATAAGAATCTGGGAAGGTGACATAGGCAGACCTAGTATCCAAAGCATCTAGTGAGCCCGCCAGCGCCCTACAAAGCCGGAAGCCGGCCAATCTGAGAGGGCAGCTCTGTGCCTTGTTGCAACGACTGCACGGATAGTAATGGAGCAGCAAGTGGAGAGAAGAACTCTCTGAGGAGGCGAAACGAGGTTGCTGGGCGGCAGAACGATGAGGGCTGGAGACGGAAAGACGCCTCGCGGCGTCGCCCGGATGAAATGACGAACATATTAACGAAGTCGGCGGCATTCTCTGATGTCTGCACGAGATTATGGCCGAAAGCAAAAGTTGGTAGCAATCGCGTTACATCAAATGACGAGAAAGTAGGTGGCGAAGCGCAACATTCACACCCGCATGAAAACATGGCCATGCAAGCTGCATTCTGCCCACTTGGAGATATAGCGTTTCTATACCGTAGCGGCCAAAAACACTGTCGTACCTCCGGATTTGTGCAGCGCGCGCGCAATCTAACAAGCCTACGAAAGTCGACGTATACCGGCGCGTTAGTACTACTTTTATCTTTAGAATCGCTATCTTTCGACAGGGAAAGTATCTGTGTATGTCGAAGAGAAAAACCCTAACTCTAGCCCTAACCCTTTCTATAGTATTAGGTCTACATTAGCTAGTGTAGAGGTCCTTGTCGGATTGCGCGCGCGCTACACAAATTTGGAGATGCGACAGTGTTTTTGGCCGAAGCGATATGTAAATCCGTTGTTGAACCCGGTAAGGACTAACTTCCTAGACACCCGCTGACACACAATCTACGAAGCTTACAGTCTCGTTGAGGGCTAGTTGAGGGCTATGCAAAACGCGCATCTTGAGGAAGAAGGATTATTCTGCGATACACAAACGGGAGTTGCTTGTTCTTCATTCATAGCATACATATTGCTTGCTTGGCCGTCTCGTGTGCCTCGAGTCTCCGACAGCCAGTGGTGTTCCACTTGATTCACTTTTCCAATTGTCTCCAAAACGCCGGTACCTTATACACCTGTAACGAGCGCCCATACTTTGTTCCCTCTGGTCAAATAGAAGTTCCTACTCCAAGCTTTTCCTAGCCCGCCCTTTAGAATTCCGCGTGACGCCAATGTTGCCTTCACACCTTGCGCTATAGAAAGCCAGCCAAATGGATTTCGTCATGGAAAGGGACGCGGTATTTAGAAACCCATGTTGTTGCCACCACCCATCCTCTGAAGCACGTTGTCCCAGCTGTCCTGCTCAAACATCAAGTGAGGCACGTCACTGGGCATAGGGCCGTTTGCAGGGACGAACTTCCCCGTGTCATCTTTCTTGCCCAGCTTCCTGAGCGTGGCGTCCACGTGGTCTTGATCGACCATGACACCGCTTTCCGAGCACTTTGCCTTGGCCCGAAGCTCCGAGCAGAGCGAGTCGAGGTCGAAAGTACCATTTTGGAAATCAGGGTTAGATTGCAGTTGGTTCCTGGAGCTATGTTAGTGCGGCCGCAGCAGGCCTGCCGATGCGAGTTTACTTACCAGATGTTGTTGCAGGAGATCAATTTGCCCCCTGACCTTTCTGTCTTCGGCTGAGTAGCCGGCAAGCCGAGATCCTCATCACCGCCATCGCGTGTCTTCTCAACCTCTGCCATGAGATTCCTGCTCGGCGTTGTTGCATTCGCTCCTTGTTGATTGGACGGGAGCGTTGCGTGGGTCTGCTGAGGACTCTGGAGAATGCCGAACAGGTTGCTGGGTGAGCCATAGTCATATGGAGCGGGATTGAGCGCATCGTCGAAGAAGGCGGTGGAGAAGTCGGTGTTCCCAGCAGCATCCCTGTTGTCTCTATAGTCTCCATAGAGCAAAGGGTCAAAAGAGCCATTGGAAGGCATGCCGAAGTCGAAATTGTTGCCTGTGAACGTGACGCCAGAGTTGCTATTTGGCTGATATTGCTGGGCAACACTCTGTTGGTCTGAGGCATTCGAACCTTTGTGAGAGTTGGCTCTGTCATTGACGCCTCCATGTGCCTGATCTTTGTTCGCTGGACTGCCATGTGATGGTTCTGGCGAAGTGCCACAAGAGCTATTTGGGCCATTGCCATTCCATTGGCTTCCAGAGCTCGTGCTTGGCGAAGTACTGTCGCTTGCACTGCTCCCGCTATTGAACTGGAAGACACGATTCAAGCCTGCAGTGCTTTCGCCGCCGCTATACGAGTCGTAGCTGTTTTGCTGGGGCTTGCGTCCGGCCATCGATTGCTGTGATTGCTGTCTGTTGTCGAAATAGTTGCTACTGCCCATGTTCGCGGTCTTCAGGAGTCCTGGACTGAAGAGGTCACCAAATGAGTTATCGCCTCCCATTTGAGGCAGAGTAGACGCGAAGCCGTGCATGTTATTGACGCTGCTATAGCCGACGGAAGGCATCGCGTTGGCGTAACTGGATGCGCTGACCTTGCTCTGGATACCGGTGTTGGAGGGTGATCCTGTCGCAGGGCTCATGCCGTGGCTGCTGCCGCTGTTCTCCCGTTTGGGTTGCGAGGGCAGGCCGGCGGGTTCGCCGGTCATAAGCGAGGGAGACTGTCTCATGACGGGTGGCGAGGCGCTCGCGCGGTTGACTACACCATTGGCGTTGCTTTGGCGCGGTTGCTGGGTGCCACCAAAGATAGCGGAGCCTGGTAGTGCACCAAACTTGGGGAAATCGAACTGGAAGCTGTCATTGCCGACTGATGGCCCGTTCATGCTACGATTATTCTGTCCAGTGTATGCATTGAGAGGTGGAGAGCTGCGAGCACCGCCGGTGCTTGCGTTGAGCGAAAGCTGCTTCCTATACTCGCGCAGCTCGACTTGCAAACGCTCGACTTGCGCCTTTAAAAGGCCGTTCTCGTGCTTGTCTGCTTCCGATGACTTGGTCAACTCCGACACCTTGGTTTCAAGGTCCTTGAGGTGCTTTTCTTTCCGCTCGCGAAAGGCGCGCTGGGCTGCTCGGTTCTGAGCTTTCCGTTTCTAGTTGTTCCACAGTCAGCTGCTACTTCATCACTCGCACCAGACCTGCGCGCATTCGCATCTTCAGTGGAGGGCTTACCGTGGTTGGCTCGCTCGTCAAAGGCTTCCTGCCCGGCTTCTTCGAGCCCTTCTCCCCATCCAATGTTTCCTGCCTCTTGGGCTCCGTTTCATCAAACTCGTCACGCTCGTCGGGGCTTTTCCGTTTCTCATTCCCTTCGCCGCCTGGCAACGCGCCGATCATCTCACCGCCTAGATCTGCATTGTCGAAGTCGAAATTGTCGCCATCGAAGTAGTCGAGGTCGGGCGTGAAGTCGTCGTTCAGATTATCGAGCGCAGCATCTTGCGGGCTGATGTACAGCCCATTCGTGTTGTCGCCGTTCATGGTCGGTAGCAACGGCTGCGCCGAGGCCAAACTGGGATGATGTGCGGCCGTATCGTCCGAGACTTCGTAGTGTGCGTGATGTATCGGTTGTTGTTTGGTCTTGTCCAGCTGCGAGTTCAGTGCCGCCAAGAGAAGATCCTGCTGCTTGTGTGAAAGATGAGGCGTTGCTTGTGACAGTTGCTGACCGCCCGTGCGCCGCCTCGAGGTCGAACCGGCCGTGGGACTTGCGTGCTCAGGCTGTCGCATGTTGTCAGCTAGTTGTTGCGAACCCATGGTCGCAAGCTTCACACCGAAGGATGGTGTCGAAGGCGAAGTGAAAGAAAGGCAGAGAAGAATAGGCACTAGCTTAGCATGGGCTGACCATGCTGTACTACTCTCGACCCGGAGCGGGGTCTAGCGGCATACCGTAGAGACCGGAGTGGCTCACCTTCACGCCGTCCTGTCACGTGCGGACTCTTGCCGGTTTTCACTTGTTTGGAGGAGGCGGTCCAATGCAATGCGGCCAATGTTCAGGCAGGAAAGCGAAAGGTGATGGATGTCAAGATGAATCTCCAAGTCGGAAAGGAAATAGAGGCCAAGGTATGGGACAGCCGCAGCAGTAGCGTGATCCGACTTTCCAGGGTCTTACTGCTGCCTCACAGGACTGAGGAATTTGGCGGCTAGGATGAATGGGGATCTGCGAGGCGGGACCGGAGAGGCTCGATCGGGTTGGTTGTCGAGCGTTTGGCAGCGGTACTATACGGTACTATACGGTACCGTACGGGACTGTATTGGTTTGCGAAAGAGACAACCGGTTGGAGAGGTGCTGCACGCGGTCCAGACGATGATTCTTGCCCGCGATTATAAATCAGGTCGAAGCTTCAAGTCACTACTGCAGAAGCCAATCCGGGACCGGCGTCGGAAGGCAACCAGCTCGCGGGGGAACCCTTCCAGAAGAATTCTAGGCGGGAGGTGATGGAAGAGCAGTAGTGTGCAATCTACTACTATGTAGGTACTACATAGGATGTATGTATCATGCGCGACCGGACAGGACTACGGAGGTATGTAGATAATTCGACAGACCTGAAATAAACTGCAACCAACCTCTACATTGTGCGTTCATACCTCCCACCAAGGCCCATGACGAAAGACAGCCCTAAGTGGCGAGCGAAGACCGAGGAATTCACGTGATTGATAACGCTCATATCGCCGCTTAAGCCCGGTCGGGATCTCCCCGCCGTTCCAGCCGCACTTTGCATCCCGGTGCGCGAATGCAGGTGCAACCGCTCCATGCTCGACTCAGAGAGACCATCAATTCTCACTCTACTCAATCTCTCTTCCCTGGCATTGACCAGTGTCAAACCTGCCAAGGCTAATCCTGTCGATTCACCATGGGTATTTACGCCCTCGACAAGCTCCAGGAGGAGCTGGCGGAGTGTGAGGGCAACATCAAAACCTGTGACGAAATGCTCGCGCTTGAGCCTGAGGACGAGTCGGCCAAGGAGACCAAGTCGATGATGGAGGACATGGTGAAAGACCTACTGCAGCAGATCAACGCTGAGAAGGCTAAGCAGAGCTCTGCAGCTCCTCCGCCGCCTCCCCCTTCAGAAGACGCGCCTTCGCCAAAGATCGACATGAGCAAGCACCCCAAGTTCCGCAAGCTGTCGCCTGGGGCACCTCCACCACCGCCAGATGAACCGCAGCAGCCCACCATCTTCAACGTGAAGGATACAGTCATGGCTAAGTACTCCGAAGACAAGCAGTGGTACCAGGCAACCATTGTGACGCGTACAGGCAGCCAGGCCGATCCGGTCTACACCGTGACATTTAAGGGATACGGCAACACCGAGACGAAGCGCAAATACGAGATCAGACCTGTACACGTCGAGAGCAAGAAGCGTAAGGCTGACGCGTCGCCAGCTGTATCGGCCCCTCAGACTCCAGCACCACCAGTGCCTACAGCGGGAGGTGGACATATCATCTCAGCAGCTCCGGCGGTTGACACGAGCCTGGTGCGCGAGAAGCGAGAGCCGAGTAAGGTGAGCGACGGTCCGACCAGGATGGCGCCTGAGCCGAAGAAGTTGAAGGGAAACAAAGCACTCGAGAAGGGAAAGGCGAGCTGGAATGATTGGCAGAAGAGCGGACCAAAGAAACCGGCTACAGGCGCTGTCAAGAAGAAGGAGAGCATGTTCAAGACACCCGACAATCCCAACGCGAGAGTCGGCTTCACCGGCTCCGGCAAAGCGATGACCAAAGATCAGACCAGAAGCAAGTGGAATTACGGCCCTGCCCCAGAGGAGGATTGAGCGGGTTCTGTGTCGCATGTAAGAAGGAATCGACACATCAAGGTAAGCCCCTCTGCATTTCAGAACAAGTAATGACGAGCGGTCTTGGGAACGGCATTAGCCATCACTAGATATAAGTATGCATGAGCGAGGCGGCGAGCAAGCAAGCAACGGAGCAGCGAGCAATAAGCAGCGAGCAGTAAGGCAGCAAGCACAATGATACCCAAGGATCTGGCGTGCAGTTTGGGCGCGTCGGAAGTGTAGGCATTCGGTGGAATCATGGACATGAGAAGTATCCCTGAACCAAGAGAAGATTCGAGATGCAGGTACTAAGTTGCTTCGTAGATGCAGAAGCATGACGCGAACCGCAAGCGTCCTTTTTCAAATTTCACTCATTCTCATCCTGTATTTTCATGCGTCGATCTTTGGACTCGGCATTTGCCGATCCAAGTGCTTGCATGTTTCCAGCGCCAGCACCTGTCTGAATTAGCTCCGAACTATGGCCTTCTCGGCTGTACTTCGAGCTACTTGCCTACCCTCAATCCTTCAAAGAATCCGGGGCGGATTCCATGATAATGCGTGGGGGGCACGGGCCACCGAATTCGCCGGAGGGGGCAGATTCCATGAAAAACCGGGGGCAGAAGGAATGAAAAGTACCGGTCGGAATCGTTTCAAACTCGGTGAGTTTCCAATCCGTAGGCACTTTACTCGTGAGTTTTCAACATCGGAGCGGGAGACCCGCGTGGTGAATTGTTATCGCGGTTCGAAAATCCCGACATTCTGTGTGAAGTTCCGCTCGCAAAGGCTTAGGGTTAGGGTCGGCGGGCGTAACGGCGGTTCGGCTGGAATTGAGGGACCGCCGGAAGCGCAGGCTGGACGCTCGCGAAGAGGTAGGGTAGATAGAAATACACCAACAAAGGTGCAGAAAAGCACCCAGCAAGACCACCGACTCTTGTAGCATGTAGCTAACGTTCAACCCCATCATGTGTGACCGCGCCATCGCGACAGGGATCGCGAAAATTCTGTGACAGGGGTCGGTGCAGCTGAGCCCAGGCGAGGCCGCCGACCGAAACATCAGGACAGACACGTTGCTCGACAGCTAATACACCATGGACGCTTTTGAGAGTCTGTTCGTACACTTCCAGAATTTTCAAATCATCGTTTGTAGAGATTGCAAGTTTGCAGTGGTTCCAGACCAAATCAAGGCGCATCTCAGCCAAAGTCACCAGACGCTAACAGTGAGCACTAGGAAAGGAATAATCGAACAAGTGGAAAAACTCGACCACGTCGCTTATAGGTCAGAAGACGTCGTGTACCCCGCCGCCGAACAGGAAGCGATCCAGGAGCTCGGCCCGGTCATCGAGCAATGCTCACAGTGCAAAGCGTGCGGGTTGCTGAGGGAGAGTAAAAAGGGGATCGAGGCGCACTGTAGAAAGGAACACGGCTGGAACAGCGCCAAAAGCAGAGGAGGTCGAGGGAGTTTGAGGAGTCGACCCGCCGCAAACCAGCCGTTCACGGAAGGTCACTGCTGTCAGAGATTCTTCAAGTATGCGCAGTGGACTAAGCTCTTTAAAGTGCTACCGCCAGCGCCACGGATGCTAGGAGGCGGTCATGGCTGCGAGCCCGAGGACAGGGCGCAGAAGTTGACAGATGAGGTAGCCGATGGACTCAAGAGGAAGCTGCGGGAGGCGCACCATCACAGGAAGGTGAACGTCAGCAATGTCAGGTCTGAAATGGATCCATGGCTGGAACACACCAGCTGGGCTCACCATCTGGCTGGGTTTGAGAAAGAAGAGCTACGGGCTAGTCTAAGTGCGGCGCCAAAGCTTGAGGCGGACGAGCGGGGGATAGAGAGCGTGGATGAAGAAGAGGAGGCGATCGAGAGAGCTTGCAGAGCGACCGGCAGGGTGATCAAGAAGGCCATGGACGTCAGCAGTCCGCGGACGATCCCAAGGTCCGCTCTTCACTACGTGAACAGGAAGGAAACCGGGGCCGCGAACAACGAGACTCCATTCTACAGCAAACACGAGGCCAGTACGAAGAAGAAATACTCCAGGGTCTGGGTATCAATGCTGAGATATCTTTGGAGGAGTCAGACATGGGAGAACAAGCCAGACTACACGTTGACGGATGGGCAAGCGAGGAGGCTGGGAGCAATGCAAAGTCTCGCCAGACGAGAGACCGCCGCTCTAGACAAGGGAGCCAGAAAGGTCTGCGAAGACGAGTTACAATGGTCCATCGTTCTTTTCTGGGCCAGCATGCTCGACCAGGAGCTGCTAGACGACGAGTTCCAAAGCGGCTTTCTGTCCGCATTGGCAGTTCTCGGCTTGGACACCGAAGACGCAGGATGGGTAAGCGTGTTCAACTTCACGCCGAAGCTGGCGGCCATCGTCACGGTCTGTAAGGCTCTGGTGGTGTTCATGGCTTACAAGCAGAGGCAAGACGACATCGACCGGCTGATCGGAGCCGGGATAGGTGAGAGTGAGGCGAGAAAAGAAGCGGTCAGCATTGTAGAAGGGGTGCACGATATGGTGCCCAGGCTGTTGTGTCTTCAGGAATACGGGGGACCAGCGAGCCCGATGGACAGGGTCTTGCACATGAAGACTTTTGGAATGAGGATCAGGTTCACGGAGAAAGCCGGGGCACGGGTCACTTGGATGAACAGATGCCAACAGGTCGCCATCGACAAGATCAGCTTCAGCATGGGAGATCTCAGAGATGCACTACACTCGCTGTGGGAAAGGTGTCTGGGGAGGCTCACGAAGCGGTTGATGTTCTTACAGCAAGAGGAGGAACTGCCGATCTTGCATCTGGACAGACTGTTCGACAACCCAAGCGATCTCACCGAGGGTTGGAGCTTCTTGGACGATGAGAGAAACGATGAAGTCTTGGGCAGAGTCAGGAGGCCGGACGGGAAAGACGTGGAGAGCAGGAAGTGGTTGTGGAGCCGGGCCATGAGAGAGGACCGAATAACCAAGTACTTTCTACAAAATATCGACATGAGTGAAGTGAGGGACAGGAGTGAGCTAAAGTGGAACACGACCAAGGTGGAGCAGTACTTCCGGGAGGTGACTCTGTTCAAGGAGGAGCTGATAGTGTTGTGTCACATGGCAGGGGGAGCTCCAGCCAGAGGGACGGAAGTTGTCAGCATCAGGACCGAGAACGGAGAGAGTGCGCGAGCGCAGAGGGGTGTTTTTGTTGACAATGGCATGGTCGAGCTGGTGACGGGCTACCACAAAGGCTACAGCAAGAGCGGCGAAGCGAAGATAATCCACAGGTATCTGCCGCAAGAGGTGGGAAAGCTGTTGGTGTACCATTTGTGGCTAGTGGAACCGTTCGTGCACATGCTCAGGTGGGAAGTCAGGGGCGAGTTCGACTTCAGCAAATATCTGTGGGAGCCGGAGCCGGAAAAGAAATGGGAAGGCGAGGTCGACGGAGTCAGGGAGGAGGAGGAGAGTGGGAGCGAAGAAGGAGGAAGGGAAAGCGACGGGGAAGAGGGCAGTTCAGGAAGCGAGAGCGAATCGAGCACAAGCCCGAGCAGTGAAAGCGAGGCGGATGGAGGTGATGACGAAGGAACGGCAGGAGATCGGATGGTCAGTGGGAGGGAGGCGCGAAGCAGGCCGAGGAATGGAGGAAAAGCGAAAGAGGGCAAGCTGCAGGCACTCAGCATAGACGGCTTCTGGAACACAGAGAGGCTGAAGAGGGTGATGAAGAGGGAGCTATCAAAATGCCAGGCCGGATTCTTTGTAACGCCGTCGACATGGAGGCAGCTATACCCAGCCATCCAAAGGGTACACTGCCCAGAGGAAGAAGTGACAAAACAGCTCGATCGGTTGTACGAAGGAGTAACAACAGAAGATAGGCAGATGCAATCCGGACACAGTAAAAGGATGGAAGAGTTGATCTACGGGATCTTGACGACAGAGAACCCGTTCAGCACGCAGTCCGAGCAGGCATCGTTCAGAAAGGTGAGCGTGTCATGGCACCACTTCATCAGGTGGCCGTCCACTGCGACAGGTAATGGAAAGCCGACGATCGATCTGGAGAAATACAGGAAGATGGTAGAAGAAGAGAGGTGGGCGAAGTTGAGGAGGGCAGACTTGAACGTGAGTCTGAGGGAAATGCTGGGGCCGAACGCTTCATTTAGAGGCTCACAACTGGAAGGGCTAAAGGCAATCGTATCGGGCGAGCCGAAGGTAGTAATGGTCATGAGGACCGGAGGAGGCAAGAGTCTGATGTTCATGCTACCGGCATTCTGCTCAGTCGGAGGGGTGACGGTGGTAGTGGTGCCGTTGATATCGCTAAGGAGCGATCTAGAGAGGAGATGCAAGGAGATCGGACTCAACGCCGGGAGATGGCCCGACCAGAGCGCCAGGCACGCGAGGATCGTGCTAGTAACACCCGAGAGCGCAGTAACGAAGGCGTTCAACAGGTTCATCAACGACAAGCTAGCTACCGGAGAGCTAGACAGGATAGTAGTCGACGAGAGCCACATCGTTCTGGACTCGACAGAGACATGGAGGCCGAAAGTGCTCGAGCTAGCGGAGTTCGCCAGGAAGGGATGCCAGATGGTGTATCTCACGGCAACGTTGCCACCGAAGGAAGAGTCGAGCTGGCTCGAAGCGATGGGCTTGGAGAAGAGGACGGTACGGATGATAAGAGACTCGACGACGAGGAGGAACATCGCTTACCAGGTGGTCGAGTACGACCGGCGAGAAGAAGAGGAGAGGGTAGCGGAGTTGGTAAGAAAGAAACTGGAAGAACACGAGGAGGGACAGATCATAGTGTACTGCCGGAGGGTAGAGCAGTGCAAGAAGATTGGAGAAGTGCTGAGGTGTCCAGTGTACTACAGGAGGGTCGGAGACGAAGAAATGAAAAGGAAGATTCTGGAACAGCTGGTCAAGGGGACGCACAGAGTGTTCGCGGCGACGACAGCGATGGGAATGGGGGTGGATGCACCACACATCAGGGTGGTGGTACACGTGGGAGTGAAGGAATTGGTGAGGGATTACGCACAGGAAAGTGGAAGGGCAGGAAGAGATGGAGAGGCAAGCGAGGCGATCTTAATGAGAGGCTACAACACAGTAGGGGGTCGGAAAATCTTGGAGAAGGGATTCGTGATGGAAAGGGGGATGCACGAATATCTGGAAGGGGAGAAGTGTAGGAGGGTTGTGTTAGACAGGGAGATGGATGGGAGGGCGGACAGGATCGGATGCGAGAACGGAGAGAAAGTGTGTGATGTATGTAGAGGGTTAACAAGAACGGGAAGGAGGGCGAGGGTTGTAGTGAGGACAGGGGGGTTCGTTCCATCACAGCAGCATAGAAGGAGGGAGCAAGAGGAAGCAGACGGGTCAGGGTCAGAGCCGATGGAACAAGGTAGCGAGGATGGAACACCGAGAGGCTCAGAGTTAGGTACGGACAACGTTGACGACGAGGGAGAATCAGGGTCAGGGTTGGCCGAAGCTGGGGATGAGTGTGAAGAGGCAGCAAAGGAAGGAAGAGGGCTAAAGAGGGCAAGAAGTATAGGAGAGAGAGAGGAGAGGGAGCGAAGCATAAACGAGGCGAGGACAGGAATGAGTAGAGAGGGAGAAAGAGTGCAAGCGCAGAAGAGGTCGAGGTTAGCGGAGAGGGCTAGCAGAGAGATAGACAGAGACGAGATGGTGAAGAGGCTAGAGGATTGGACGAAGGTAGGGTGTTCGGTGTGCTGGGCGCAAGGGCAGATACAACGGGCGAAAAGGGCTCGAGGGTGGGAAGAGTGCAGAGGGCACGGGAAGGAGGCAGGGGAGAGGATGGCGGAAGTGAAGAAGAGGATGAAGCGGCTACAGATGGCTCGATTCAGCGGGTGCAATTTCTGCTGGGTGCCGCAGAGCATATGTCAAAGATGGGAAGAGAAGACGGCGGCGTGCGGGAGTAAAACGGCAGGATATCAGCGAAGCGGAGTTGCGGGGGCAGGATGCCAATACAAGGGAGTGATGGAGGACATAGGAGGGGCGGTAATCAGCCAAAGGATGTGGGGGAGGGAAGAGAGGGAGGGAAAGGAGTGGGAGTGGGGGTGGGTAGAGGGGGAGATGGAGAGGAGTTTGGGATTTTGGGAGGGGGAGGGTTGGAAGAGGACGAATGGGGCCGACTATGGAGGTGGGTGATCCGGAAGCGGGCGACGAACATGATGGAAACGAACGAGTTGGTGAGAATGGTGTATCATATAAGCTGAGATAGAAGAGGGCAGGAGGGAGGAAGGAGGCTGAGGGTTAGGGTTAGCTAGTACAGGGCGAAATGTTAGTGAAATGTAAAAGAGAGAGCAAGCCGTTCAGGGCGCCGACGCCAGGGCCGCCGGAGGCAAGAGGGTTCCAATTGTCGGGAGGAAAAAGAGAGAGAAAAGGAAAGGGGAAGCCGTTCAGGGCGCCGACGCCAGGGCCGCCGGAGGCATAGGGTTAGGGTTAGGGTTAGGGTTAGGGTTAGGGTTAGGGTTAGGGTTAGGGTTAGGGTTAGGGTTAGGGTTAGGGTTAGGGTTAGGGTTAGGGTTAGGGTTAGGGTTAGGGTTAGGGTTAGGTGCTGTTCAGGGAACAAACCAAGTTACGTTTAACCTTAGCAAT
>JBAOKB010000100.1:0-114478 GCA_037044905.1 Hortaea werneckii | reverse complement strand
ACGCAGCGTTCTTGGCGCCTTCTCTCGAACAGATGGCGAGGCAACACTTGGGCTCTCTGCGGGCTTTGGCGCCTGCGACGTACTTCTTTGTGGAGCCTTGCCGGGTGTTGCAGTCTCTGCAGAAGCAATCTTAGACGCAGCAGCAGCATTTGCCTCATCGCGCTTGTCCACTGCGGCAGTGATATCAAGCTTACCAGGATGTTTTCTCTTGTCCTTTTCATCCTTCTTCGCCTCTGCCTCATTCGGGCCAGCTTTCGTCGTGCTTGACTCGCCTGTCTGATTTGGACCAGCGGTCTGTGCTGCTGACGACTGTGAAGCCTGCGATTGTTTTTCAACCTTGTTCGACTCAGGCGCAGGAACGACATCCTTTTTAGACTTCGGAGGAGGTCCCGTCTTTGCCGGGGTGACAGGGGGCGTGTCCTCGGAAGCTTTCTTATCTGTAGGTGCATCCTTCTTCTCGGGAGCAGGAGCAGTCTTTTCTTCAGAAGCAGCCGGCGTTGCTTTCTCAGCAGACTGAACAGCAGTCTTCTCGCCAATCGGGGCGAGTGTCTTCTCAGCACCCAACGGAGCATCTGGATGCTTGGCCTTAGACTTCGAAGCTTTGGTAGGAGTCTCAGGGAAAGAAGGCTCATTTTTCAAGTCTTTGGTGGTAGATTCAGCCTTGAGTTCATCTTTGCTGTCCTTCCCATCTTTCCCTTCCGTAGCCTGCTTTCCTGGTGTGCTGACTCTCCCCGGCGTGCCCGGCCGCAACGGTAATGCAGGAATGACTTGATTGCTGACCTGTCGTCGTAGACTTGCTCGACTGCTAGGCCTAGACGTCGGTCTAGAGCCGGTATCGTCTTCCAAATGCGGTGGCAAGGCGGTCGGCTTGGAAAATCCAGGTGGGATGGAAGGGGTGGAGCGGCGGCTTTCGTTGGCAAGCGCCTCAAAACCTGGTGGTACAGGTGGTGTGGAGCGGCGCGATCCCACATCGTCGTCGAGTGGATGGATACTAGCTTGCCGAGATGGGGGAAGAGAGGCAAGGTCGAAAGAAGCCCCGTCATCTAAAGAAGACAATTAGCACAACTTCATACTCATCCCGAGACAATGGATGAAGTGGCAAGGTTGCAGGGTTTCCTCCTCTTGAGTGCATGGCAGCAGCAGATACAATGGCGGCGATGGTGGACGGCAGCAATGGAAACTAGACTACAATGTTGAAACAGAACGCTCAAACCACGGCTAGGTACAATCCCGCCGCTCTGGCACGTCACGGTAGGCAGCTCTCGTAGTTGAGCATTGGAAGAAGTGTTGGTAGTAGTAAAAACTATCTTCGCCACTATCAGCCGCTGCCGCTGTTGTAAACGGAGAAGTGAGCATACGTACATGATGCGGCGTGCCAGAAGAAAAAGGGAGCGTGAGTGACATGCCTCGCTTGCCAGCTTTTTGTTGCCACCCCGTAAGTCCCCATGAAACGCCATGCTTTCGACCCATCGCCAAGCCGTCGTGTTTGCACAACGGAAGGCCCCATGCCCAAGGAAAGCATTCGCCAGCCGAGCCGGTGCAGCAACCAAGCGCTTTGGTGCTCATCCAGGCTTAGCCATCCCAAACACCTTGCAAGAAAAAGCACACGTGAAGCATAAAAGAGTAAAATCATGAACGCCACGCTGCCTCGCTAATTCACCACCGCCCGCCATAAACACCGCCGCCGCCATGCATCAAGTTCGAAGGCCCATACATGCCACCACCATGTGTACCCGCACTGCCAGCCAGTCCAGCAGGAGCAGAGGCTTGAAAGCGGTTTTGCATCATGTGCGCAGCAGCCGCATCCCCAGGCATATCCATCAAGCCGGAACTAGCAGACGAAGATCCAGCGTTCGCACCATGCTGTCTGGAATGTTTCTTGCCTTTCTTCTTGCCGCGTTGTTGCTTCTCGCCATCAGGAAAGACTGCTGCGTAGTTCGGATGTTGAGGCTGCTGTGCTACGTATGCTGCTGGGGCTTGGCTGACAGCGGCTGGGTACCCGCTGAGACCAGCAGCGCTAGTGTAGTGGTTAGGGGGGCTAGAGAAATGCTGGTGTAACTCACGTTTCATATCCATTGCGCTACCTCCACCGATGCTGCCAGCATCACGGCCACGGAGGAGGTTGCGCATCATTTCCTCCTGTGCGTTGTTACGGTTCGCAGCCTGAGCACCGAAGGCAAGACCTCCAGTGGCGAAACCATGACCCTGACCGAAAGTCATGCCGCCACTTACCGGTGGCGTACCCGTCGTCTTGAGACCTGGCGGCGGGCCCTGGACATTGCTGGTGAAGAAGTGCTGGTTCGTCTGGCCTCCGAAGCCGCCCTGTTGAGGCATCATGGAGGACTGCTGATTCATCAGCTTCTGGTTGGCCACCGGCTTAACTGAGGCGGAAGCCGAAGCTGTGTCGTTTGCGAAGGAGAATCGCGAAGTATTCCGCTGATGCCCAGGTGGATTGGCAGACTGCTGGAAAGATGCTTGCTGATTTAGAAAGGCCGCTTGCTCGTTCGGAGACTTCATGGTTTGCAAGAGGAGCTGCTGATGCTGTTGCGGTGTCAGGCCACGCTCACTGATCCCAGCAGGACTTGACACGCCGCCAAATTGGAACCTCGGATCAAGGCCACCCTCTTGCCCCGGAGGACGAATAGCACTTGCTTGACCTAATGGCTGACGATCCTCGGGCTCGCCACCAAGCTGTAGACTTCCACTCATTTCCGGGTTCTCTTCCTGCTCAACGGCAGGTGGCTGCTGAAACTGCTGCGCCTCCTGTTCCATCCGCCTTTGCTCTTCCTCGCGTTGCCGCCGTATCCTTCTCTTTGCGCCGCCATTCTCGTCAAACAACGGAGGATAGTTCTTGATAATCTCCACGTCAGCTGAAGGCAGCGATGATACGTTGAACACGAATTTGAAATCGTCGACGTTGAAGTTCTTCAGCATTTGCAGCAGGGGTGAGATCGCCTTGGGCTGCCGTATCCGTGTCTGTCTCGGTGCAGGTTGACTCGTAGGTTCCGCTGAAGTCGCTTGAGAAGTCGCTTGTTGCGGCTGCTCCGGCTGTGATGACGCTGGCGTTCCAGCTCTCGCTCCCTGCTCCACAGAAGTGCTAGGAGGTCGGCTGTCAGGTCTAGCGTGTTGAGGTGGCTTTGAAGCCCAGCTTGCGGTCGAAGGGAGCGCAGGACGGTCAGGCGCCGGGCTGTTGGGCGGTTGATCGCTACTCTGCCGCATCATAGGCTGAGAAGCAGCTACCGGCTGTTGAGACTGAGGGGGTGGCTGTCTTCCTCCTTCGTCGCGCTGCGATGATCCGGCATTCAAAGACGATAAGTCAGCGCGGGAGTAGCTTTCATTCGCCTCGCCAGGCTCATGTAAGAACATGCACTGCCGGTTTTGACACTGCTCGCCTCGCAAATATGCCGAGCAATATTTCGTGGTTCCAAATTGGGCGCGCAAGGTCCGATCTCCATTCTTAGTCCCGTTGACAGCTTTGATACAGGATTCGGCATCCTCCTTGCTTTCATACGTGACATAGACGCCCACGGAGTCCGGATGTATGCGGTCTCGGGCCTTGCTGACAACAATCTTGACGATCTTGCCGTACTGTCCGAAATATTGTTCGCCTCGTAATGTCTGCAGTAGCTGCTCTTCGTGCGACGTGGGCTCGAGACCGGTGACATAGACCAGATTCTTTTGGACCACGCGAAGTCCAGCGAGGTGCTTCCGACTCAGGTGATCGGCCTCGGCCCTTTGCTTCTCCTTCTGTAGTGCAGCTTGGGACTTCTTCTGTTTTGTAGCTTGCCGTATCTTGTGCGCAGCCTTTTCCTCCTCGGTTGGTGGATTATAGCTGATATCCTTTTCGCTGTACGGTCGTCTACAGGCCGGACACAGGCCGTTCATGTTAGTCTTGACATTATGATAGCAAAACTGGCAGACCTGTATGGATTGATTAGCTTCTCATATTCCGTGGCGATTTCAGGTATGGCGTCTTTACCTGGTAGCCGCACGGACAGGGTCTGAAGCCCTTGTCTGTGAGGTCGAGCTCCTCGACGCAAAGTGGGCAGGTCTCTTCCTCATCGTCGTCGATGAACTGATCCTGCAAACTTCGCGCCATCATCAAAGGGGTAGACATGGAGGTCATGAGGAAGGTGGGGAGACGCGTGAAGAGGCGGCGGGGGAAAGAATCGAGAGCGCACCCAGTCGGAGTGGTGCCGGCGGCGACGGATCCAGGGTTGCTATATTATTATGATTATTACCGGCGGAGAAGGGAAGCGAAGAGACGGGATCGCGTCGTGGAGGTAGGAGGGCGGTGATGATGAGGCGGTGATGGGGGGTGGGTGGGTTGGGTGGTGGAGTGGTTTTCTGAGGTGGCTTCGGTGGTGCATGGGTTGCGAAGAGGTGCAAGCCCAGGAGACTTGTCGCAAGCGAAGTCCGGTCCGTGCGCGGGGCGGATAGAGCCGTATGTGCATGACGGCCTCCGAGTCGCAGCAGCAGCAGCAGCAGCAGCAGCAGCAGCGGACGAGCAGCACGCAGAGACGGAGGGAAGACTATCGCCATCACATCCCGGCAATTACACCCACCATGGCCGCCAGACACTCAGTAGCGACGCCTTTCCGGCTGGTCGCCCATGCGGCCAAGGACGGCGCAATGGGCGCTGCCACCCGGAGGAGCTTCGCCACGAGCGCACTGCGGGCGAAAGAGATCGCCGGCGACACGTCCAAGGCCAACAAGAGCAACCTGCCCGAGGGCGATGTCAGCGAACTTCCGAATCTGCGTCACGCCCAGCGAGGGCCACAGGGCAAATTACACGCCCCGATTGTCAACCCGACCGGTATGAGAGCGACCGACACCACACGGGAGACACCAGCCAGTCCCCATGCCAAGGCTAACCCGGTAGACAGACAAGGTCGCACACAAGGCCGACTCGCTACACCAGTACGGCCAGTATCTGCTGTCCTGTCTGCCCAAATACATCCAGCAGTACGTCTGAATAGAGAGCTTCGCGCAAGACGAGACACACGACTGACCCCTCATAACCAGGTTCTCCGTCTGGAAGGATGAGCTCACCATCTACATCCCGCCCTCCGGCGTCATTCCCACCTTCTCCTTCCTCAAATACCACACCGCCGCCGAGTTCACCCAGGTCTCCGACATCACCGCCGTAGACTACCCCACCCGCGACCAGCGTTTCGAGGTCGTCTACAACATGCTGTCCGTCCGTCACAACTCGCGCATCCGGGTGAAGACCTACGCGGACGAGGCCACGCCCGTCCCGTCCATCACATCTCTCTACGACGGCGCCAACTGGTACGAGCGTGAAGTCTACGATCTCTTCGGTGTCTTCTTCGTCGACCACCCTGACCTGCGGAGAATCATGACCGACTACGGCTTTGACGGACACCCCTTGAGGAAGGACTTCCCTCTGACGGGCTACACCGAAATCCGATACGACGAGGAGAAGAAGCGCATTGTCGTCGAGCCGCTCGAGCTCACCCAGGCTTTCCGTAACTTCGAGGGTGGTACAGCGGCTTGGGAGCAGGTCGGCCCTGGCAAGGATCGGAAGCCGGAGTCATTCAAGCTGCCAACGCCTAAGCCAGAGCCGAAGGAGGAAGAGAAGAAATAGATTATCAGAAGTAGAATGGCCGGTGTATAGCTATTTTGTAAATATGCGCGTATGGCTTGATGAAAATCAATCTGGATTCCACGTCTGACATTCTGCCTTGCTGGCGCCTGCGACCCGTAACGCGAACTCTTTCGCCCAAATCATTTTTTCCAGCATCATAACGATATGTATTCCACCTTCTCCGCAATCTCGATCATTTTTATTCCCCTCTGTGAGATCTAGGACAGGCTTCAGCACGGCTATCCCCGCAGGTCGGCCTGCGAATTGATTGCCCTATCATTTCGTAGGCCCGAAAGAAACCGGTTACCCGAAGCGGTACTAGCGGCAACCCGCACCTCACTTTTCTATCTGACAAACATGAGATAAAAAGGACAAAATTCCCCATCAGGACCTCTACAGCACCATATTCCGTCTTGACGGATACATCGGGAGACGATCAACATGCCTCCCAAGGCAAACGGCGATCTGACCTACGTGGAACCCCAACCCATCAACACCACCAACGAGCGAACTCCGCTCCTCAACCCTCCTCACGACCAAAATGAAACCTCCCCGCCAGACCAACCCCCGACCCTCGAATCCCAAGCCGCGCAAGAACAACGCGAACACGACGCGGGCACGGTGCCCCTGGCCGACGAACCCCCGCTCTCGCGCCTGTTGGCCACCATGTCCTGCCTCTGGCTCGCCACCTTCTTCGCCGCCATGGACTCCACGATCGTCGCCACGCTCTCGACGCCGATCACCGCCAGCTTCGAATCCGGGACCCTGTTCTCCTGGATCGCTTCGGGGTATCTGATCGCTAATGCCGCTACGCAGCCGCTGTCCGGCAAACTGACCGATATCTACGGTCGCAAGGCGGGATTGGTTTTCGCTACGAGTTTCTTCGCGGTGGGGACGCTGATCTGTGGGCTCGCGCCTACCGGGGCGGTGGAGATTGCTGGGAGGGTTATTGCGGGGATGGGTGGGGGGTGTTTGAATACGATCTCGGTTTTTATCGCGTCGGATTTGGTTCCGTTGAGGAAACGCGGTGTCTGGCAGGGGGTGAGTAATGTGGTGTTTGGGTCTGGGATGGGGTTGGGTGGAATTTTTGGTGGTGCTGTTCATCAGCGGTTCGGGTGGCGGTATGCTTTTTATATCCAGGTGCCGTTTATTGTTTTGTCAGGCGTGGCGGGGAGTCTGACGATTAAATTGCCGACGAAGGAGTCTGATCGGTCGAGGATACGACGGGTTGATTTCCTGGGGGCTTTCTTCCTGGTGGCGACTTTGGTTTTGCTGCTCCTGGGTTTGAACAGCGGGGGTAACATTGTGCCCTGGAATCACCCCCTCGTCTACATTTCCCTCCCACTAAGTGCAGTCTGCCTCGCCCTATTCATCTACATCGAAGACCGCGTGGCGCCGGAACCCATCATCCCCGTCCGGCTCCTCCTCAATCGCTCTGTCATCTCCGCCTGCCTCACCAACTGGTTCGTCACCATGGGCGTCTTCGCCATGCTCTACTACGGACCCGTCTACTTCCAAGTCGTACGCGACCTCTCCGCCACCGAAGCCGGCGCCCTCTTCGTGCCCTCCTCCATCGGCACCGCCCTCGGCAGCCTCGGCTCCGGCATCCTCATGCGCGCCACCGGCCGCTACTACCTCCTCAACGTCGTCATGCAGATCCTCATGATCACTGCCTGCACCGCCATCCTCGCCACCTTCAAAGCCTCCGTCAACAACTACACCCCTTTCCTCTGGATGTTCATGATCGGCACCTCGTACGGCTCCATGCTGACCATCACCCTCCTCTCCCTCATCGCCGCCGTCGACCACAAGTACCAGGCCGTCATCACTTCCGCCTCGTACGCTTTCCGCTCCACCGGCTCCAGCATCGGTATCACTATCGCGTCCGCTGTTTTTCAGAACCTCGTCAAGATGCGTCTATACGATCGTTTTGGCGATGTGCCTGGTGCTGCGGACGAGATCCGCAGGATCAGAGACTCGTTGGATGAGATTAGGCATTTGCCGCCGGGGTGGCACGACGGGGTTATTTTGTCTCATGTCGAGGCGCTGAGGGGCGTGTGGACGGTCATTCTGGGGTTCGTGAGTCTGGCTGCTGTTGTTAGTTTGTTTATGAGGGAGTTTACTTTGCATAGTAATCTGGAACGGAAATAGAGAGATGTTGTGAATGTTCATGTGAAAGTCATCGTTTTCACATGTTCGGATTTCCGGTCTAGATTTGGACGATCAACCTCAATTCACGACTCCGTTTGCGCCTCCTGCCGCGCCTGCCTTGTGTTGTGGTCTATGCGTTCTCGGATCTTATTCCTTCACTCGAACTTCTGAACCTCGCACAGCTTGCACTGATCATCTTCTTCGAGCAACAGCCAGATCACCACTTACGGCCATGGATGAAGCGCTGAAGGTCGCGAGCGACGAGTTGACTCTCGCGGTCAATAGGTACGTACTTGACAACACGGCGCTGAATGACGGAGTCTAATGAACAATCTTAGGCTGTGGGAGGACCGCACGCACGCAGATGTGACCGTCAAATGCTATCCGCGACAGTGGAAAGTGCACAAAGCCATCCTCTGCTCGCGCTCCGACTTCTTCAAAGCCGCTTGCCAGCCAGGTCGTTTTAAGGAAGGCAGGGAGAATGTCATTACGCTACCTTCACGCGGCGACGATCTGGATCCTTTAAATATGGCGCAGGAAGGAATTGATGATCCTGACGCGATCAACGTTCTCATCTACCACCTCTACCACCCCAACACCGACTACACCACGATCGCGGGCGATGCCGGCATGAGCATCGTTCTGCATGCTTGGATCTTTGCTGCGGCGGAGAAATACGATCTCAAGGGTCTCAAGCTGCAGGCTGAACACCACGCCCGATCCTTGTTGGATAAGGCCCCAGATGATGAAGATGTCCAGCAACAGGTCGCTCAAGCGATAGAGGTTGTCTATACAGGTACTGCAGAGACGGTGACGGAATTAAGGCGGTGTATGAGTTCTGCTTTGCTGAGGAACAAAGCAAGCTGCTGAAAGTGGCCGCTATTCGAGAGGCTATAGAGGAGGTTCCCGGTTTGACGTATAGCTTGCTCGAGAAGAACACGATCGAGGGGTACTGCACTGGCAAATTGAAGTGCGTTGACTGTGAAGATGAGCCCAAGTATATTCTGGTGTGCTCTGTTTGCACTGGACTAGTAGCACGATGCGAGATGGATACTGATGATTTGGAATGCCATTTGTGCGGGGAAGGTCCTTGTGAGAAGGTTTTAGGTATTCCCTAAGCAAGTAGCGCGCTGTTCTCAGGGCAAGAAGAGGCGCTCATAGGGCACGGTATTTCAAGCATTGGAGGTTGACGGGCGTCTTCACATTACTCTCATCCCGGAATGACACATAGAGATCATCCAAACTTTTCGTATGCACCCTCTTGAGCGAGTAGGCCTCCTTTCACATGTGAGAGTTTCATGTGACATGTCTGTGCGTGCGTTGTAGCCTAGCCCACTCATTCGAACTCCTGCTTCTTAACATCTTTCATCCGTATATCTTTCCTTCGACTTTGCGTCCGACCCAGATTACCTGTCCTGAACACCCCGCTAGAAATGACGATCGCGGAAGCGGAACGTGCGCTACAGGAGTAATACAAAGCCTGCATGACCACCGCAGGAGGAACCACTCGATTTGCTAACCGTACTCGCAGGTTATGGAGAGATAAGACGCATGCGGATCTGACGGTACAATGCTACCCAAGACAATGGAGGGTGCACAAGGCGATTCTGAGTTCGCGGTGCGATTTTTCAAAGCCGCCTGCGAGCCCGGTCGATTTAAAGAAGGCAGCGAGAACACCATCACCCTCCGCTCCCGCCTCGAATCGTCGGAGGACGACGGTAACAACGACGACGCGGAGGGGTGTGACGACCCCGAAGCCATCAACGTGCTCCCATACCATCTCTACCACCCAAGCACTAAGTACCGCGACCTAGACGCCAGCGCCAACACGCTCGTCCTGCACGCGCGAGTCTTCGCCGCAGCAGAGAAATACGGTCTCAAGGAGCTGCAGGGACAGTCGTTAGACTTTTTCCATGAGATGCTGAATCAGAGGACTCCGGACAGCGAGTTGCGGGACCAGATGCTCGAAGCTTTGAAACCTATCTACACGGGAACCCCTGCGACGGCGATCTCGATGCGTCGGAGCATGAGCTCGGTGCTGTGGCGGAATGATAGCGAGGTGCTGCAATCGCCGCGCGTTCGAGCCGCTGTCGAAGAAATCCCGGGTTTGGCTTACGATCTGCTTTTGACTAAAGCCACCGAAGACTTTGACAAGAGTATGCCCCGTATTGTGGCTGTAGTGATATTGACAACAGCATCTTCAAGTGTCAGGACTGCGGGGCGCGGAAGCAGCTGTGTAGAAGGCATGAGCGAACGTGGTGCACAGGGGACGATGTGTGCGACAGGTGCGATACGGGCGAAACGAAGAGGCTTCTGCATGCATGGAATCCGCCGGCTAAGTCGTGATCCCGGCGAGAAAGACGCCGCTGTTGCATGCTGGAGGGCTCTAAGGCGGCGAAACGAGGCGACTTCTTCGTGTGTGGGAGAGACCAGCTAGGTCGGAAACTCCTGCGAGAAAAAGCGAAGTTGTTGACTGCTGGAAGGGGATAACGCGCGTCATCCCTTAGTTGGCAGTCTTGGGAAACAATCGAGGCGGACGGGTCTTTCACAGCCGTGGACCAGGAATGGCTCGTTGGATTCCAATGAAAGAGCGTATAGAGACATTCGTAATACAGAGACATGCAATGAGTTCTTTCCCTGTGCACGTGATCTCCGTGCTTCATGCTTGCCTCCGCTTCGCCAGCGACTCGTACGTCAACACCACCAGGACACTTGGTGTCCACGTTCGTTCGCGCCCTTCCCAGCATTTCCCCTAGCTTTTTTTTTTTTTTTTTTTACCCCCGTATCACCTACGATTGCATTGATATCCCCAACATTATTATGGCGGGCGCCTACACAGACGGTTGTTGGGTACTGGGTGCGGTTAATGACGACCTTCCCATCAACGCGTATTACCAGTGGAGTGACGCCGACCTCGACCCGAACGCCCCAGTTCAGTATGCTTATTGCAAGCGGTGCAGTAAGTCGATCGCCCGTAGTCGTTGCTATAAGCGGCCGGATCACAGGGCGTGCAGCTTCTGCCACAACAACCACAATCCTGGGTGCGAGCTGGTGAGTCCGAGCCTCATCAAGCGCAAAGGAGGCTGCGTGGTATTATGAAGGTAGCTACTGTTGCACCTGCCATTATCGCGAGCCTGGGGAAATCCACTCTCTCATTTCGTTTCTCTTAGCTTTCTCCGTTAACGTAAGGTATTGCACCGACAGCCGACGAAATTTGTGGACCGCCGACGACTGAAATGCCAGCCACTTCCTCATACCGCGAAAAGCCCACGCAAGCACATCGTGTACCTTCCAATTACACCCCATGAGCTTCCAACCCGAGCATCTTCTAAAATCCCCCTTCATCCTCTAACTCAACTCCCTCAACGCACCCCAAGCCCCCCTCTGCCTCTCCCGTCTCATCTCCTCTAACCCATCCACCTTTTCCATCCCCTTCCCCCTTCCCTCCCCCGTCCCCATCACACCCATCCCACCTCCCTCCCCACCGTCCAAACCCCCCAACAACTCCTCCACCCTCCCCCCGGCCTCCCTTATCCTCTCCACCTCCCCCCTCATCCCCCTCACCCGTCCCTCCATCTCCAGAATCAAACTCTCCCGCGCCTGGTGCGGGCGATACGCATTGATCAGCTCCTGCAGACTCCCCACAATCCGCTCCAAGTGCCGCGTGCTTTCCTCCCAGGCCTCGGCGTCCTGGCTCTGCGCGCCTACGAGGTGTAGGAAGGTTGTTAGGAGGCTGCGGGCGAGGGCGAGGAGGTGTGGTTGCGGGTTGTTGAGGACGCTGGGGTGGGAGGGCTGCAGGGGGGTGATGGAGAGGGAGGCTAGGGTTGGTGGGGTCGGGGTCAGGTTTAGTGGGTGCGTGAAGGCTTTGGGGGGGTTGTTGGCTGTTGTGTCTGGTGGGGTGGGGGGGATGAGGTAGCGGAGTTCGGGCGGGAGGGAGAGGATGTTTAGATCGGTGGGTTGGTGGGTGGAGTGGGGTGCTTCTTCATCGTATGGTTGATGGGATGCGAGGTCTTTCCGTTGTCGCTTCAGTTCGGCGGTGTTGGCTTTGGTGAAGTGTTTGTAGAAGGGTGGAGGTTGCGGGAAGGGCGCCTTGGGTTGGGCGGCGCCTTGTTGTGCCATGTTTCAGTCGCGATAGAGTCTCTGTCCCTCGTCTACTCGTATTTGAAGTCTGATACGAACAAATGCCGTGACGGCAAGTGAATGGGAGAGAATGGGTTGTAATGTCAAACAAGATGTCACTTATACAGCACCGCATGAGTGGATCCGAAAGTGAAGATAAGCTTCCCTCCGTGAATCTGGGGAAAGCAACGATCACACGCAGGGATCTCCCCCCGCGGCTCCGCACTCACATCCCCGAGACGTGCATTCACTTACATCCACCACTAAACTATACTGGCTTGCCTCCCCTTTTCCATTGGAAACATGTGAGACCGGGCTCTGGCCTGCCCGAAGTAAAACAACCCATCATGGCCGGGAACAGCAACACCAAGGCCAGATCCACCGCCAATGAATCAGGCTTGCTCGAAGCTGTCCAGCGGTTCTGGCAGAAGAGCTATGCGGGCGACTACGTTGGCTTCACCCTGCTGCTGGCAGCATACATTGTGATCCAATTCGACGCCGAGCCCTTCCACCGTTTATTCCGACTAGACGATCCGCGCATCCAATTCCCCCATGCCGAGGTGGAACGCGTGCCCGTCTGTACGTTCTCCCCACAATCCATCTATACATCTCCCTACCTGTCAACACATCACAGCCCACTAACCCACCCGTTCAACTCCAGTCTGGCTCTTCATCTACGCCGCCGCCCTCCCCCTCGCCCTGCTCATGCTCTGGACCGCCCTCTTCCGTCCCTCGCCGCACAAACTCCACGTGACCCTCCTCGGCCTCGCCATCTCCCTCATCCTCACCTCCTTCCTAACCGACATCTTCAAGAACGCCATCGGCCGCCCCCGCCCGGACCTCCTCGCCCGCTGCGATCCCGCCCTCGACACCCCCGTCGACCAACTCGTCAGCGTCGACGTCTGCACCAATACCGACACCCATGTCGTGCAGGACGCGTGGCGCAGTTTCCCTAGCGGACATAGTAGTTTTTCCTTCGCGGGGCTGGGGTGGCTGGCGTTGTTCTTCGCGAGCCAGACGCATGCGATTCGACCTCGTGCGAGTCTCGCGACGGCTCTACTCAGCGTTTCGCCGTTGGTCGGAGCGGCGCTCGTGGCGGTTAGTCGGCTAGAGGATTACCGACACGATGTTTTCGATGTGGTGTGTGGGAGTCTGCTGGGGTTCGCTGTGGCGTTTTTTAATTGGAGACGGTATTATCCCTGTCTTACGAGCCCGGGGTGTGATGAGCCGTATGCGTCGCCTGGGGAGAGCGGGAGGAGTAGTCCTCGGGGGGGTTATGCGAGGGCGAGAGATGAGGAGGAAGGGTATGGGACTACGGCTGAGAGCAGATTTAGTATTGGCGAGGAAGGGGACGGTTATGAGAGAGATTCTTCAAGATAGTGTTGGACTTCAATTGGATCGCTCTTTCGCATACTTGAGGCTCGGAGTTTCTAATGCTTTGCTGGCTGTGGAGCAGACTGTCCGTCTTGAGAGTGCGAATGACGAGGATATCAGTCTAAAGACAGGTGCCAAGCTTGAGGCAGCTTATTGAATTGCAGTGACGAGCAGCAGCGTCGTAATCGTTGGTTTTCACCGAATGCGTTGTTACGTATTTGCTTGCCCGGCCTCGGCTTCGAGAGTTGCCTGCCGCCTTATTTGGCTGGTTCCAAACCGCCGTCGACCCTGGGGGTTCAATGTGCCACTTTGCCAGGTCTGTTCGACCCTTGGACTATCTTCAGCTGAAGGCGACGGCGAGGCATCAACTGATGCAGAAGGTGAAAGCGAGGCTGAAACGTCCGATCGTTGTTGCTCGAAGGCACGGCGAGGCGCTATCTCTTCTGCACAAACATTGGTTGGCGACCCGTCTGTGCGGAGAAATGTTAGAAGACACTCTGTCGAGAGTCGGCGATTTTGACTTACTATCCTGGATGTCAAAGGCGGGGAGAACTAAGGCAACAAGCATGCCGATGGCTAGAATGTTGCCAAACGTCCATTCGTTTTCTTTCGCCCTATTAGAGCTGCACGGCTCTGTAAGCCAGTAAGGGTCCAGGTACTTCCAGCCGAGGGCAAAAGACAGATTAGAGCTGATACCCAGATAGACAATAGCCGTTATCATCGCGTGGCTGTCTTTCGTCATTGAGAGGCTTGATTTCGTATCGTAGGAGATATCGCAACCGCCGCAGCCTGTCGTACTGTCGCGGTGTCTCCTCAAAATGGTTATGAGGATGACTAGGTACTGGAAGGCAGTGGATAATAAAAAAAGGATTGTTAGCATTCCCAGCGGCCCCTGGTCTGCCGAATACATATGGACAATGAGCGTCACCGAATGCAGAGCAAAGAAGATGCAACTAAGCGCTAGACGCATGCAGATCCCCAAGTATCTAGGTCGCCTAAGGACCCAGGGCACATGGAATTGACTGAGAGCCGATGCCGCGCTCATACCCGAAGCAATCTGGACGTGATAGTCCTCAGATTGTAAGCCATAAGTCGTCAGCCAGGAAGCCCATAGCGAAATGCTGACAACCATCTGGTTGACGCTGAGGGCTAGGAGCAGAGAATCGGAAAGGTCGTGCCAGGCATGCCCACGTTCGTATGCTACCGTCGAAGTTACTTTATTCCGGAAGGAACACGCGGATCTCATCGGCCAGCTTGGCAGCTCTCCCTCGTCATCAGTATCGCTTGCCGGACCTCCCGCAGTCGGCGTAGCAAAGAGCCACTTGAGCAAGCCAGAAACCCAGGTAAAGATTAATGTCAAGCATATAGAAAGCATAAAAGCGATGGTCACCTGGTCCCGAACGTTTAGCATTGGCTCCAAGCATCGTCACCGCCACTTTTAATTTGCGTGTGTGTGTGTGTGTGTGTGTGTGTGTGTGTGTTTAGTCTAGCCTTTTTCCCCCTTCCTTTCTTGGGAGGGGGTGAGGGGTGTTCCGAATTCTAAGGTCGTTGAGGGCTCAGGAAACAAGGGAACAATATACTGACCCCTGGTCCAGCAAGGTCTGAGTTTGGCGGAAACGGACAAGCCTTATCTGTTGGTGCCATGATACTTTCGTTGGGCTCTTGAAATCGACTTGTTAAACATTACTTGCTCTCTAGTCGCCGGGAATGACCGGCCTTTGAATAAATGTGCGCGCAGTGGAATTATAAGATATCGCCAGCCTGTGGCATTGCCCTCTCCCACACGCTTTCCCAAGTAGATGACCACCTGCAGAAGCGAGTGTATTCCTTGGCAAGGCGTGGACGGCTCGCAGCCGAAAGCGGGAGAGATGCGCCCCCTGTCAGTTGAGTGAGGCTGAGCATGAGCTGTGCCAGACCCTTCACCCAGCATCTCATGACTTGAATGCAAGCTAGAGCATTGACTAGCCTCGCGCTGTGAGGCTGATGCGTCCGTGTATTCCATGCGCCATGTTCGAGACACAAGGAACCGTTAGCACGGACAGAAGCGGTGAGCGTTCCATCAAGAGAATCGTTGAATTACGCTGGTGCGGTGATGTCTTTCTCTGACCAAGGTAGCGATGGTCCAGCTCCCGTAATCGGCGTCCGGCCTATTCTCTGGAGGCTGTTGAAAGACTGCGGCGACCCCATGATGCTTCGCTGTCATGATCAGCCACACAAGCTCCGTCATTTCCCCTTGTACCTCTCGGCACTCCTTGGAATACTTGAGATGCTGCGGCGTGTCACTATTGCTCCGCACAGAGAAGTATCAATCGATGTTCGAATCTAGAGGAGTTTGTGTATGGGATGCGCAGAATGCGAAACCATGTTGGTCACGTAAAGGAAGATGAGTTGTCCAAATGTCGGCTCCCGGCAGAGTGGGCAACATGTGCATTCAAATGGCAGGTGCGGTTGGTGCTGCCGTCAAGCCGGGATCTCCAGCGCACGTGATGCTCGACCTCACTTCCTGGCATCTATTTGAGCGTACAACAGTTCAACATAGAGTGTATTGCTTTTGACAGGTAGCGATGTATCCGTCGATCTATGACTGTTTCCAAGTGTTAGATCGCTTCTGGTCGTCCTGGTTGGTTGCAGGCGTGATGATGCTTTTCTCTCGGATTTGATGTCGAACGACAGTAAATGATGAATGCCTATATGTGACCGTGTAGCTTTGATTTTTCATTTGAGGCTGGGAGATCAGTATATATGGCCGGGTCGCCGAAGCTCTGCTCCCGGAACCAGGAACGGCGAAAGCGTCACCGTCGAAGGTGCCCATTGATCGGTGGACTCTTGCGTCTGCCAGAATTATACCAATCTTCCTAACGATATCGAAGTTGCTGTCTTTCCGTGGGTGGTGCCTAAATTGAACCATTGCAGTCGTAGCTGTCGAATGAAGGATCAGTCAGCATAGAGTTGTACCACAGCTCCAACCTACCCTGCGGCGGTCAGCATTATCGCCATATCAATGAACGTTGATTCAAGCCAGTCCTTCGATTATCTTGCTCGTTCTGATGTGTTCGTAGATGATGGTAGTCGACCGTAACAAAATGCAACATCAGAAAGCGGAAGTCCGGTCAGCAAAGCGGCTTCGGGCTTCCGTCGACGAAACATCAACATTCAATCATGATACATTGAATTTAAACATTGTAAACGATTATAGACATGTTTGTTCGATGTCTGCGATCAAAATGAAGTGTCTGACATAGGGGGAACATGCCTGTGTGGGTGGAAACATGAAATAGACGAAATTTTGCGGGAATTTCACCAAAAATTGATTTTTCGATTCCCTCTTCGATCCAGCGACTCACAGGACGCTGGAAGAGCAAAATAATGGTCAGTACGAGGGTCGAACTCGCGACCTTGGCGTTGCAGGATCTCTGGTAATCCTCTGTAGGAAGTAGTAACTTCCTATTTCAGAAGCAGGAGATATTCCTATTAGCACCACGCTCTAACCAACTGAGCTAACCGACCGTTGTCTGAGGTGCTTATTGAACAGCTGAAGCTGTTCGCCAAGTTGTTGGGGCGTGGAAGCTTTGTAACGTTTATAATATTTAATTTTTTGGACCGAGGCTCTTCCCGGCGATCTTCTGGCCCTCTGCGAGTCCCGCTGCCTCTTCCGAAGATCAACCCTCACGAGACGATGGTTAGAGGCCTTAGAAACAGTGCGGAACAGGTGTCGGATCACCTGGCTGGTAGCAATCAAGTACAAGATCGAAATCTTTGGTGCCTCGGCCAGCTTTGTTGGCATTGCCGAGTCAATGATCAAACGGAGTAATCAAAGCAAAGAGACTTGTTGGCAATGCCGTTTTGGCGTCTTCAGAGACCTCTGGAAGTCACTTATCGATCCAAGAGATTCATTCGTACAAAGGGCTACTGAGGCAAGTGATTCCACTCAGATAAATTTGAAGAAAATTGCAAATGGCTTGCTATGCTTCAACCACAATTCGAAAGCAAGCATATTGCGAGGGCACAACCAAGGCAAACACGAGAGCAGAATGATATATGCACTGGCAGGGAAGCAAAGTAATTTTTGAGAAACACTACTCCCCAAGAATTTGGGAGCACCCAAGGTACAGGATGAAGTCTCGATCCCCAGAAAATGTTCAAAGCAACTTGCCGCCATCATCGACACCAAACGAGTCTCAAAGCATCGATTTCATCGAGTTTCGAGTTGTCTCTTCGAAAAATCAAAAATATCCCCCGCAAAAGACTTTGTCTCCTCGCTGAAAAGAACGACATTGCGAGACACAACGTCTGACACCGCGGCTCATGCACAACATTACTACATAGAGATATTGGCATACTGAGATCACATTATCACGTTGTACATCGGCGTGCAGTCTTTCCTTGCAACATATGGTCGATGTCCCATCGTATGCGGCTTCATCGCCGTCCGTCAGCTGCATCGGCACAATGTCGGCCATACCATTTGATGACTTCCGACCTGAGCCATAGCATGGTCACGCTCACACACGACATCCTACTGACAAAAGCGAAACTGACAACCCAAAGTCCATGATGAACGTGGGAGGAAGTCGTAAAATGGCTCGTCTCGGCATTTCACCTTATCCAGACCCCAAAGTCCGGCTGAACTCTCACGCTCGGCATCCAGAGCTCCCCACCATTCGCGACGACATCGGACCCTAAACAGGAAGGTGTCTCAACACGTAGTATCATCTTGTATTGGTCGACTACCAGTCTCGGTAGGTAAACACCGTCGAACCAAGGTTCCGCTCTTAATCATCGCTGTAGGTCAATCTGGATAAGTGTAACAGATAGCTCTCACCTTCTTCTTTTCCTTCTTATTGCACTCCGCTTTGTTGACAGCTTCCCGCTCAATACTCCACAGACATCTACCTCGAAGACGATCATGACCGACTGGAAAGCTGCTGGCAAGGCAAAGGCCGAGTCAGTTTTGAACCTCATTCCGAAAGAATGGCGATTGGAGAACATTCCGTCTGCTGAAGAGCAACGCGATGTTACTGGTTCCTACATCCAGCAGTTCTTGAGCAAGGAAGAAATAGCGATCACGGAGACAGACGCAGTTGGGATTGTCAAACAGACTACCTCAGGAGCATGGAGTGCAGTCGAAGTCGCAAAGGCCTTCTGTCATCGCGCGGCGCTTGCACATCAGCTGGTAAATTGCTTGCATGAGATTTTCTTCGATGCAGCGATCCAGGACGCCGAGAGAGCGGACAAGTATTTCAAGCAGAATGGCAAGCCAATTGGCCCTTTTCACGGCTTACCGGTGAGCTTGAAAGATCAGTTCCACGTCAAAGGCGTCGAGACGCATATGGGCTATGTTGGATGGCTAGGCACTTTTCAGGGCAAGAAGGGCACAGGCAAGGAGAAGGTCTTTGAGAGTGAAATGGTCAAGGAGTTGAGGGCACTGGGAGCGACGCTGTACTGCAAGACGAGTGTGCCACATACGCTGATGTGCGGTGAGACGGTCAACAACATCATCGGCTACACTTACAACCCGACGAATCGACTACTCGCTACGGGCGGCAGCTCTGGTGGTGAAGGTGCATTGATCAGATTAGGCGGAAGTCCCATCGGCTTCGGCACTGACATTGGAGGCTCCATTCGTATCCCAGCAGCTTTCAACGGCCTTTACGGCATCCGTCCCAGTACTGGACGACTTCCATACGAAGGCATGGCCAACAGCATGGACGGACAGAACAGCATTCTCTCCGTCGTGGGTCCCTTAGCAACAACTCCCGACGCTCTCAAACTCATCATGCAGGGCCTCCTTTCAACCCAACCCTGGCTCCACGACCCCCTGGTCAATGAGATTCCCTGGCGAGACGAAGCCGAGCTCGCCATCATCGACCCCCTACGACGAGTCAACCACCAGCTCGCCTTCGCAGTCATGCGCCACGACGGCACATGCACGCCTCACCCGCCCGTCGCACGAGCGGTCGACATAGTCGTCAAAGTCGCCCAAAAGCTCGGACACAAGGTCCTCGACTGGAAACCTCCGATCCCGCACGCCCGCCTCACCGATATCTGCAACACGATCTGGTCCTTTGATGGCGGCGCAGACTGTAACAAGGACTTTGCTCTGTCAGGCGAAGAGCCCGCTCCGCAATGTCTGGTGCATACTGCTCCCCAAGCCAACGCGAGCGATATCATGGCTGCCAATATTGCGCAGCGGGAGGCGAAGAAGGAGTATATGGAGTACTGGAATAGCACGGCTGAGCACACAGGCACAGGGAGGCCGGTCGATGCGATTATTTGTCCGCTGGCACCGTATGCTGCGGCCAGGCCGGGGAAGTATACGTACTACGGTTACTCCGTTTGGGTCAACGTGCTGGATTATACTAGCGTTGTTGTGCCCGTGACCAAGGTTGACAAGGGCGTGGATCCTTCGATGCAGGGGTTTAAGCCTGTGAGTGAGGTCGACAAGGTGACCATGGACACTTGTAAGTTCCGTCCTATGTGTGATGGGCTTGGATGTGATTGACTAACTTGGACTTCCAGATGATCCCGAGGTCTATAATGGTGCGCATGTCAGTGTGCAACTCGTAGGATGGAGGCTGCAAGAGGAGAAGATGATTGGTCTTGCAAAGTATTTCGGCGAGGCTTTGCATGGTTGATCTCAAGCTCTTGGAAGAAGTTTTGGTCCATAGGCCATAGGTACCTCATTGGAATTAATGCAATGTCATGATCCTCGAATCTCGTTCCACGATGCTCACCGAAGATCTGTCCATGGTTGGAATTGCGCCACTTCGATCGCTGTGGAACCCACTCTTCGACGCTGCATTCCCCTGCAGATATTACACCCAGGAAGTCTTGTCGCTTGTCGGGAGTGCTCACCGGTCGCTTCCATCACATGGGCCCGTGGACAATAGCATTGTTGGTTATGTGGCTCTTGGAAGCTTATGAAACAGTTAAGCAACACAGAAGAAGCCTTTGCAGATGCAAGATCACTATGTGCAGTAACGATCGCCTGTTCCATTATTAACCTCGCCTAAATGTTCCCATTCTAGAAAGATTCTCCACATACTACCAACAGCTATTGCATGGAGCTAGAATTGACAGCTGCCTGCTCTCGTGCCTTCCCGGATGTGTCCATACCAGACTCGGCTTTACTTCTCAGGGTCTGGGAGATGCTGCATAAAGTCTTATAGCCTTGACGCAGGTACTATATTTCATTGTCGGAAGCGCCCAGTACGTCACTTTTATGATACCGTTGACTTCCTCAGACACTTCGTTACTAATGAAGGATTCTGGATTGTCACTGCAATGGTGCATCCCAATGTAGCGAAACACCGAATGAGACTTTGTCGGTTCTCGCGTCGCTTCCTACGATCCTACATTTTATGTCGATCGTTGGATGCAGTTACGAATTCTCGGTGGCTGTGTTTGGGATTCTGCGGCAATCTTATGGCAGTCTTCACTTTTGAGGTGGGCTTGTACACGCCTACCGCTTAATGAGATATATCATCCTCCTCGAGATGACTTTGAGGTTGAGCCATGCCTGTGTGTAGCAGGCGAGCGAAGGAGAGGACATGTGTATATAAGTGTCAGCATGACACCCAGTAGCTCCATTTTGAATAAGAGATATCTTCAATCTACTCTTTCGAAATCCAACTCTCGATACATGACGCGAAAATGATGATTACTTCTACCACCGTACTCGCCATCCTATCCTCGGCAATCGCCAGCCCAATACCCAACATGAAACGGGCAGGCGAAGTGCAAGGATTCGATATTTCCCATTACCAGAGCGATGTCAACTTCGAGTCAGCCTATGACGGCGGCCTACGCTTTGTATAGTAAGTCAGAACCCCATCACCACCAATCAACTCAAGGATTCGCCCTCTAACACGCAAGACAGCATCAAAGCCACTGAAGGCACCGACTACACCGACCCCAAGTTCTCCGACCACTACACCGCCGCCACGGACGCCGGCTTCATTCGCGGAGGATACCACTACGCGCACGGAACGGCCTCGGCAACAACACAAGCGAATCACTTCGCGGAGCACGGCGGCGGCTGGACGAACGACGGCCGCACACTCCCCGGCATGCTCGACATGGAAGGCTCCTGCTCCGGCTTCTCGGACGCGTGGGTGAAGGAGTTCAATACCGCGTACCACGCCAAGACTGGCCGGTACCCCGTCATCTACACTTCGCCGGCGTGGTGGAAGGACTGCATGGGCGACTCGTCCGCGTTCGTGGATACGAATCCGCTTAACCTCGCTCACTATGCTTCGAGCGCGGGTACGCCTCCGGGAGGTTGGCCGTATTATACTTTCTGGCAGTATAATGCTGCTAGTGAGTTCGGTGGGGATTCGGATGTGTTCAATGGGGATTTGACGCAGTTGAAGAAGTTGGCGACGGGTTGAGGTTGGCGGTGAGATGGGGAAGGATATGGGATTGCAAATGGTTGTCTATCCTATGGTGCCCGGGTTTCTCTGGCAAGACCTCTCGTGGCACTCTAAACAGGCTGTATTAACGATCTGGTATGGAAACGCTGAAATGTAGCAAGTATCCAAAGTGGTCGAAGCATAAAGCCAGTAGGGTTGATAAGGGTTCTCCAGGGTTGCCCAGGGTTGCTTGCGGCTTACTTCGTATTCCATCTCCTTTGGATATTTCGAATTAATATCGTTGCGAGATGGTGATGATTCATTGTGGCCATCAGAATGAAGGTGGCGGAAGTCAATATGTTTTGCGGCAGTCGATTATGTGTATTTACATGTTGTTGCAAATTCACCTTGTGCTTTGATTTGCGAAGGATGGAATATTGCTTTCTTAGCTGCAGGAGTAGCCACTACAACGACCGATCTCCAAGGTTATGACGGCCGCCCATGAATATAATCTGATCACTTCCAAGGGCGCTAATCGTCCCAGCACTTCGCATTTTCACCAAAATGTACAAGGTCAACTGCATGAGGTCCATGTCGCTGTCCCGCAATCGGCAAGCGCCAGATTATCTCATCAATGACGTCGACGTGGTGGCGGCGACGTGAACTGAAGTATTGCAACGCAAAGATTCCAAAGCATTCCTTATACAAGTCATCCTTCCGCTCACTCCAAACATCATCAGAAGAACCAGATCCATGCGCCTTCCATCCTTCCTCCGCACATTCTACGCATTCAGCAACACCACTTTCCACCGAGCACCGACACCTTTCGCCAACGCTACAAGCCTCCGTCCAGGAACAGCGCTGCGCTCTATTTCCCTCCCGAGCATCCCCTTCGTCGGTGCACTTTTCCACACAGCAGAGAGCAGGAAAATGAGCCACCCTGTACAGAAGAGCGAGCAGGAATGGCAAGCTCAGCTTTCGCCTGGTAAGCAAGACAAATCCTACCCATCATGGTGGACGGAGAGATCCGCCAGATCATCGCATCCACACGTATACACAGAGAAATAAGTTACTGACACTGGCTGCTCTCATCCAGACCAATTCCGCATCCTCCGCGAAAAGGGCACCGAGCCACCGTTCTCCGGCGACTACGACAAGCACTACCCCTCCTCCGGCACCTACGCTTGCGCCGGCTGCTCAGCACCTCTCTACACCGCAGACCAGAAGTTCAAGTCCGGGTGCGGCTGGCCGGCGTTCTTCGATACGGTCCCCGGCGCTGTGACGAGACATGTCGACCGCACGTTCGGCATGGAACGGATCGAGATCGTGTGCACCAACTGCGGAGGTCACCTCGGACATGTGTTCAAGGGCGAGGGATACCCGACCCCGACTGATGAGCGGCATTGTGTCAACAGTGTTAGCTTGAAGTTCTCGAATCAGGATCCGGTTAAGGAGCAGAGTAAGGCCTAGAGGATGCCCTTAGATTTCTCACAGCGGGTCATTTTGCCTGTTGATGTACACGAATAGAAAATGTATAATGATTCAGCCTGAGTGACTATCAAAGAGTCCGAGACGCCCTGTAGTGCAGACTTATAATGTAGCATGGAGAAACACCGAGGGAAACCAATCATCTATCCCGCTGCTACTGTTATGTCCCAGTGACGAGACAGGGTGTTCCCATGTCATATCTCGCGGCTACGACCAGGAGGTTGAGTCAATGGCAGTGAGCGTCTTGGCTACGCCATCCATGCTGAGATGCTGTGTTGTTTACTGAACCAGGTAGAGTGGCCTTGTTTCTTCAGCAACCTCACAATACCGTGTTGATGCCCAAATCACATGCGACTTCAGCCACATCACAAAGCGTCCACCACAGCAAGGGTCAGTGACATCACTCTGCTCTAGCCACACGGGGCTGTGTCGCCCATCGACTCAGCCCGAAGCTCGACGCATGTGCCCACAAGTTTCACACCACCTCTTTACGTTGATTACTCCGCCTCTCCTTCTGCCCAGCCTCGTCCTCACTACGATTCTCACCCTTCACTCCTCGTATGAAGTGAAAGCTGCCTGAGGCTAAGCGCACTCATGTCAGCGTACGACAACTACGACGACTACGAGCCCCGCCCCCGCCCCCGCGCTCACCGTCCTCCGCCGCCCGACCTCGATCCCTACGGCCCACCGCCTCCGGGCGCCATCCCCGTCGACTCATACCACGCTCCGCCTCCCTATCCGTCTAGCCAGCGCGACGGCGGTCGTCCCCCGCCATCAGCAGGAGCGTCCGATCTTCCACCCCCACCTATGGGCGAGGCGCTCAAGCGTCGACCTAGTGCAATGAAGCGCGAAGGCAGTCGTTCCCGCGTCCCGAATATGCGTCCAGAGTTCCCCGACGAAGGCTCCATTGCACCGGATCTGGAGCGCAAGACTCGGAGGCGTGACAGAGAGTTCCGGGATAAGCGGGACGGATACGAAAGCGACGAAGGCGAGACACTACGAGCAGCGAAGCCGAGAAGGCGTGGTGGTGGATATGATGATGATCGGGGAGCGCCGCCGCCAAGGAGGGGTGGGAGGTACGACGACGAGCTCGACGACAGAGGACCACCCCCACGACGACGGAAAGATGACTTCGATGATTACGACGACCCTCCACCCCGACGGAGAGGCGGAGGCAGACCCGTAGAGTACGGCTCCGACCCAGTCCCTGTGAAACGCCGGGACACAGACGGGGGACGTCGACCGCCTCCACGAAGCAGAAGAGACGACTATTCGGACTCCGAGGACGACTATTCTCGCCCGCCACCGCCCCGCCGACACCGCAGCTACGACGACGGCGGCAGGCGAAGAGGAGGCCGGGACAAATACGGTGACGACCGCATCTACGACTCCGACGACCGAGACGATCGAGACCGCCGACGTCGACGCCAGGACATCTACGACCGAGACCGAGCAGCGCGGCGTCGCGACCGCAGCCGCGGCGACCGACGCGGCGGGGGTCGCTACAGCGACGACTACGACTCGGAAGACTCCTACTACGACCGGCGCGACCGTCGGGATCGCCGTCGGGACCGCTCGCGCCGCGGCAACCGCCCTCCCAAGGAGATCAAGATCGGCAAGTATGATATCGGACCCTATGTCGAGAAGGGCCAGAAGCATTGGGGGACGGTGGCGCCGATCGTGACGCCTGTCGTCATGAATATGGCGAAGAAGTATTTGGGTGGGCGATGAGCGGGATCATCGGACCTTCCGCTTTCCTCTTCTTCTTTGGCTGTTCACGATGTGGAGTGGTGGAGCACGGAATTTCGGGGCATCCCTGGCCGTGTGAATGGGAGGCTGGTTTGGGGACGGGTCGGGGAAAGAGAGGGAGAGCTCTTTCTTAGAATGATGACGATGATGACTGTGAATATCGGCGATGGAGAGAAATAATATCTTACCCTGCGATACCCCCACCCTTTGGCTGTCTTTTCTTTTTTGTGGCTTTGGCATGAGGACCTTCTTTTCTTTTCTTTCTCTTTTGGGGGACTTCTTTTTCATGGAAACGAGCGGGAGAAGCGGTGAAGAGGGCGTTTCATAATAGCTCATGAATTGCACTTTTGCTCCGGGAGACGGGGGGCGGAAGGGCCGGGTACGGGTACATAGCTTTGCTGATGAAATAATGATACCTATTCGAAGTCATCATGGGGCTTTGGGATTTTGTTCTTATCAGGATACCTTTAAGTGCGTCGGAGAGGGAAGGAGAGAGTGTAGAAGGGCGTGAGCATGTAAGTAAAAGTAAGTATGAGTGGGAGTCGGAGTAAGTACTTGTGTACTTGTTACCATTACGCCCTATTGACGCCTTGTCGCAGCTACAAATACATCTAGCTATGTTTTCCCCCAACCCTTTCCCGTAGATCCAGTCCACATTCATGCCTCAACGTCGTCGAAGAATTCGGATCCTTAAAACGAAAAGAATGCAAAAGCAAAAAATCACCAGATCGAAAGAGAGCGTTATACGGTGCAGATCCTTCTCACCCCCCTCCCCTCTCTCTCAGCCTCCTCCTCCTCAACTAATCCTTCGTCTTGGCTTCTCTCATCACGTCCACCAAAACCTTAATAGGGCCCCGTCAGATTCCATCTCCCATCTCCCCACACCGCCACGCTCAACGCACCCCGGACCTCAACATTATAATCATTTCCTCCGTTTGGGGGCCCCGTCGACGACGACGACGATACCGCCCGGAACCCCACCCGCGGCTGGCGATTATCCACCGTCGCGTACAGGAACTGCGCTGGTCTCCCCACTCCAGCAGCGCAGAAGTGGTTCGAGCTGAGGAGCCCGTTGTACCAGGTGTTCCCCCCGTCGCCGGAGCCTAGCTCGCAGATCGCCGTCGAGTTGGTGCTCGGGCACGAGGGCGAGGGGCAGGAATAGTAGAGTCGGATCTGTTAGCCGACGGGAGTATGGTGGGATCGGTTAGTCATCACTTTTTTTTTTTTTTTTTTGTTTTCTCTTTGGGGCCCCCTTCCTTTCCTCTTCCTGGGAATTTTGGGTTTTGGGAGATTGAGACGGGACAACACTAGGGGTGGAGGGGGGAAAGAGAGAGTGGAGAAGGCGACCAAAAAAGATTAGAAAAAAGAAAAAGAGAAAATAAAATAAAATGAGGACGAACCTCTTGCGCATTCGCAAACTGCACGACCGCCAACGGCGAATCGAAAATGGCCGGATAGTTCCCCAGCGGCAGGGGACCAGTGCGATTCCCAGCGGGCCCGCCGTTGGGGTCCAGTTCCTGTTGGAAGATTTGGCCTTGGTCGTCTTGGTAGTAGACCTTTTCGACGTCGTTACGGCGCCAGCCGGCAATGCCTGAGTAGCTCCCGATGTTGGTTGCTGCCAGGACTGTTTGCACGCCAAGGAGGGTGAGTGTGAGGAAGGAGTAGAGAGAAGGCATTGTGAAGAGTTGCTTCTGGGGGGCTTAGGGCGCGGATATGTTGGTTCAATGCCTGAGGTGCTTAAATGAGTGTGGTTCTTGCTGTGTACTTCTCTGGAGGTTCATGGAGCTCAGAGAGTTCTTATATCACCTCTGTCGATTATACGGCTGCAGTCTGGCCGGACGGCTTTTCATGAGAGGACCAAGTTTTCCAAGAATGGACGCGATTGCATTTTCCAGTCCCGATGAGGCTTCATGCAAGCAGACATGAACGAAGCAAGATCGGAACAACCCAAGACATGTTCTTTGCCTAAGCTAGGTCGCCAGGGGTAGGATTTACGGTCCAGCGAGCTCGACGTAGGTTTGCACTACGGGCGTTCTCCTACTCAGAGCCAACTCATGAACATGTACGACGATGTGATCCTGAGCCAGACTACGGGGATGAACCTTGTGAGGTAAGACAGAGCTTCAACAGTGCACGAGCATCCTCTTGTGTCACAAAGAACGGTCGAGCAGGCTGCAGCCCTGTCGTTCTTGTGCGACTGGAAGCTTGTCATTACGTCTTGAATGGGCAAGGTTGCATATGACAGGTTCCTGAAGGCTTGCTGTCGTGGTGCTACCGTCAATCTCCTGCTAGAAGCTGAAGCCTCGAACCATGAGGTAATACGAGAAGTTGGGACCAAGAACAAAAGCATGAAAAGCCATCCCTGACGCCCGCGGGATCATGGCGTTCAACTGTACCTCGTTTTCCCCTTGTGATCGCAGAGTACGAAGGTTTCGTACTGAGACAGCGACGGATTTGACCTTCACGGCATCTGATGGGGAGCATGCAACGAAGTCGGTTCGTGGTTCGATACTGCTGTGAAGACAGAGCGCCATTGTAGCTGCAAGGCTCGTTCCGTCTTCTTCATAACAGAGACGCTTTGCATGGTGTCACTTCAGCACATATCGCACATGTTGATTCCATATAGCTAAACGTCCGATTCGAGGAAAGCGGAATTGGCAATGAACTAGAGGTTCGTCCAGACGACCTGTATACCGGCTCTAGTAATCTCATATCATAGCTTTGCCCTTTACGTGGCCGCTGAATAGTGATACAAGCGGGTGTATTCTCCGAGTCAAGGCTCCCTCAGTCTCAAACTTCTCGCACCCGTAAGTCGATCAAAAATTCCCTCATCCATCTCAACCCCGCCAGACAAAATTCAAAAGCCATCTGCGCCATCTGTGCCTGGCGATTGAAACATCAGGCGATCACTTCTAACAACCTTTGCTACTCGAGTCCATACTCAGTCTCACAAGGACCTCACAAGCTCCAGCCACCAACGTCCAATAGTGAACACCGTCGGCACCCCAGTCCCATTATCGACAATTGCTTCCATAATCCATGTCGCACACATGAAGAGACGGATGCGGAATCCTGTCCCTGCTTGAATTCCCCTTGCTCTGACCGCTATCTCATTCTGTAAACCCATCAGGTCGTGGTTCTCGTTGGAATTTTTAGCTGTATGTAGCCAAGTCTCGCACGTGTGGAAGCCAGAATTGTGTTTTTGTGTAGGTAGGCTCAGGGGGAGAATTGACGAATGGCTGGGGTGGGGCACATTGACCCCCCCGAAGTTCTGTAAATTGTCTGTATGAACCTTGCAACGGCTCTGTGCATGCCTTGCTGGTGTTGTCTTTGAATCGATTCCTTTCGGGGGGTTTTTTTTCTCCTTCACAACCCAGCCGAAGAGTGCCTTCAAAAAAAGCTGGTCCCTTTCTGATACGTTGGATGCAGGGATCAAAGTGTATTCAAATGCAGACAGCAGGGGCCTTAGGGCGCGCGCTAAAGAGACCAGCAATGGAACGGCGGCGATTGGTGGAGAAGATAGAAAACGTCCCGAATAGTCCATATTATAGATACTAGTCCGTACTTGCACATTCGACCCGGCAAACTCGTACACACAGACCTTTCTACAGTCAAGACGGCCCCATTCCAAGCTCTCCCCCTCTAACCCCTAAACATCATCAACCCAGCCTCAGCCGGATCAACATCCTGCGCATCCTCCATCCCCTCATCCTCATCCTCCTTCGCGTCCTCCGCCAGACCCAGGCGCTGGCCAAACAGACTCCCAAACAGCTCATCCGTCTGCCGCTCGCCCCAGCTCGCGCGGTCCTCGGGCACCATGAAATTCTGCAGCTTCTCGTGCACCGTGTATCGTAGCTTCCGGCCTTTGCTCGCCTTAGTGTCGACGTTCTTCTTGGTCTTGTTGTCCCGCCGCATCTGGAAGGAGAGGTCGATGTTGGAGGCTGCGACGGAGTCGGCGCTTTTCTGCTCTAGGAGTTCCTTAAGGAGGAGGCCGTAGAAGTCGGCGTCGTCGTAGATTTTGCTGTCTTCGGTGACTTTGTTGGATAGTTGGAGCGGAGCGCAGGATCGCGGGGTTTGGGCGCGTTTGAGGAGGCGCTCGGAGTTGGTTGTGAGTTGTTCGTTGATGACGTCCATAATGCCTGTCTGCTGTGCAGTGTTGTTCAACCGGCTCTGTTGAGGTAGTGCGGACGGACCACGAGTCTTAGCGGACCACTTCTGGAGGGTGGCGGTGCGGTGGGTTTGGAAAGATTCCTCTTGATCTTGGGTGTAGGTCCAAAGCTTGCTTGTCGGTGTGGAGGTAGTGAAAGCTGATCGTTTGCGCTTCTCGCCCGTCCTAGCGGAGATGAGGTCGTCGCGGAAGGAAGTTAGAGAGGACCAAAGGTTAAAGGCAGCAGTTTCTGCGGCAGAGATTGCGTCGGATGCGGTTTCGCGCTGGTCTTTGACCTCGTCCTCCGGCATCTCCACCAGCGTATTTGCACCTACGAGACCCTTCTGCAATTTCATACGTGCACCCAGCAAGGCGTCAAAAGCTGTGCGCTGCTTCTTGACAGCTCTTCCCTTTTCTGCGTCTGCCTGGCTCGCTTGAGTCAGGGTTGCCGCGACCTGTTTCTGCTCGTCTGCCATGGCCTTTCTAGCCTCTGCAAGATCGGCATCATTTCGAGCAGCGCCGAGCTTTGGGCGAGCAGTTCCTTCATCCTCGTCTTCGTCCATATCGGTGTCGGGCGTCTCGTCTTCTTCGTCATCGTCCTGTTCTTCCTCCTCCCCTGAGCTGCCAAAGTCATCTTGAGGATCTTCTGCCTCACTGTCCTCCTCATCAAAGCCTTTACTGAATGGATCATCCTCGTCATCGTCACTCATATCCCGCCTGCTCACTTTGGAACCACGATACTGCGGCCCAAGTGCAACATCCTTCCCCCTTCGCAACTTGCTTTTGCCGACGTCCACGTAATGTTCCCGGCCGCCTTCCGGAGCGTCGTCCTCTACAGCACTATCATCGCTCCCGCTCTCTTCGAAGCCATCATCAGCTTCCGGGTCGAAGTCTGCCTGTTGGTTAGCAATGTGGTTTTGTTATGGCTGCATATTTTTCAGTGACAAGTCCACATACCATTTTTCTGAGGCTTGAAGTCATCTTCGAATTCTTTAGCCCGGCTTATCCCTCTGTTTGGCGCCATGATGGGGTTTGCGACAAAAAGTAACTGTGAGACGAACTTTTGAGAAGTTCATTCTCTACAGTCGGCAGCTCGGCCACAACGCGGATCGGCGCTCCCGCCCGTCATGGTCCCGATTGGCCACCTCCACTGCAGCAAGCTTTCGACCTGCTCTCCTCCGCTTGATGAACTTCTGAAGCGCACGTCTCGATGCATCTTGGTCCGAGACAAGCATCTTTTAACCGGCTTCGCATTAGATGGCGTGCACGTTCAGAGCTCAATTCCTCGATTTAGGAAGCGGGGAAACCTCAATGTAACGTAGGTAGGAAGTTAACCCCCCACCCCTCCGGAACGTGGGGGACAACACAATCTCATTATGATCTCTTCCTTCAGACGGCTAAATGTAAGGAGGGGTCGTGTGGAGAGCGAAAGGTGCCTCCCCGATCTACCTGCAGAGAATGTCGCTTTTAAATCAATAGGAAAATGCTGTTGCGACTTCAAGGCATTCCGTCCGTGGAGCTGACATTGGACTCACCATGTTAAGAGACATCGCACGCATTGCCACTATTTTTCTTCCTGTGGCTGCAGCCGCAAGAACACCCAGGCTGTGGCTTGATTCCCCGGCTGTCAACTGGAACGATTCCTTTGTAATAGGCAATGGCCGTCTCGGCGCTGTGATTCCTGGAGCGGTGGATCAGGATAGCATCCATGTTAACGAGGATTCTCTATGGTCGGGAGGACCACTACACCGTGTGAATCCTGATGCTGCGACGAATATCCCTATCATACAGGACTATATCCAGGACGGCGATATTCAGGATGCAGCAACGCTCGCCAGCTATGCTTACCAAGGGACTCCCGTCTCAATGCAGCATTACGACCTTCTGGGAGACTTGACGTTGACCATGGACAGTGGAGGCGAGTCTCCTGAGAATTACCAAAGGTGGCTGAATATAGCAGATGCTACTACTGGCGTCTCGTACCAATCAGGAAACACCACTTACACTCGAGAGTTCTTCGCGAGTGAACCAGCAGGTATGGTCATCGCTAAGCTTGAGGCGGACGTGGAAGGTTCCCTATCCTTCCACTTACACCTTGATCGAGGCACTGGGCTCAATCGATGGGAAGATAGCAGTGAGCCGGTTGGTGGCGACACCATCGTCATGAGCGGTGCAAGTGGCGGTAAAGAGCCCATAGGTTTCTCAGCCGGCGCTAAGATTGCCTCTACGGATGGTGACGTCTCTACGCTGGGTGACTATGTGTTCTGCCGTAACGCTACAAGTGCCATAGTCTTCTTCCAATCCTGGACGACGTACAGGAAGCTTGATCCTCGTGCCGCTGTTGTCGAAGAATTAGCGGCGGCGGATGGTACCGCATACGAGACGATGCGTAAGACGCACGTGCACGACTACCAGGGACTGTTCAACCGCACCTCGCTCGATCTTGGTGTCTCCACATCAGCGCAACGCAACATGACCACGGATGCACGGCTCACCAATCTGACCTCAGCCTTCGATCCTGAGATCGCAGCGACGTATTTCGATTTTGGCCGCTACCTACTCATCGCAACTTCGCGCCTGGGCGCACTCCCACCCAACTTGCAAGGCATCTGGAATTCTGACTTCGATCCGCAATGGGGAAGCAAATACACCATCAACATCAACCTGGAGATGAACTACTGGCCATCCTTGATAACCAACCTCATCGATCTGACATCTCCACTGCAAGAGCTCATCCACCGTATGCATGCCAACGGTACTGAAGTCGCGCGGCAGATGTTCAACGCCTCGGGCGCCATGGCACACCATAACACCGACATCTGGGCCGACTGCGCCCCGCAGGATAACTACTTCAGTTCGACCTTTTGGCCTTCGGGGCTCGGTTGGCTGGCTATCCAGCTTCTGGATCAGTACCATTTCACTGGCAATAAGACCTATCTGCGCGAGAACTACCCGGTTTTGCGGGACGCCATGCGATTTTATTTGGACTTCATGATTGAGGGTCCAAATGGATGGAGGGTGACAAACCCTTCCATCTCCCCAGAGCATGCCTATTATCTTCCGAACTCGACGGTCGAGGAAGCTATCACGATGGGTCCGACAATCGATAATTCTATCGTTTGGGAGCTGGCCTGTGTTGTCCTAGATGCTGCGGCTGAGCTGGAAGAAGAAGACGAGGAGTTCGTCAAGAATGTGAAAGAGCTACGCTCTCAGCTCCCGCCGCTCCGTGTGTCCTATTTCGGCGGCATTCAAGAGTGGATTGAGGGTACGTCATACAACTCTGCAGTCCCCAATCCCTTTCCACAACCCCATTTCACTTCGCCGAGAAGAACAAAACTCGCTAACCCCTTCCAACCCAACAGACTACCAAGAAGCAGAACCCGGCCATCGCCATTTCTCCCAGCTCTTTGGCCTCTACCCAGGCTCCCAAATCACAGCCTCCAACGCCACCACCTTCAACGCCGCGAAAACGTCCCTCCTCCGCCGCTTAAACAACGGCGGGGGCGACACAGGCTGGTCACGCGCTTGGTCCATCTCCCTTGCCGCCCGGCTGCTGATGCCGCAGCAAGTCCACGAGGATGTGGCGTTCCTCCTCGCGAACCTCACGTACCCAACTTCTTTCCTCGACGTCCTACCGCCCGCGCCCTTCCAGATTGATGGGAATTTCGGAGGCACGGCGGGGATCGCCGAGGCTTTGTTGCAGAGTCATGAGTTTGTTGACGGTGGTTGGCTGGATTCTCAACGTGGTCGGGGTGGGGATCGAAAGGAATGTTTGGGTAGTGGGAGGGACCTATCGCCTGCTTATCTTGGACATGCGGGTCCGAAGACGCCTCTTTTGAGGCTGCTGCCTGCGCTGCCTATCCAGTGGGCCGTGAACGGTGGCGGTTCTGTTCGTGGTCTCCGGGCGCGTGGCGGGTTTGAGGTCGATATCGCGTGGGACGATATGGGCAAGTTGTCCGAAGCGAACGTGACTTCTTTGGAAGGTGGTGGTGCTTGGGTTACCGTTGGTGATGAGGCCTTAGGCACGGACGGTGTTGTTGCTGGAAACTATAGCCAGATGATCTCAGTTGAAGGCGTGGGCATGGGCAAATTTGTGCTACTGTCTCCAAAGGGTGCGGGACAGTCTTATCGAGTGCTGTCACGCTGAATCGGCTAGGACATGGGGAAAGAAATTGACATGCTGCGGCATTGCTAGAGTTCTTGAGAACGTATTCCCCCTGTCACGAGTCTTGTGTAAAGGCGGACAGATGATATCCGTTCTCCACCTTTCACCTACTCTGCTGGTGCTAAAGCTTCACAGACTGACCACATCAAAGAGGCACAGCCAACGTATCTAGCTTAACGATTGGTGAATGTATCCTTGATAGAAGTGCAGGTGCAAGCGTTAGCGAGATTGCATGACACTGAAACATTCATCCATATCCCCGCAAGACGCTTCGGTTGGCAAAAACCCCAAAGCCGAAGACATTGGCGGATCATGGCAGCCTTCAGTGAGATGTCCTGTTTACATTGTCTCGTCGTCGACTTAGAGGAAAGTGTTAGGTCTTTGCTGGAGTTGATGGGAGGGACATGTATTGTGCATCACAATGTGATTTGCTTGATATAGCCAAGTCTCGCTCATCCTTTCTTGCCTCCAAGATCCTGTTGCATTCTCACGAGAACAACCGGATCGATTGGCAAGTTGCACCGACTCCGTCTCGAAACCACTTCGGAATCGGCCGAACTTCCGCCCCCGCGGAACCAGGTTGCTCGTCTATTTATCCTCCATCATCGACTCCAACTCCGTTTTCTCTACGCTACTGACTCTATCCTCGTGGATATGCTTTTACAAAATGAGCGACCAACCAAAGAGGCCAGAAGACATCCAGGCCGGACCAAGCAGTTCAGGCTACGATCCTGGACAATGGTACTGGGAAAGTCGCAAGAAACGGAGTAACCCCATGGGGACAGCAGTCTTTAGTATCCTCCGACTTGCTGACCTGCCGTTGCAATACTATCTCCTGCGCTATTCAGCCTTCCTCCCGGATCTGATCCGCAGAATCGGCGGGACCGCGATCCCCCTTAGCTCTCCGCTTTCGGCAACAGGCATTGCAGGCTTATCGCCCTACCAGACTCTGATCCTGGGATTAGCAGCCGGTAGCTCAGCGAAGCAGATCTACTGGAAACTGATGATCAACGATACGAACATGACTAGTGGGTTCAGTACCGCTATCTGCGCGTACAACACACTGCTGAATACTTTGAACACCGGACTCGCATTCTGGGCTGTCACTTCTCAGGTCCCGGCCGATCAGGGATCTTTCTTGTCTTCCTTGACAACTGCTCCTGCAGCAGTTCCCGTAGGGCTTACTCTCTATACTGTGGGGATTTTCGTGGAATGGTACTCTGAGATCCAGCGGAAACGCTTCAAGTCCCACCCGGAGAACAAGGATAAACCATACTCGGACGGCTTGTTTGGCCTGGCGAGGAGTATCAATTACGGGGGCTATACGCTCTGGAGAGTAGGATATAGCTTGATCTGCGGTGGCTGGACCTGGGGTGCGCTTGTTGCTGTATGGCTGGCTGGAGACTTCTGTGCCAGAGCTATCCCGAGTATGGATGCTTACTGCGAGAAGAGGGTACGTCTTCTTGCTCATGATGATGATAACACCGAACATGTGAGGACCAGAATGCTGACTCTAGACTTCGCAGTACGGAAGCCAGTGGGCAGAGGTCAAGAAGAAAGTACCTTACGGGCTGTTACCATGGATCTACTAAGAGCTTGAGCCTTTGCAGTAACTTTGTCAGAGTGAAAATCTTCCATGGCAGTCAAATCTATAGCTGAACTACTGCATACCAGATCAAACCCATTGAAGCGCCCAGTAAGATTGCCAGAGGTGGCGACAGGCGGAAATGCTTCCCGCCAACAAAGCTAGTCGCCACAATAACTACCCACCATGGGTCTCTCGACAAACTGCCCCCTGTTCGTACCTGCGCATCCAAGTACCCAATCTCAAATAATCTGTACACGGCAGTAAATACTAGACCTACTGCAGTGGCGTGCACCCCTCTCAACATCGCACGAACTGCTTGCAGCTTCCTCACTGTACCCCATACACCCATCATACCCGTGTGTAGCCACAGACCTGGTGTGAATATGGCTATATATGCCAGTATTGCTCCAACGACTCTCGGAACATCGCCGCCAGCTTCTCTAGCTACTGCCAAGCTACCTAGATACACCGCAAAGTTGAAATTCGGTCCAGGAAAGGCCTGGGTGATGGCTAATCCGAGCAGGAAATCCCGGGGACTTACCCATCCCTCCGCTACCACGTATTCACGCAGCAAAGGGATGACAACAGGTCCACCACCGAAAATGATGGTGCCGGCGAGAAAGAGGTTTGCAAAGACGTCGAATCCTCGACTACGGCCTGACAAGGTGCCTCGGAGGACCATCACAACAGTGAATGCGACGAAGAAGCTTATGAGAATTAGTGTGCCTTGTTTCCAGCCCTTCAAGCGGTTGGAAGACGCAACTGCATCAGAAGACTCTGTTCGTTGGCCTGCAAACTCCTCAGGCTCAGCCACGCTGTTCGGAGCTTGATAGCGCTGATGGAGACCTGCCTCACTCATCTGCTGTCGCTGTGGGTTGTCGGTAGAGGCGAGCTCGATATCTGCGCTTGTGCTCTCCAATTCTGGGGCAATTCGCCTCTTGCCGCTTCTTAAGAGTTTCGGGAGCAGCTTCAAATCCCACAGGACCGTGATCAATCCCCCACCCGCCAGTAAGACGGGAAAATACCACAACGCATTATACAGAGCCCCGGCCGTGGCCCCAAAGAAGACTAGCGTCCTTGTTAGGGTATCGGTGATGGCTTTGTTCGATAGCTGCACAGCTGCCAGGGCGATGATCCCAACTGTCGCGGCGTTAAGGCCAGAGAGCAGCGCGTACGCCGGTGCGGGTAGCTCATCACCAATGTTCGCCACCCCGAGACTGAGTCCAAATGCCGCCATAGCCATGGGTAAGCTCCAAATGAAGAATGCCAATACCCCGATTAAAACCCCGTAGCGCAGGACGTTTATTGCGTAGTGCATCTTTGTGGAGCCCGGCCCGCTGAGGGCTTGACAGAGTGCGAACATCTCTTGATAGCTCTGCTCATCTAGCCATTGGTACTTCTCCACGAATAGCCGATTGAAGATCTGGAAATGTACTGTCGGGCCGCCGAACGACGTTACACCCAGGTGCCAGTTGTGAAGGAACATGTCTAGTATGGGAAGTGATGCGACGGCGTCGCCGCTGGGGAGAAGCTTGTTACGACCATTCTGTAGAATATTGCGTAGGCGTTGGAGCTTCGAAGACATTGTCTTGTCGCTCTGCTGGCACTTCTTCGGGATTGGTGGTTTATATGGACTAAACCCGGATTGAGTAGTACTGAGTGTGTTGCCTGGGAATATTTCAATGGTACAGAAACTCAGTCGAATCTATGGCATGGTGTTGATCAGCGAGGATGCGTCAGAGTATATACCCAATACATATTGCGTCAAGCTCTCATGGTATACTTTGGCAAGACAGCTCCTTCTCAACGTCCTATTGGTCAATTCGCGTGCACGTGGGATTGGCATTCTGGTTGGAGAGCTGCGACAGTCAACTTGGCGGCTTTGTCTTGCTTGGCCATCTGGCGAATCTTCATATAACTTCAATGGGAATGCACATGGTCACCCCAATCTCTAGACTGAGCAATTTTCATATCACTGTAATGTTAATACTACTGGTCGCTTCAATCTTTACAGACATAGCACACGATTCTGGTTAAAAGCCAGTGGAGCATAAGAGATGGGCAAACCGATCCGACGACAACAAGGATACACAATGTTCCCCGTCCCTATCACATTTCAACCTCCTTACAAATCCACGATCATGTCGTCAACGCTCTTAACCCCGTCTCCATCAACCGAACTCGTCAACAAACTGAGATCCCCATCATTCATACCAGAAGGCTCACCAAACATCCGCCGACAAATCGCCCGCGCAGCGCCAGGCGCAAGCGTAGTCCCATACATCCCGAAACCGAAACACAACCAGAGCCCGCTTTCCTGCCTACTGGCCTCGTTTTCGGTTGTATTGAAAAGCAGTGAAGTCGGCACAGCATCGATTACCGGTAACCCGTTCCTGGAAGAGCTGATAAGGCTCGAACCCTCCGTACAGCGTCTATCGCCATCGACAGGACGTAGACGGTCAGCGATGAGTCTCTTGAGATGGCGGAGGGCGTTGCGGTCGCCCGGATGATCCGCCATGGCGTCCGCAGGGCTTAGAGGGATGTTCTTGCTTTCCCTGTCTTGTCCGATGATGCTGACGATCTCGTCCTCTTGCGAGCTGACCATTATCATTTTGTCGTCGAGCAACCTGTCGGACTCTGCGATTGTGGGTAAGAGTAAACCAATGTCGTCTTCTTTCGTCATGTCTGGGACTAAGGTGTGGTACCAGTGGGCATCTCGCACGTGGTTCTCTAATTTTAGAGAGTTCTGTGGGAAGAGATACTGGACGATGCCTGATGTGTATGCGCCTGCTGCGAGGATGAGATTCTGGCATTGGATCGTAGCATTGCGGCCTTTTCTGTGTGGATCCGTGATAGCGATTGCTGAGAGCTTGCCTGATTTCATCGTAGCGGTGTCGATGCTGCGGTTGAAGATGAAGCTTACACCACGAGATCGACAGTCCGCAAGTAGATAGTCGATGAGACTGTCAGTATCGAGCTTTCCAATACTCGTGCTATCTTGCTCAAAGCTTTCAAGATCGTGGCCGGTGTACCAAGATGGTTTGGCATCTCTGTTCTTGGCATCCGACCTTGCAACCGTATACACAGAATCAAGTTGAAGTTTAGTGGATTCCCGGAAGCCAGGTATGTCCGAAAGATCGCCCCAGGACTCCAGAGACAGATCGCATAGGCTTTGCAGAGGGTGCGGTCTACCGTGAATGGATAAGAGACCCGCACAATTAGCAGATGCTAGACAGCACACGTCCTCCTGAATGTCAATCACCGTGATTGCGTGCCTCACACCCGCCTGCTCGGTCTGCATTGCCAACTCACGTGCAATGTTCAGACCAACGATGCCGGCGCCCACGATGATTGTACTGCCGCCCCGGAGGTGTGAGTAGGAGGTCGTCGTTGTCGGAGGCTTGATAGTGTCGACGAAGGGGTCTGGGAGTATGTTGGACGGCCTAGGATTGAGGTCGATGCTGGAAGTTGAAGCTGAGCTGCTTTCTATGTCAGCCTCTTCAGGCGTCTCGGGTTCTTGGTAGGTCGGCGCTACAGACTGGGCTCGTTTGTGTCTAGATCCAGTAATGGTGGGTCGTGGGCTTGCAGAGCCGTCAAATTCGTGGTCGGGGATATGATTATTCCCCGCCTCGTTACTATCGTCTGGCATCGAGTCCTCCTCATCTTCTGAGAGGTGCTCTTGTTGCAGTCGTTTCTTTTCCGCCTGCTTCCTCTTCTGCTCCTTGCCCGCCTCTAATTCATCGTTCTTAATCGGAGGCAGACATTCCCACCGATGTTGCATGAACTTCTCTTTGATGTAAGGAGCTTGTCGGGTGCTATATCTGCAACCGCAGACAGCTTTCAGCCAGTCGCGAGCGAGATAGTTGTACTGATACCAGTACAACGCCCCTCTGAGACCGCCTTCCCCCCTCGTGCTTGGATCCTTCTCGATGCAATCAGAACAGACATGGCAACTGAACTTCGAGCAGACCCAGCTCCAGTCGCTGACCCTGTAGCCGCAGATGGCGCATTTGGCGGTCTTGATCTTGGTGTTCTTCCGCCAGTCGTTGTGTCCATTCTGCTGTTTGCCAGTGGGTGCATGCTTCCAGGTATCGTCTTCATCGTCGCTATCATACGGGATGTCGTTGTAGTACACAGGCGCAGGCGGCGGTGCATGGCCCGCTGTAAAGGTTGACATGTTAATGAATGTGAATGTTTTATCTCGATATTACAAGGTACAAAGGTCCGGAGAAGGTTGCGCAGATCGCCTTCTATGGCAATCCTCTTGCTGCAGACTTTACCCGAGCGGAGATAAGATGAGAAGAAGTCGCAATGTTTCTGGCGAAGAAGGAAAAAGTTGAAAGAGACCAGGAACAGAAGTAGAAGATAAAGGAAATCCAGCACTTGACCTTGCGACCGAAAAGTGTCACACGCCACAGGCGATAACTGATGTGCTGGCATCTCGGACAGAATCGGCTTGCAGATACATTCACAGCATTCACTTGAGATACTGCGTGACCTCTTGTGTGCCTTCTCCAAATGCCGCCCGAAGCGGCATCGGCGTTTTTCGAGTCTTAAGGCGGTGTGCGACGTGGAAATAGGCATGCAAGCACTCCTGCAATTGGACTGAATTGTATATGCATTGCCGGAGTCTCAGGACGAAAGTTGACTCTGCTGAAGTGTTTGGACTGCTGACGCGTTCTCCAAGGCTCAAGTAGCATGCCCCGGATGCTAACGCAGCTTATAGCGGCGCTGTCACGCGCTGCCCTGCTGGGGACAACACCAGAGAGTCCTGTAACGAGCCTGCGTGCAAGAGAGAGGGAGTGGCGACAGAGGGTCCACGAAATGGCCAAGATGAAGAAGCATACACTAGTTGTTTTATCTGAATAGGGCCTTGGAAGAGGAAATCCGTCAAGGCCTCTTAGGTCGCGCCGTGGATCGCGACGTACAAACAGGTCGGCTGTGACATGTGCGAGAATCTGGCATGTCATGCACTGAGATTGAGTATCTGTAGCAGAGAGACCTGTGCATCTCATGTTCCATCTACGCATCCACAATCTTGCTACAGGTCACAGTGCAAATTAGCCGACACAAATTCTGAAGGACGACGGTGAATGTTTGCCATGTGTTCCATTGTGTACGGGACTCGTTAGGTCACAGGAATGCATATTAGCAAGAACAGAGATCTCACCCTGCCTCTCTCCTTCTGGAGGAATGAGAAGTAATAATTGAAGACCTGCTTGGTAGCCGTAGGAAGCAATTACTGTTCGAGCAAGCCCTTTGCTGATAGTAAGCCATGCGGCGCATCTCATCGCGATGCGTGCCGTCGAAGTCATCGCTGTGTACACGCCGACATTGTTACCTCTGACCGTCAATGCGGGAGATACTTCCAAACGCGAGCCAAAGTGATACGGCGCACTATGAAGTTGATGAGAGAAAGGGAGAAGTGAAGTCGGCGGCCTTTTACGACCGAGCCAATAAGACGAGCCTTCGTATAGGATACGTGCCTCCCCAGCGCGCAGATGTCCCAATTAGGTAAGCATAGCTCACGTCTTACGACCCGACGGACCCTCGGCTCCAAACTGTCCTTCCGCTCGCCGCCGCCGCCGCCGCCGCCGCCGTCATTATGAACGACGACCAGGCAACCGATTTTCGTCGTTCATCACTCTTCTTTCCTTTTTCCAATGTCTAGTCATACGGGAAGAAGGTCGTCTTTGTTTTATTCATCCTAAGCCAGCGAAAGGAGCTTTCTCTACAAATTGGGAGTTGAAAAAGAACAAGTATATCGTCCTAACATTGTCGCCACTTCCCACCCATTATGGCTCCAACCCTCCAAATCCTCGCGCTTTCCGTCGCCGCCTCAGCCGGGCTGCAACGGTACGCGAACGACTACCACTTCGGACGGATCGCGACTCCCACAGTCTTCTTCCTGGCCCAATTCCTCGCCTACATCATCTACGCCGTCATCCTGTATCCCAGGTTCTTCTCCCCGCTCCGCCATCTGCCCACCCCGCCGGACAACCACTGGCTCTTCGGCCAGACCCCGCGTGTCCTCCGCGAGGCCTCCGGACGCCCCATGCGGGACTGGGTCGAGAATGTGCCGAATGATGGGCTTATCCGGTATAGTATGTGGGGCCAGGAACGCCTGCTGGTGACGAGTCCGAAGGCGTTAGGTGAGGTGCTCGTGACGAAGAACTATGACTTTGTCAAGCCGCAGCAGGTCCGGAATGGGTTGGCTCGGGTGCTGGGGGTGGGGATTCTGTTGGCGGAGGGCGATGAGCATAAGCGGCAACGCAAGGAGTTGATGCCCGCGTTTGCTTTCCGCCATATTAAGGACCTGTATCCGGTCTTCTGGCGCAAATCCCGCGAGATGGTGGAGTGTCTTGCCCAAGCTTCTAAGGCGACGGGGGCGTCGAAGGAGGATATCGACGTGGATTCCAAAACGGATGGCGCGGACGCTCCTCATGCTCCAGGTGCTCTTGAAGTGCACAACTTTACCTCGCGGGCCACACTAGACATCATCGGCGTGTCGGGCATGAACCACGACTTCAACTCCCTCCAAGACCCCACCAACGAGCTCTACCAGCACTACCGCACAGTCTTCAACCCAGGACGAGTCGGGCGCCTGCTCCAACTCGCAGGCCTCATCGTCCCTTTCTGGCTCCTCCGCCGCCTCCCCATCCAACGCAACCGCGAAATCGAAGACGCAGTCGCCTACCTCAAAACCCTCTGCTACGACCTCATCGCCAACAAACGCCGCGCCATGCAATCCAAACAAGGGCGCACCGAAGTCGACATCCTGTCCGTCGCCCTCGAATCCGGCGGCTTCAGCGACGAAGACCTCGTCAACCAAATGATGACTTTCCTCGCCGCCGGCCACGAAACCACCGCCACAGCCATGATCTGGGCCGTGTACAATCTAGCCAAATACCCGGCCATACAAACCCGTCTGCGCGACGAAATCCGCTCCCACCTCCCTCCCCTCTCTTCCGACATCTCCGCCGCAGAAATAGACAACTGCCACTACCTGCACGCCGTCTGCTCCGAGGTCCTCCGCCTCTGGTCCCCCGTCAACCTAACCCTCCGCATCTCCGACCGCGATACTTCGATCGCGGGCCACTTCGTCCCGAAAGGAACGACCATCATCCTCTGCCCCTGGGCCACGAACAACAGCACTGCCCTCTGGGGACCCGACGCGCACGAGTTCAAACCGGAGCGCTGGATCGATCCCCAGGACGGCAAAGCCAACAACAAAGGGTCCGCCGAGAGTAATTATTCTTTCCTCACTTTCCTGCATGGGCCCAGGGGTTGTATTGGACAGAGGTTCGCGCAGGCCGAGTTCGCGTGTTTGCTTGCGGCGTGGACGGGACGGTTCGAGACGCGGTTTGAGGAGGGCAGTGTTTTGACGAAGCAGAGGGAGAGCGAGGTCGAGATTAAGGGGGGGATTACGGCGAAGCCTAAGGTTGGGCTTTGGGTTCAGTTGAGGGAGTTGGAGGGGTGGTGAGGGATGACGGATGGGATAGAGGAGGAATTTTCTTTCCCTTTCTTCCTTCCTTTTTCTAATCGCTTTGGATCTTGAGATCTTGAGAGCGAGGTAGGCTGCAATGGAAGGAGTGGAATGGTTAAGCTTTTGAGATGGATGTTAGACAGGGAAAATGCCCTTTGATGATGAAATCTAATGATACATAAATGGTACATGCGCTTGCTGCTGCCAAGACTCATGGCCTTAAGGTACAGAGGGCAGGGTAAGCCGTGCGAGTGCCTATATGACTTTTCATGCCTCAGATCCAGAGAATAGGTAGTGATAGTGATCCGCCGCAGTCTGCAGTCGGCGGACGTGATGCGGCGGGCGTGGCGGGATCCGGGAGGGATAAACGTCCTTGAAGCGTACCCGCTAGATCTCATGCCGCATCTCTATCTTCAGGGGCAGTGCGGATCCTGCTTCACTCGTACCCACCTTGGCCCCTCCCAATTGAACCCTCCCAAGCCCTGTCAAACTTGCATAGTGACACGAAAAGCGAAGTCGATGCCACACCTGTAGACCTACTAACACCCTCCCCATCAAGCCGGCTTAACCCCCTTATGTATCGCCGCAATCCCCATCGTCAAATCCTCCCACCCACTCCTCACGACCTCATCCTCCGGATCCTGCCCAGGGATCAAAAACCCCGCCTTCCGAATCATGCCCGCGAACTCCTGCTGGCTCGGGAACCGCTCAATACTCTCGACGAGGTACTGATAACTATCGCGATCCGCCGCGACGATCTGGCCAATCAAGGGGATCGCCCCGAAGCTCCACCGCTTATAGACGGCGTTCAGCACCGGGTTGCTGAGTTGGGGAGTGAACTCCAAGCACGCGAAGACTCCCCCCGGTTTTAACACCCGGTACGCTTCTTCCAGCGCTTTCTGCTTGTGCGTGAAGTTCCGGATCCCGAACGCCACCGTGTACAAGTCGATACTACTGCTTTCCACCGCGCCGAGCTCTTCTGCGTTCGCTTCTAGGAAGCTGACACGGCCTGTGGCGTTGTAGGCGGATGCGGCGAAGCGTTTGCGGCCTTCGGCCAGCATGTCCGGGTTGATGTCTGAGACGATGACGGAGGTGTGGCGGTCGGCGTTGATGGTGCTGCTGTGGTCGAGGTGTCGGAAGGCGATGTCGCCTGTGCCGCCGGCGATGTCGAGGATCTTCATGCCTTGATCCGGGGATGTGCGCGAGGAAGGCGGGATGCCGGGGTTCAGGGAGCGGACGAAGTGGTCTTTCCATAGCCGGTGGATGCCTAGCGACATCAGGTCGTTCATGGTGTCGTAGTTGGAGGCGACGGAGGAGAAGACATCGCGGACTGCGGGGAGGAGAGTATTTGATTAGGAGATTGATTAGAGATTGAAGTGTTGGGAAGGATGCGTACCTCTCCCGGCCTTGAGGTCTTCAGCGACGGTCTGGTAGCCAAAGTGGGTGGTCTTCTCATCTTGGCCTACTCGCTGGCTTGAGGCCGGCTGCTGCTGTTGGCGGGACTGGATGGAGGAGGCGAAGGTGCGGCGGCAGTCGTTGCAGATCCATTGCGTGCTTGGCGTACCGAGTCGTAGTCGCTTGGATGCTCGTGGGATGAATGTGGCCATGATTGCTCTCACTGCGGATTGGTATGGGATCGAACCAGTTCAGTACCAAACCCAGTCAGCCAGTCCCTATACGATTGCTCTGCTGCAAGATTGAGTTGATCCGACAGCTCGGCGCCGCATCGTCCATCCGCATCCCGCTGCCGCTGCCGCTCCCGAACCTTGACTGCCCAGGTGCTTATCGATTGCGGGGGACAGCTCCCGGCTACTTTCGGCTTTCCCATGATTATGCCGAGCAACAATGGCCGACAACCTCCTCTCACACTCCACGCAAACCATCATGTAGGTTGTCCTCTTTTCTGGACTACTCACGATGGCATCCAGGAGAGCACTGGCTACCTTGGGCCCTCTGGTCCACCGTCGAGCGGCTCCAGCACTCACACCCACCTCACTATGTCCAAGATGCCAGTCAAGACGGCAATCAGTCTCACAGAGACCAGGCTCAGATCGGTATGTCTGTAGATACAGAGAATGTAAAGGAAGTTCGAGCTCATTCGGTATAGTGTACACTTTCCCGGTGCCGTCAACTCCAGCTTCACCAGCGCTCTCTCCTTCACCCGGCCTAGCGAGAAAGACGCAATGCCCACCTTCCGCATCCTAGATCAAGACGGTGCAATCGTGGATCAAAGCCAGAACCACCCGGAAACGAGTGAAGAAGAGCTACTGAAAATGTACAAAGACATGGTCACCGTCTCCATCATGGACATCATCATGTTCGACGCCCAACGCCAAGGCCGTATCTCCTTCTACATGGTCTCCGCGGGCGAGGAAGGCATCGCAGTCGGCTCCGCCTCGTCCCTCAGCCCCAACGATCCCATTTTCGCCCAATATCGAGAAACAGGCATCTTCCAATACCGCGGCTTCACCCCATCAGACTTCATGGCCCAACTCTTCGCAACGGCGAACGACCCGGGACGGGGTCGAAACATGCCAGTCCATTACGGCAGCACCAAATACAAAGTCCACACCATCAGCTCCCCCCTCGCGACCCAGATCCCCCAAGCCGCCGGCGCAGCCTACGCAGTCAAGGTCCAAAACCAGCAGAACCCGACCGACGAGCAGCGCGTCGTCGCCTGCTACTTCGGCGAGGGCGCCGCAAGCGAAGGCGACTTCCACGCCGCGCTCAACATCGCCGCGACCCGCGCATGCCCCGTGGTCTTCATCTGCCGGAACAACGGCTACGCCATCTCCACCCCAACCCTCGAACAATACCGCGGCGACGGCATCGCCTCCCGCGGCGTCGGCTACGGCATCGACACCCTCCGCGTCGACGGCAACGACATCCTGGCCGTGCGCGAAGCGACCCGGCAAGCGCGCGCCCTCGCCCTCTCCGACGGCGGCAAACCCGTCCTCCTCGAGGCCATGAGCTACCGCGTCTCGCACCACTCGACCTCGGACGACTCCTTCGCCTACCGCGCCAAGGTCGAAGTCGAGGACTGGAAACGCCGCGATAACCCCGTCGTCCGGCTACGCAAGTACCTGGAGTCCCGCGGGTTGTGGGACGATGACGCTGAGAAGGCGTTCAGGAGTGAGGCGCGCAAGGGGATTTTAGATGCGTATCGCAAGGCGGATAAGGAGAAGCATCCCCCGCTGCGGAATATGTTGACGGATGTCTATGAGGAGATGACGGAGGAGCAGGTTGAGCAGTTGGGGAAGATGAGGGGGGTGGTGCAGAGGTTCCCCGATGAGTATGATGTTAGTGGGTTTGAGGAAGGGGTCGAGGGGTTGCGGATGAAGTAGAGAGGGAGCTAGTTGAGAAGCTTGAGGAGGGTGGGGGAAAAGGACGGCGGTTCCAACGATTTGGGGATCCCCTCATCTTTCTTACCACCCCGTTTTCGGGAATGGCTTGCACACGGGTCGAGCAAGTCAAGGCAGAATTGCGTTTTGGGGGACGGGGAATGGAGGAGGGCGAGGGAGGCCGAAGCCACCCGGCCGCGTTACGATCCTGTGTCGATGTGAATTCATTCTGGGGGGAGGGAATTACAGGGGAGGGAGGGAAACGAGAGGAAAGTCCCGTTCTCTTCTTTCCAAAACATATCGATATAGCCCAAAAGAATTAACGAATGCATGACATCATTGGCCTCTGTCGCCATGCTCGGTCTCTTGTTTCACCAGTCACGAGAGAGCAATTGAGCGTGGGATGCGTGAGAAGCTCTTCCAATCCAGGAGCTTTGAGATGTGGCCAAAAGGGGAGGAAGGGCGAGGAGGAGGAGGAGGAGGAGGAGGAGGAGGAGGGGAACAGGCAGGCTGAGAGCCGCGCCTTCAGAAAAGTCTCAAGCGTTGCATCTGTTGTTTGAGGTGGAAGGGATTGAAGCCAAAGAAAGCACATTTTCATTTCCTCATTACAAACCCCTTACTAAACCATCTTCTCTCTGCTTCTCTCCCTTTTTTTACCACCAACCAAATCATCTTTTGGCCCATTCCATTTCTGCAAAATCCCTCCAAGGGTCGGAAATTTTTTTTTGTTGCATGGTGGTGAGACACGGGATGATGAGTTGAATCCCTTACAGCCAATGAATTGAGTCTATCGTCTGCAGGCGCGGCCTTCCCCTTCCCTTCCCCCTCCCTCGAACAAAGAAAACAAAAAAGAAAAAAAAAGAGAAGAAGAGGGGGGAGGGGAAGACCAGGCTTAGATAAAAAAGACCAGGAAGGCAAGAAGATATCGAGGGCCTCGTCCTCGAATATACACATCCGGACACATTTGACAATCTTTCCAGTCTGATGTCTGAACACTACCCAAGTCCCCAAGTCCCCAAGTCCCCGTCTACCAAATCCTCAAACAATCTTTGAAATCAAGAGGGGAAAGCCACAAAAAAAAAAAAAAAAACATCATTCACTTTCCAACCAATCCGGCTCAGCATCCTCGTCCTCGGGATCGTGCGAGAGTAGGGAGCCGCGATCATCGCTTTGGGATTCTTCTCCTGCTTCTCCTTCTGCCACTTCTTCTCGCTGTTCCACAGCGATGTTGACTTCGTCGGAAGGTTCTACTTCTTGATCAGGTGGGGCCTTCGGATTGACTGCGGTTAGGGACGTGGATGCAGTTGCGGGGTCTGAAATGTCGGTGTCTTTTTGAGCGGCTGCGCCGCTTTCGGCGATCGCGATGGAAGGTCTTTTGGGTGGTTCGGGGGTTTGGGTTGGGATGGTGAAGGGCGCATGTTGATGTTCTGCCCACCCAGACAAATTGTCAAATTCCTTGTTCTTAGTAGCCTCTCCCTTGCTTTCTCGAACAGGCTCATAGTCATGCTCGCTCGCTTCAGGTAAGAAGCCACCACCACCACCCTGCAAACTCCCAGCTTCGAATCCTCCATCTCCACCGCCAAGATCCTCCGCCAAGAACCCTCCACCGCCCACTTCTTCTCCCTCCTCATCAGGAATCAGGAACCCACCACCATCACCCTCGCCATCCCAATCTTCATTGCCAAAGAAACCCCCGCCTTCCCCTGCCGTAGGCTGAGCAACTATCTCGGCATTCCCGCCATCGTCGGGGAAAAACCCACCACCGCCTCCTCCTCCGCCGTCGTAGTCCGCATCCGGATCTTGAGAAAGACGATCTTCCGCATTCCCTTCTGAGTCGTCATCGCCCAAGATATCTTCCTCGCTATCATCGACTTTCCGCTTCTTCCGGGGAAGAGACTTCTTGTTGGCGCTTTTCGTACTCGAAGCGACGAGCTCATCGATGGTGTACAGCCCCGCAGTCGGCAACTCCCTACCATCTTCCTCCTCATCGTTGCGGGCAATTGGAAGATTTCCCTCGGTCTGCTTCCCACTCGATCCAGCACGCTCCCCCTTCACCCCATCATCACTCCCCACACCCTTCCCACCATCCCCATACATCCGCACCCTCTCCGCAATGCGCAACCCAGTCAAGAACCGTCTCCAAAGCCGTAAAGCCTGCGCGCTCCGCTTTCTACTGACTTCCAACTCCGCCTCCCACTCGAGTCCCCCAATCACAGCTTCCACCGCCGGCGCGTAAACGCTGGGTACGATCCCGCCTTCGATGACAGCCGTGCCCTGGCGGCCTTTGAACTGGAATCCCGTGACGGCGTCAACGCAGTCGACTTTCAAGAACCGCGCGGCGTCCTTCGTGAGCGGGTGGCGGAGATGCGTACCCCCCGCTGGGACCATGGAAGGGAGGTAGATATCTAGATTCCCGAAGGCGTTGCGCGGGACTCGACCCTTGACTACGGGGGCAGGGACGTAAAGTTCCGTCTGGTAGGGCGCGTAAAGCGCCGTGACGGGCTGTGTAGCCCCGTCTTCGTCTTCTGCTGAGGGGGACCTGGCCCGTCGCCCGCCCATCGGCCGGCGCGAAACGACATTCTTAAGCGGTTGTTCACCTTCCCGAACGATCCGTCCAAGTCGGTACCACTTATCGGCGCTCCTGCAGACGAGCACGTCCCGGCGCCGGAAAACGGCTTCCATGCGCGGCTTCGCCGCCGTGCCTGCGTTGACTTTGCCTACCTCTCTCCGGGGGTGGATGACCTCGTGGCGCTTCGTGTGCCGCTCGAGCGCGTAGAGCGGATGATCCTTGAAGTCTTGGACGTTGTTCGGTAAGCCCTCTCGAGCCTCTTTCTGGGCGAGCTCGGCATCCTCGACTTGGTCTCGGTCTAGGACTAAGCCTCTTCGCTGGAAGAATCGCATCGTCTTCTTCCACCAGCGGATACCTTCCTCACCGCTGCTTTCTACGCGAGAACGTCGGGTTTTTGCGTTGAAGGCTTTGGCGTACCGCTTTGTCACATCTCGCGCTGCGCCGTCGGGCTCGAAGGCGATGGCGTAGGAGAGCTGATTAAATTCGTATGCGGCCGGTGGTTCGAGTTTGGAAGGTTTGGCAATCGTGCCAGTGACGATGGGATCGAGCGGGATCCACTTCTGGTGGGCTTCGTTGAAGGCCTCCACCCAAAAGACAGGGTAGGTGAGCTTGCGGACTGGTGGTTTTCTCTCTTTCGAGGGAGGTGGAGGAGTCGCTGCGGGCGAAGTATTGAAGCTAGGTTGACCAAGCCTCCTGCGCGCAGACGGGATCTTGCCAATGGTGCGAGAGGTTGTGATGCTATTGTCTGAAGCTTCGCTGGCAGAAGGTTTGTCCGGATCGGTGTCTGATGCTATGGCGAGCACGAAGGGCTTAGAAGGCTTCTTTTGCGGTGTGTTACTAGGCTTGGCCGTCGAAGATGTAAACGGTAGAGGTTGAAGCGAGCACACTATTCGAGCGTCTACACCTGCAGCACGCAGAAGAGCACAGAAGAGCTGATTCCCGGTGTCTTGGCTTCCTTTGAGCCTTTTAGAGGCACGAATGAATTCTGAGCGATCCATGGGTTCCACATCTACCTGGGAAGCCGCCTCGTCTCCATCTTCAGCCCATCGCGCCTTCCGCATGCCAGGAGAGTTGACGTGAAATCTCTCCTTGAATACTTCAGAAGCCTGTTCCAGTCCGGCCATAAACGCCCTGTTCCTCACAAATTGACTTTCGCTAGTCTTTGGATTGAGCAAAGACGTCGTTTTGGCATTCAATATGCCCTTCACGTTCCCATGGACCGTTTCATCATTGCACCATGTGTTTACATAGATGCAATGGCAAAGCAGGCAGAGAACATGTGCTTTGTGTACGAGTAAACGGTGATTCTTCTCAGCCGCCGTCGCTGGTTTTCGGCGAGGAATAGCTGTCCGCTTTGGCAGCGGCTGCTGGTCCAGTTGGATTGATACGTCGCCGAAGCTATCATCTCGATCCTGTTGCTCGTCCTTGCGTGTTGATGGGCCGTCGAGATCTACGTCTTCAAACGCGAAGTCGTCCTCTTCATCATCTCCACTATCTGATGATGCTTCGATGGTTTGAAGTCCGATTGGAGCGGCTGTATTGACAGCCTGCGTGGCGTTGTTGCCACCACCTGGCCCTTTCTCGGGTTTGGGTAGACGTGGACTGTGAGTACCTGGGAGGCTAACTTCTCTGACGATACGCCTGCGCTTCAGTGGCCTGTCAATGTCTTCAACCGGGTCCGTGACTGCGGCTTCCGCAAGCATGTCACTGTAGGGATCTTGCGGATCATGCTTGGCGTTTCGACCAGAACGCCTGCGAGTGGTTGACGGAGTAGCTGAAGCGGCAGCAGGCTGCCCACCTCGTCTACCTCGACTGGGCGCCATATTTCTCGTGCTGAGATAGGCTGTCGGCAGTCGGTGCAGCTTTCCGTATCGATCTCATCGCGTCGGAGGCGCGCGCTCATGTGATCTTGGTGGCGGCTTCACCAAGCTGTCACCTGTAGGAGCTCGATCTAACGGCTGTGATGGGCCATCTAATTCCCCGCCCTTCGACCCTCAACCAGTACACTTAGCCCAACAATCGTTGATTCCAATGCTTCATATCACCGAATGAGTGTTGAAGCAAACGGCAAGATAATTCCCATCAGTCAGCATTGAAGTGACGTCCTCCGTCGGCACGCGCCAAGCGATCACCAGCTGGCGCGACACTAGCGTGGCTTACCGGCGGCAGGTTCGCGGTACCCGACGTAGCGCTGCGTAGCGTAGCGTGTAGTGTTTGTTGATGCAGGAACCGAACACAAAGACTGAAGGTCTGCGGAAGTGCCCACCACCCACCACCGAACCAACTCACCCCCGACTCGACCTCGGACAGCGACCACGACCGATTACGACCCGGGACTGACTGACACTCGAATTTCTTCACTTGGCGGGAGAGACAAGAGAGAGAGAGAAAGGAAGAGAAAGCGTGCTTGTGACGGCCAGCAGACAGGATAGCGTCCTTTGCTCCCATCCAAGCACCAATCTACGCGCCCCACGCCGCCTTCCACCCCCCACTACACCGCAACATGGAGAACTACCAGAAGATGGAGAAGATCGGGGAGGGTGAGTTTCACTTCTTCCATTGCTCTCTCTTAATCAACCCTCCCTCCACCCATCCATAGCAGCAAATTCCTAACATAGAATCTTCCTCGCGCACAGGCACCTACGGCGTCGTATACAAAGCGCGCGACCTGACCACGCCCGACCAGCGCATCGTCGCGCTGAAGAAGATCCGTCTCGAAGCCGAAGACGAAGGCGTGCCCTCCACCGCCATCCGCGAGATTTCCCTCCTCAAGGAGATGGTCGACCCTAACATCGTCCGTCTGTTCAACATTGTGCACGCCGACGGTCATAAGCTGTACCTCGTGTTCGAGTACCTGGACCTGGACCTGAAGAAGTACATGGAGGCGCTTCCCGTGAGCCAGGGCGGGAGGGGGAAGCCGCTGCCGGAGGGGGTCATGGATGGCCGGGGTGGACACTTGGGACTCGGGCCTGATATGGTAAGACTACGTCCATCTTCTCGCGGGGGGCAGGAATCATCCTCGTTTTTCCTCTCGCTGGACACAACATCATGAATTCAGCAGCAGCAAACCACTGACACTCGCTTTCCTTCCTCCTCTCTGCAGGTCAAAAAATTCACCTCCCAGCTCCTCCTCGGCACCCGCTACTGCCACGCCCACCGCATCCTGCACCGCGACCTGAAACCCCAGAACCTGCTCATCGACAAAGTCGGCAACCTCAAACTCGCCGACTTCGGGCTCGCGCGCGCCTTCGGCGTGCCCCTCCGCACCTACACCCACGAAGTCGTCACCCTCTGGTACCGCGCCCCGGAGATCCTGCTCGGCGGGCGCCAGTATAGCACAGGCGTCGACATGTGGTCCGTCGGGTGCATCATGGCGGAGATGGCCACCCGTCGGCCCTTATTCCCCGGCGACTCGGAGATCGACGAGATCTTCAAGATTTTCCGCGTGCTGGGTACGCCGTCTGAGGCGGAATGGCCGGGCGTCACGAGTCTGCCGGATTTCAAGGCCAGTTTCCCCAAGTGGGAAAGGAAACCGGATGATGAGGTCGTGAATAATGATGGGATTAAGGTTCTCGGCGAGGAGGGATTGAATTTGCTCGAGGCCATGTTGGTTTATGATCCCGCGGGCAGGATCTCCGCGAAGCAGGCCGTGCATCATGCGTATTTCCTGGAGGGCACGGGGAAATTGCAGGGTGGGCGGACGAATGGTTTCCATTGAGCATCATGGTGGGAAAGCGCGGAGAAAGGGGTGGGAAGTGTTTGGGTGGGAGGGGAAGAGAGGGAGTATCGGGACGGATTGAAGACCATGGGATGAAATTTCTTGCAATGAATAGCGATTACATGACGGACGAAGCGAGGAATCTTACGTGCGAAGCATTTGGGCTGAGGGGGGCTTTTTGGGCGGTGGAAGACTGGCTGAAGATGCACGCCCCAATGGAATGACTGGTATGAAAGGGCGGAGGAGGCATTTGGTGGTAAGGCTAAAAACCAACTTCTTAAGATTGTTTATCTCGTATGTTCGACTTTGAGGAAGCACCCCTGCGGCGGAGCCAATAAGGCAGCTTTACTGGGAGCATGGGGGATGGGGGAGAACTGGAACTTGGGCACATGAGGGGATCGGGAATTGGGGCGTTTTAAGGAGAAAAAGAGTCGGTGTATTTCAATTTGCCCTCAGTGCTGTGATAGGAATTGTTTCCTCTTTTTTTGCTAAGGCACGAAGGACTTGCCTACTCAGGGTGCGTTATTGATGCTAGTAGTCTTCTGCTAGATCACGCTTGCTGCCTGCGCGTCTCTCGTCCTCAAATTTCATTGATAAATCCTTCTCCCGTCTCATCCCGGGAAGCGTGAGGACGTGTCATCGTGTGCACAGTCAGTCCATCGTGACTGCGTATACATATTCTATCTTGCCAGTCTTGCGCATCTATCACAGGTGTATCATTACGGTGCGGCTCCAGGCATGTCTTGTTTCCCAACATGCCGTGGCAAAGTCGCCAAGTAGTCCGTCCCGATGGACTTCATCTAGACCACGCGACCTTGACGTGCTTCGACGGGAGATCTTCCTCCCTTTTCGCCCCTACAGACCTCAAGCCCCGTACCCGTCCCACCTCTCAGGTCATCATCCAGTACGGCGTCTGCGTCATCATGTGCGCATCTGCCATCCGTATCGCGTGGTTCCCATTATCCGCTAATGTCTACCCGATCGCCACAGGTCCAGTGGCGTCGATCTTCACGCCCGCCTGATAGTAGACACGGGTCATTGAGGTGACAGTGAGATCTAGAAGGGGTTCAAAGAGCGCCATTGAGTGGCTGTGCGCGCCTATCTTTGTCTGTGCTAGAAAGCTTGATTGTTGCAATGTGGCCTCGTGGCTCGTGCGGAATGACGTAGCGCGGATGGGGCCCGGCCGATCTTTTTGGGAAGTTGGGGGGCTTCTCCAGATGGGGATGATGAGGTGTGGTTGAGGGAAGATAAAGATCCGGCTCATCCGCCACGAAACGGTGACATATTCTCTATTTCTTTGTTCGCACTTTCGAGCGCCAGTTTGAAGCAACACCTCCATCTACAGACTCCCTTGTGAGAGAGCGTGAAAGCATTAGGTATGTAAGTTGTCTCCCACCCATGCCCCTCATCGACTACTGCACGCCATGAGGTCAAACACCACCCAGTGATCCACTATACTCGCGTCGATGCTATCTGTCTTCTTCCACATCCATTGACGCAGCTTGTCCGACGATAGTACTGACACACTACAGCTACCCGTCCAACAACATATCCGCCTCATTTGGAAGGCACATCTCCAATCATGTCGACTCCTATGTCCCCTCAGCAAGACAGACCGATGCCCACGCGCACTGCAACGAGTACTACCGACGACAATGAGCCCATCCCGGAAGAGGACAGCAGCGAGGTCACTCGTCTGTTCCACGAGCGTTTGCAGGCATGGAAGCACGCGTGCGGCTACCTCGAAGACTACATCACCGCCACCGAAAAGATGCAGCACACCCACGGCAAAGAATACGAAAAAGTCCTGAAGACCGTCAGCAGCCCGTTGAAGGAAGGGCATCACTTCGATCAGAGCCTCGGCGGGATTGCTGGCATGTTCGACAACATTCGCAGCAACACCCAGGGCATCAGCAACAGCCATTACGAGACGGCTAAGACCCTCAAGGGCAGCGTGCTCCCCATCTTCGAGCGCTTACACCAAGAGATCAAGCACAAGACAAAAGAGCTCACCAAGGGTGCCGGCAAAGGCTCCAAGGCAGTCGAGAAGTCGCGCAACACTTCGCAAAAGCACATCGAGCTCCTCGGCCAGCACACAGCCGCCTTCGACTCCACCGGTGGCTCGGTCAAGCCCCACGAAGACCCCTACATCATCCAGCGCCAAGTCTACCACCGTCTGCACAAGCAAGTCGTAGACGAGAACGCCAACCGCGAAGACCTGATCGCCGTACAAAACAGCTTCGCCCAGTTCGAAGCGCACATCGTGCAGACCTTCCAAAACGGCTTCCAGCAATTCCACCAGGTCGTCACCAACCAGACCGACCAAGTCCGCAACATGTACGGCGACATGATGACGGTCACGCAGCAGATCCCGCCGGACTACGAATGGAACGGCTTCGTGAAGCGCAACAACGAGGTCCTGATCGACCAGAACGCCCCCAAGCGCAGCGTCGAGAACATCGGCTTCCCGAACCAGGACCACCGCTCCACCCAGCCCCTCATCGCCGGCAGCCTCGAGAAGAAAGGCAAGATGTTCAAGTCTTACTCCGCCGCCTACTACGTCGTCACCCCTAGCAAATACCTCCACGAATTCAAAACCGACGACGATTTCGCCAAGGACCCGGCGCCCGAGGCTTCGCTTTACTTGCCTGACTGCGTCATCGGCGCCGTCGACGGCCCGAAATTCAACGTCAAGGGCAAACATGTCGGGTCCAAGATCGGTGGGTTTACGAGTCATGAGTATGCGTTCAAGGCGCATACCCCCCAGGACGCGCAGAAGTGGCATGATACGATCGCGTCGGTGTCCGGGCAGAGCACGGGCGAGAAGCCGGTTTCGCCCCAGGAGAGTCGGGTTTCGTCTATGGGGACTAAGGAGTCGGAGGCTGCCAAGGAGGAACAGGAGGAGGGTGCGTCGACTGCTGCCCCTGCTGCTAGTGAGCAGGAGGGTGGCTCGGTTGCGGAGAAGGAGGGGGTAAAGGAGTCCGAGGATGTGGCTTCTTCGGGTAAGGCGTAGGATGGGAAAACCATGAGAGGTATGCGACTTCTTCGCCCGGGCAAGCTTTGATTGCGTGCGGGGAGTGCGCGAGGTGTAACGTGGTGATTGTGGTGGACTACTGCGGGAGGGAGAGGGGAAGTAATGGGAATGATGATGTTTGGAAAGTTAGGGAATGGATGATGCAGAATACCCGTCATGCTTGTTCTATGGTCAAATTTGGTCTTCCTTTTTTGGTGTTTTTTTTTTTAAAAAAAAATAAATTGCTTTTTTCCCCTTTGCTGTCTTGTCTTGCAGCATGACCACCGCCCTGAATTTTCTAATATTCGAGGCAATGCGTCATTACAAGCAGACAGATGGGGACCGGGTAGAGGATTCTGGGCTCGAAGCAGCATGAATGGTTTCTCGACAAAAGGTTTTGGGGAGGTGTGTGTGGTTGGGGTGGCAGGGTTTCCTTTTTTTTTTTCCGTCCCCTTTTATTTTCTTCAACAGTGGTCGCGCTCTTCTCTCCATAGGGACCTCTTCTTGTCCGAATATCCCTCTTGTGCATAAATGTACTGTCGTCGTGTGCGGGTAATACTACATACCTAGGTAGTCTAGGTATGTATGGTAGACGCGATAAATCCTTTGCTGAGTAATGCTGCCTCCCTCCCCCCCCCCTCTCACTCTCCAACCCCCCTTCTCTACTAGTAATCATCACAACTTGCGCAATGTCTGTACATATAATCTAACCACTTTACGGAGATATAACTCACCACCTAAGCTCCTGAGCCTTTTTTTTTTTTTACACGTTGCATTGGGCTTTCATAAATCCATCCTGAAGTGAACATCTCGTGATATGCAAGAGGTGTATAATCCAACTACTCCAACGGAGTTAACCCACTTGGCAAGAGCTTGGCCGTCCTTCCATGTGCACCTTGCATTGCATGGCCATGGGATGGGAACGCTCTCAATCTGGCTATTGCTTTATCAGCAAAGCCTCGTGTGGCATTATTGGCGTGATCCTTCTCGGAAATGAACTGGGAAACGCTTAGAAATCCAATGGTTCAGATAATGAGCCACTGCTGTTACTACGGGAATAGATTTAGCTGTATACTGTGTCAAACCCTTTAAGAACTGAAAGGAATCAAGAAAGTATCCCAGAAAAATATCTCATTCTGAACATCAAACCTTCCCTACACTAACTCCCCCCAAATGTCTAAGCTCCTAGTCGTAGTGGGTGCCACAGGCCAACAAGGCCGCTCAGTCATCCAATGGTTCCAACAAAACGAACCTTCCATCCGCATCCGTGGTCTAACCCGGACGCCGACTTCAGATGCAGCGGCATCTTTAGCTTCGACGGGCGTGGAGGTCGTCAAGGCTGATCTTAATGACCTCCAATCTCTCCAGGTCGTTTTCCAAGGCGCCAATTACATCTTCGCTTACACCGATTCAGCGAGTGTCATTAAAGGACCAGCATCCGCGGGAGGAAGTATCTCTGCCGGGCAGCACGAAGACTCGTCAACGCCCGCGGCCCCACCGGCCTTTTACGGCATCGAAGTCCAGCAAGGCAAGAACGTCGCCGACGCTGCGGCCGAAGTCCCAGAGCTGGAACGCTTAGTCTGGAGTTCCTTGGCTAATGTGAAGAAATGCAGCGGCGGGAAGTATGACCAAGTCTTCCACTTCGACGCTAAAGCCGCCGTGGCGGAATATATGTTCGCAAAGGAAGGGCTCGAGAGCAAAGTCAGCTGTGTGCTTATGGGCTGTTTCCTTACGAATGTGGCCAAGGGGCTGGAGTTCTTTCGCTGTCGATTTGTAAGCTCTCCATCCTCTTTTTACGTCCAGACTACTCTTGGTGACGGAGGCGGCGAAGCTGGCTTTCATGCTGATACAACTTCCTGATTTGGTAGGAAACGGATAAGAACGGCTCGAAGACTGCGATCTGGACGCCGCCTTTCCCCGCGAGCCTCCCAATCCCTTGGGTCGACGTCGAAAAGGATACCGGTGCTTTCGTGAAAGCACTAATCGAGGCTCCACCAAAGACGCAGGTCCTAGGCGTGAGCGAGTGGATGACTTTTGATGAATGGGCGGCGCTTTGGAGCGAGGTTACAGGTGTCAAGAGTAAATTCGAAGATGCTATACCGAAGGAGGCTCCTTCAACCAACGGCGGGTTTGATTTCAAGGCTGTGCTCTTGCAGACTGGTGACTTTTTGACCGAGTTTGGATTTACGGGAGGTGATCCTAATGTGGTTGAACCTGAGGAAGTAAGTGATTCGCATCTGATCCATTGGGATTTTTCATTTTTTTCATTGACGCTGATTGCTCTTGTTTTGTAGCTTGAGCGAAACGGGACGGCGATCCCCCGTTCCAAGATTTCGGATTATATGACACGAGAGACCTGGTCCCATACCCTTGAGTGATGAAAAGCATGTTCGGATTGGCGAGTAGTCTGGTAATTGCAGATCTATCATTGGTAACTTTGACTTGGAGCAAGGAAGCTCTCATGGAAAGCAGCGATGGCTATCGATGGTTGCAAATATGTGTGGAGAATATACAGAACCACTTACTTCAACCAGTTCTCTCGCGATCTCTCAAAGATAGTACTACGTAGTCTTCAAATTGGAAGGAGCAGTATGATAATCTACTTACTAAGCACGCATGATGCACACGAATGCAATGCTTGTTCGGCCAAGCTCCCACCGAGACGCTTGACTTCTGTTTCTCCGTCTTGGCTTCTACCTTTCTGCTCTCTCCGAAGCAGCACAAGCAGGCACAACACTCGCCGAAGACCTCTAGGATGTGGTGCATCATGACCATGTCGATCTCATCTCCGCTCTGCATGTCTGCGAAAGCGGAGTCGTAAAGATTGAGGATAAAAGCCAAGTGTAAGCCAAACGGCGAGTATTATTTTCCCATCCTTGTATCTTCTTGTACGAAACAACACCATCTCCATGATGCATCTAGCTTTGAAGGCCCTGGTAACCATTGCGCTCTCGCTTACTGTTCCTACTGGCGTGAATGGGCAGAGAATCTCACATTCAAGACGTGAAGGGAGACCGACCTGCACAGTATTTGCTGGAAATAGTAATGCCACAGACGATGTGCCGACGATCCTGAGGGCTTTCAAGGATTGCGGGCATGGTGGCAATGTTGTCTTTCCAGAGGGACAGGAGTACCATATCAATTCGAAGCTGAATCCCGTCGTCAATGATGTAAATATCGAATGGCGAGGGGAGTGGGTTGTGAGTCTGACCAATTTCCCTTCGAACATAGGGTATCTTCTAACACGCCCACGACAGTTCAGCGAGGACCTGACTTACTGGCGCAAGAACAACTACCACATTGAGTTTCAGAACCACGCTGCCGGCTTCGTCTTAACAGGAGATCATATCCGCATCGATGGCCACGGCACGGGTGGCATCGACGGCAACGGCGAAGTCTGGTACTCCGCTGAAAGAGGCAACGACACGGTCGGGGCAACCCAACCAGGCCGACCTATACCTTTTCAGCTTTGGAACGTCTCGGACGTGACGATCAAGAATTTCCATGTCGTGCAGCCCCAGCTGTGGGCCATCAACATGATGAATGCGACAGACATCGTGGCAGATAATATCTATGTTAATGCTACCAGCCCCGAAGCGCCTCCGGGTTTTAATTGGGTGCAGAATACTGATGGTTTCAACACGATGGATACTCGAAATGTTCATCTCACCAACTTTGTCTACCAGGGAGGTGACGATTGTGTGGCGATTAAACCGAGATCTTACAATTTCTACGGTCACAATGTAGTCACCACCTCATCTCTTATCATCGAACAAAGCTGACTTTACCGCTTGCAGATTACTTGTATCAGCGGCAATGGCATCGCTATCGGTTCCCTAGGGCAGTACCTTGCAGATGCCTCCGTTGAGAACGTCGTTATCGACCGCGCCACGATAATCAAAGGCGGTGCTCAAGGTAACATCGGCAATGGCGCCTACATCAAGACGTGGGTTGGCGAGCTGGTATCAGGCGGTGATCGCGACTATGAATCCGACTACCAGCCTCGAGGCGGCGGATGGGGCCATGTCACTAATATGCTCTTTTCCAACTTCGTCATCCACGGCGCAAAGAACGGAGGTGCGATTACGCAGAATAGTGGTGATAATGGGACTGCTGCTGGCACGTCCAATATGTTGATCAGTGAGTCATGTTCATTCATACATGTTACGCTTGGGCCGCATGGAAATATATTGATCTTTCCGCAACAGGTAATGTTGCCTTTGCAAACTGGACTGGTTATCTCGATGACCGTAACACGGCGGCTAGTGTTAGCTGTTCAGAGCGAAACCCCTGTTATAACATCGACTACCGCAACTTCACGCTGTATACAAGCTCGAATGATACGGTGAAGGCTGGCGCAAGCTGCAAGTGGACTGAGAAACGTGGTGTGCATGGCGTGGACTGCTGAACTAGATGCGATTCCCCTTTGTAACGACATCGAAGACTGGACAGATTTGCGTCTTGCAACAATGGTGGTAGACTGAATTTCTTGTGATTCTGGGTGGCGCTGAACATGAGCTATTAGCGGAGAGCCACAGTAGGAGATAAAAATTTACCGCTACGTAGATTTCTACTATAGTTTCTGTTTGAAACGAAAATTAGCAAGGAACCGAAAGGGGTATAAAGTGCTGCTGGCCAGAGAATCGGCTCTGCAGACCTTTCTGTAGTAGCGCTCCGTTGTACCCCATTGCTCGATATAGACTATGACACTGATACCCAGCATGCAAAAGAGCATTTGTGACCAGACATGTGACTTCAATCTCCTTTGCGAGGAATTGATGTTGATGTTGTTATGAATGCATATCTACATCTGAATACGATACATGTGGCGAGCTGAAAGCAGCTGTTCGTGATGTGGACTTGACCCCTCGGCTCCACTTGCGATGGTCTCTGTCTTCTCCGCACCACCTCCTCTTTTGACATCTTTGCAAGATCTCCATGGTAGCTTGAGGCGGCTCAATGATCCGCCGAGGAGTTTCAATAAGTCTACAACCCGCGCAGCAATGAGACATTCAAAACCATGGCCGCCGCCATCGCGACCACCCGAAGGCTTGATCTCAAGCTTCGCAAAGAAGAAGTAGAAGGTTTAGCGCCATCATGAGATTGATCGCTACCTTGTTCCCGCTCTGCCTCAGCACCGCTACAGCCGCAGTTCTAGGAGCTAAGCCGGAAGACCATTCAAAGTCCGGAGATGTAGACAGAGGCACATTCCAGGATCCATCGAAGCACGTCCGCCCCAAGTTCCGGTACTGGATCCCCGACGCTTCAGTCGACCCGGAAGTCGTGGCCAAAGATGTGAAGACTGCCAAAGAAGCCGGCATGGGCGGACTAGAGCTGCTAGGTTACTATCTCTACGGCGGACCTCCTAACAATGGCGCCGGCAGAGGGAATGCCGCCCCCGTCGACTGGGCTGAGTACGGTTTTGGGACTGAAGCTTGGAACCGAGTCTTCAGAGCTTTTGTGCAAGCTATCAAGGACAATGATATGGTCATGGACTTTGCTGTGGGTCCAAATCAAGGGACGGGTGTTCCTGCACCGGAAAATACCGACGGGCTCTCTTGGGATGTTGCTGCGTACAATGTCTCAGTGCCACTGGGCGGATCTTTTAGCGACATTCTCCCAGGCTGGGGAGCTGGCGAACTTATTGCTGCGGTCACTGGACTAGCTGTCAACTCCACCAACGTCGTTCGACCTGATCAGCTTGCGAGAGATCCAGGGAGTCTCCCGGGAGATTACTCGCTCAACCGCACGCAAATTACGCTCTCGGCCAGTAGCTTGACGGATGTTACCAACCTCACTACTGCGGATGGACATCTGTCTGTCGAATTTGCGGGGACAAACACCACCGCTGGCATCAACCACACCATCTTTGCCGTGTATCAATTCAGATCCGACTACCGAGCGCAAGATGGGCCGCTGGATCTTGGAGGACCGCAGTCGGACCCAGAGACGTGGCGACAGAACGGCTCATGGGCTGTCGATCACTTCTCCTCACTCGGAGCCAGGACGACGACTGACTTCTGGGAGCAGTACCTTCTCAGCAACGACACGCTCGAGATGATTCACGACGTCGGCAACTACGCCTGGGAAGATAGTGTAGAGATTGCCGCAAACCTCTACTGGACGCTTGGCTTCCTCGACTACTTCCATGCGGACCACGGGTACTCGCTTTCAAAGTGGCTGCCGCTCCTCTTCCACCGTAATGGCAAGTACATGAATTCGAACCCGGATGTATGGTACGTGAGCGACGAGCCGGATCAAGGCAATGGTCATATCGCCGACTATCGCGCTACGCTTGCCAATCGGTATCAGTCTTACTTGACGGGCTTGAATGATTGGGCAGAGAGGTATCTCAAGCTCCCATTTTCGGCGCAGATTTCGTATAATCTCCCGATGGATATGCTGGGGAATAGTAAGTACTAACCCGGGACGAGCCAGCTGGAGACTTCAGTGCTGACGATTCCAGTCCCATACGTCGACGCCCCCGAGTGCGAATCACTGGACTTCAGCGATCTAATCGACGGCTACCGTCAGTACGCTGGTCCTGCCAACTTGGCAGGACGCCCAATAGCCTCATCCGAATGCGGAGCCGTCCGAGGCGAGGGCTTCGTTCAGACTGTCCCCGAACTGCTATGGCATGCCAAACGGTCGTGGGCCGGCGGTATCAACCAATTCGTCTTCCATGGGTTTCCTTACTCTGGCGAATACGGTAACACGACTTGGCCGGTCTTCACGACTTTCAACTATCAGTATTCCGATATGCATGGCGCACATCGGCCAGATTGGTTCCAATACCGCGAAGCAATGGACTACGTCGCACGGAACAACTGGGTCATGCAGGCGGGTGTGCCGAAGATGGATGTGGCGTTTTGGCAGAAGGTCACGACGCAGCCTGGCCATGTCGAGCTACGGACTTATGGGCCGACGGATTTGGAGGAAAAGGGATACACCTACGAGTATCTGAGTCCGGACAACTTCCATCTGCCTGGTGCAAAAGTGGTCGAAGGAGTCTTAGCACCTGATGCGCAAGGTTTCAAAGCTATGGTGGTCAGAGCCAATGATTCTCTGACGATCGATGGAGTCAAGAAGCTGGTCGAATTCGCTCATGACGGTCTGCCTGTCATCCTCGCCGGCGGAGTTCCAGAGACCTATGTGGGGACGTATAATCCGATGGATCTTCGAGAATCGAGACGGTCGTTGCAGGAAGCAGCGACTTCGCTTCCCAACGTCCATGTCACCGACGAATACCTCGTCGCCTCTACGCTGTCGTCTATTGGCATTCTACCGCGGACGCAAATCAAATCTGTATCGCCGGAGAACGCAACTTGGTTCACTAACTGGCGGAGCAGCGAAGACTGTGACTATGTCTACATCTACAACGATGCAATCAAGCTACCGCAGGGCCAAGGACTCGCAGAAGCTACCATCGAATTCGACTCCAAAGGCATACCTTATGAGTATGACGCGTGGACTGGTCAGCAGACGCCATTTGGAGGCGTGACATCTCCAGATGATAATAATGGTACTACCCTATCTCTCAACCTCGCCGGCAACCAAACCACCATCATCGCGTTCCATCACTCAAAGCATAGCGAACCCCCGAACCATGGCGGCCGGCACGACGGCCACATTTCCCATGCCGAACAGATCCCTCACCCATGCCCAACTTCCTCCGCAGATCAATCAATAGTCCCCGCCCAATCACTCACCCTGACCAACTGGACCCTAGTGGTCGAACACTGGGACCCCCCCGCGGACTTATACAACATCACCGCCGGCGCCGCCAAACACAACACCACGCACCACCTGCCAGCCCTCATCTCCTGGCAGGAAATCCCTGGTCTACAGAACGTAAGCGGGCGCGGCTACTACAGCACTTCGTTCGTCTGGCCACAACCCAAACCAACCACGTCTCAACCCCAACCCCGCCATGCGCAGCCTCCTCCGGAAAAAGTCCTCCTAGACTTCGGCTGGATCCCCAATACCGCGACCGCAACCCTGAACTCCCGGCCCCTACCACCCTTAGACCCCACACTGCCCCGCATCCTGGATATCTCCCCCTGGCTCTTACCGCCGCACCCTGACAGCCATGACCAAGAAAACGGACAAGAACAACCGCGGCTGCACCGCCTGGAAATCATTGCAGGCACTCCCCTGGGTAACGCCCTGCTGCCGATTTTCTCCCAGCTGGAGACGTCGGGCGAGGGGCCTGCGAGCGAGGATGCGACGACGGTGCCGCCACCTAGGGGACGGTATGGGTTGGACAGCCAGGTGAGGGTTGTGGGATATTAGGGAGGGGCGAACGTGGGATTAGGAGAGCATAAGATGGATGCCAGGGAGTGAGAAAGAAGGACAGCCCGGCTGGGTTGTCCGGGAAAGGATCTTGTAATGTACTTTTGAAGGATAGAAAAGCGGGTGGTCCTTTTCTAATGACGAGAGAGAGAGGGAGAGGGGTTAGAAAAGAGCTGCCCTTCGTTACAAGGAAAGCTAGAAATAAATAAACATTGCCACAGTTGCATGGACAAGAGAGGAATGAATCGAATGTGAAGACATGATAAAAGGACGATGTCTGCTCCCTTCTTTTTTCTCCTTCCCTCCTTTTAAATATATATATAAAAAAGGCAGGGAGGGGGAAAAAACGATGGAGAAGACGGGGTGAAACAATGAGAAGATGGGCGCACGAAAAAGAATAGAATTAAGCATGAAAAAGGGAAAAGGCAAGTCTTTCCTTCCAGGTGGTCGTCGTGCCTCTTGAAACAAAGTGATCAGGGCTGCACGTAACAGATATTGTCAAGTTTGGGGCCTTGAAACGATTTCTTGGCAGCTGGAGTTTCGCACCTGTGCTGTGACAAACCCCGACGACAATGCATCAAGATAAAAATGACGCGAGACGTGAATGAAAGTTTCGCGCAAATTTGCCGGGGACTTGGGATTGTCAAGGTAGGAAATTGGGTTGATGGGTCAGTACGCGCCGGGTTCATGATATGGGGAGGGATGTCGCAGCCGCTGTGGAGGTTCTACGGGCTCCGTTGCTCAGGCTTCACATCATGTGGGATTCCAAGATCCCGAGATGGATCTGCCGCCGTCAAACCCCGGGTATCCGTATTGCAACATGTTTTGTCGATGGCTTCAGCCTCCGTCTCGAGGGAGTTCGAATCGCTCCTCATCAATGCTAAGCATTGATAGGCTCCGACATTCTTCGTCCCCTGCAAGCCTTTGAGATCTAAGAGGAAAAATTAACGTTTCTAGATGATGAACCTCGTCGACCTCCTGTCTCGTAGGAAACTATAAAAGGCAAAACAATGGATTCGAATGCTCCGGTCTGCAGCATCTCTGACTTACGAGGCTTCCCAGGGCGGAATCGGCAACATGTCAAGTGTCATGTTGAACGCTAGTTAAGGTCGCAGAGAGACGATCGCTCTCCAGATTCCGAGGCAAACTGGCCGATCTTGGTGAGAGGGATGATATAAAGAAGTGTAGAGTTGCCCCGTTTTCCACAATTCAGAACAACAATAACCATATTCACTTCAACAGCCTGGAGCTTGGAATTTTGTCCCTTTCATTACTTCACTTCTTGACACTTCGACAAACCACACAGAAAGCAACCATGTACAACGCCAACCTCCTGGCCCTTGCTCTTGCCGCGACTGGTGCGCTGGCACAAACTCCTGCTCAGAGCACTGGCAGTGCCGGCTCTAGCAGTTCCCAAGCTCCCCTGGGCCCCAAGATCCCCGGCTCGAACACGCTGTACTACTGCTCAGACCCATCGGACTACCACATGACTCTAAGCGATGTCTCGATCAACCCGTTGCCACCTCAGCCGTAAGTCGTTCTTCTATCGAACCGAAAAAAGACCATCTCCACTCCCCGTACTAACGACATGTTCAAACAGTGGCTCGAACGTAACCCTCACCATCAACGGCGAGCTCCAAAAGTCCATCACGGAGGGCGCCATGCACGCAGTGGAATTCGGCAAGATCGAGTCCGGCAAGCTTTCCATGATCGGCTCGCACAAGCAGGACCTCTGCAAGAACCTCGACATGATCCCAGATGCGATCATGAAGCACTTCGGCGATGGCGAAGTGCACAAATGTCCCATCGAAGCGGGATCCTTCAATAAGGTGAGGAGCCATCCGATTCCGAAGCTGCCTGCTGCGGCTAGTAGTGCATTGCAAGGGTTAGATGTGCCGAAGCCGGAAGGGGAGTATTATGTCAAGGCTTCGACAACGCTGGGGGATGGGTCGACGGTGATGTGTATTGTGGCTGATTTGCCGAGTACTGAGGGGGATATGATGAGTGGCAACTAGATGATGACGCTCATGTAAGAGGTCTCTCAGCTCCGAGTTTTCGGAAAGGTCAGTGGAGGAGTGCTGCTGCAAAAGTGGGAGATATGTAGTCGATAGGGGATAGGAAAATGTATGGCACCGCCTGGCCGGTCGACCACGATAGTAAAAGGCTTTCAATCTCTCGATCCGATCACTCGGTCACAGGATGGTTTTGCATTGGGTTTTCGATCGAGACTAATCCTCTGGAAGTCCAACACTTTTTTGCCTTCCATCCTTCCATGGTATTCTTTGGATTGGGACATGTAAAAAGGAACAGAGAGGGTAAAAAAGAGGAAAATACGGACCAGCCGCAACAAAAGCTCGCAAATAAGACAGACCTTTGCAATGCCCTACATGCCAAATAAAATTCCCGTGATCCTTGGAAAGCAGCTTTGTGTTGCTCTGGAAGTTGCTAATAAGAGAGACTGAGCTGATCCAAGTTCTTCTTGGCAGCCCATCCTCCTCCTTCCACCTTCCTATTTCGGCCTCCATATCATCATACCTCGCCTCTCCTCGAGTTTATCTCTTTCGCCAACACACCCACCACTAAAGCCTCCCGTAAGAACCATCCGCCAAGGTCAAGTACACCATCTCTCCGTCTTCTCCTTGCCCCTTCCATCTGTCCACAAACAAGACCACTCTATCACAATGCAGCACCCTATGAACGAAAAACCCCCACCCATCCGCCCCCGCATCATCATCCACGGCGGCGCAGGCAACATAACGCCTTCCAACCTGCCCCCAAGCCTCTACAATACCTACCGGCAAGCGCTGCTCAAGATCCTCCGCTCCGCCGCCTCCCGCCTCCACACCAACCCGACCGCCTCCGCCCTCGACGTCGCCGCCTCCGCCGTCACCGACCTGGAAAACAACCCCCTCTTCAACTCCGGCCATGGCGCCGTCTTCACGACCGAGGGAACCCACGAGCTGGAAGCGAGTATAATGTGCAGCGATCCCGCTCGATACCGGAAACGCGGGGTGGGCGTGATGAAAGTGCGACGGGTCAAGAATCCCATTCTCCTCGCGAAGGAAATGCTAGAGCGGGGGAATGCGGATGATGGAGGGGGTGCGCAGGGACATGTGCAACTGGAGGGGGAGACGTGCGAGGAGTTGGCGAGGGAATGGGGAGTGGAATTGGTACGGCCGAGTTATTTCTGGACCCGCAAGAGGTGGGATGAGCATCGACGGGGACTGGGGCTCGAGAGCTCGGATGCGCTGTATCGGGAGCATCGACGGCGGGCGGATGGAGGGGCAGAGACGGAGGAGAAGACGGGCGACGAGGACGACATCGCCGGCTCGCTTAAGTTCGCTGGAGGCCAAGGCGACGAAGGGTTCTGGGCGGGCGATGTCTCGTGGGATGGGAGAGAGTACCTCCCCCAGGGGACAGTGGGAGCCGTAGTCCTGGACCGCTGGGGGATGACGTGCGTCGCGACATCGACAGGCGGGATCACGAACAAGCTGCCGGGACGGATAGGCGATACGCCGACGCTGGGGGCGGGGTTCTGGGCGGAAGAATGGGATGTTCTTCCCCAGCGCCATCATTCTCACCCGACAACAACGCAAACCCAACACCACCAGACATCGCCCCTCACCACCCTCACCACCGCCCTATCCGCCTGCATCCCGACTCTAACCCCCTACCTCCCCCTCCCCACCTCGGACCCCGACCTGGAGGAAACCCCCGACTCCCCCAAACCCATCCCCTCCACACCCAGCAAGCGCAGCATAGCGATCTCGGGAACAGGAAACGGCGACTCCTTCCTCCGACTCAGCGCAGCGCGCACCGCGGCCGCGATAGCACAATACCGACGTCCCTGCGCCACGCACCCGCTCCAAGCATCCGTAACGAGCATAGCAGGACCAGAGGGCCAACTTCAGCGCAGCGCGGCGGAACGCTGGGGACGCACGGGCGAGGGGGAGGGAGGGATGATAGGGATCGATTTCGTTGAAGGGGTTGGGGGGACGGTGGTGGCGGATTTCAATTGCGGGGGCATGTTTCGGGCGTGGGAGGATGAGGCGGGGGAGGGGCGGATGGCGGTTTTTCGGACGGAGGGGGATGGACAGGGGGCGGGGATGAGATGATGTGAGAGGGAGGGAGGGAGGGCGGGAGGACAAAGGGAAGAAGAAGAGCGGTGGAGGAAACAGGGAAAAGGTAGGAAATTGAAAGGATTGGGGGAAAATCAGAATTTTGGAAATAGAAGTGTTTCTCCATCTTTTTCAATAGAAATACAACCCCCCCCCCCAAACGGATCGAGGGCAAGAAAACAAATCCAAAAAATTAAATATTCCCAATCACAACCATAAACCTCAACTTCCCATCCCCCTTCCCTCTCGTCCCCGCCGCTGCTGAGGAAGTCGTCGTGGTAGACCCCATCATCATCGTCGACGTCCTCCTCCTACTCCTACTGCCGCTGCCGGTACTACCCGCAGCGTCCATCCGCCTCGCAGACCGGAACGAAGCACGCGAAGAAGGGGGAAGATCCGAGGCCGGGGAAGAAGAAGAAGCGAAAGTGCCATCGCCACCACCACCACCAGCAACAACCCCACCTCCTCCTCTCCCTCTACCCGCATGGCCTAAACCATCCATACCCCCCACCACCGCCGGACCGCCTCCATGCTCCCGCAGCAAACCCGGCAAGATCTGATCCCGGGCCAAGATCCCGCCATCCATCATCCCTCCTCCTCCTCCTCCACCATCCTCCACCACCGACCCTCCTAGCTCGTCCCCGACACCCCCACTATGCTCCACCCCCACCACCTCGCCCTCGACCCCATGCCCACCACCCTCCTCACCACCACCGCCCGGCGCGGCAGGCCCGCCGCCAAAAATCCCCTCATCCAACATCAGCGTGGAACTCTTCCACCCCCACGACTGGGAGAAGTTGAACTTGTCCGGGGCGGATTCGTAGAGGGAGAGCTTTCGGCCCGCGCGCGAGGGGGAGAAGATCTTGAAGTAGGTTTTGATGGTGGGGCGGGCGTCGATGTAAGGGGGTAGGGCGGGGATGGAGGGGTTCGGAGGCGGAAGGGGATGGGTGGGGTTGGGGTTGCGGGAGGAGCGGGGAGAAGAGGTGGAGGGAGAGGGGGAGGAGGGGTGCTGATGAGGATGGGTGGTGGGTGGTGGGGGTTCTGCTGTTGTTGTTCTTGTTGTCGCAGTCCCTCCTCCGATCCAGCTCCCGTACTCGTCTAGATCCTCATCCTCTGCGTCGTCATAATCGTCATCGTCCAGATAATCCTCCAAGTCCCGCAAATCGTCTTCATCCGCGTCGAACTCGTCCCCGAAATCGTCGTGGGAGTCCCATTCGGACTCGATCGAAGCAGGCGTGAACATGGTTTCCTCTGACGAACCCGAGGGATACGCGGCGCGGATACTGTCCGGCTCGATGGAAGCCGTCTCGTCTCGGACCGAAGCACCAGCTGATGACGTTTGGGGGATAGGATGTCGATCTTCCTGGCGAGGAGCAAGAGACCCACTGCCACTACCTCCAGTACCAGTAGTAGTAGCAGCAGCAAGAGAAGCAGGACTCCCCCGCCCGCCCACCCCTCCTTCCAATTCCGCACTAGACCCACCACCACCAACCCTCCAACTCCGTCTCCTCGTCCTCCCCGCACCCAAACCCAAAACCTCCCGCTCCCTCTCCCTCCGAACCCGCATCTCACGCTCCAAAACCCCAATGCGCTCATCGACCGAAGCGCGCAAGTCCCCCTGTTCATCGAAGGAAGGGGGACGCCCACCCCTACTCCCACTGACTCCACTACTACCTCCACTACCAGCACCAGCAGCATCCCCATCCCCCCGCTCCTTCGCCCGATGGAGATAGACACCCAATTGCTTCCCTCCCCCACCAGCGTTGTTACCACCAGTAGTACTATTCCTATTCCCGCCGCTCGAGACTTTCTGGATATATAGATTCCACAGCGAGCCCGCATAAAATACCGTCTGGGAATAGACCCGTTTCCGCTCCTTCAGGAGCCGGGGAGGCGGGAATTCGGCCACGAAGCGGAAGGGCGGGAAGTGGGAGTATGTCTGCGTAGGAGGGGGAGAGGAGAGAGGGGAGGAGGAGGAGGAGGGGTCGACGGTAGTGTTGCTGTTACCGCCGCCGCCGCCAGGGACAGTAGTGGAGCGGTCATGGGGATTGCCGGTTGTGGGGGGCATGCCGGCACTGCGACTCCCCGGTCTCGAAGGACCGACAGGTTGGGACGTCGCGGCGCCGAAGTCCGACGCCCACTGGACGTCCCTTGGATCGAGGGTGAGACTAGATCGACTCTGATGCTGCTGCTGTTGCTGCTGTTGGGCCTGGCGCTGAAGGGTTGTAGTGTTGGAGGTGGCGATGACTGGGTCGGCGTTGCCGCCCATGACAATGTTGCAGTCGGAGGCGGGGATCCAGAATTTCCGGGGCAGGCCGTTAGAGTCCCAGCTTCCACTGGAAATGGTTGTGGGAAGAGAGGAGGAGGATTCCGAGGAAGGAGGATATTCGGAGGCTTTCTGTTTGCCTTTCGTTGTGGTAGCATCGTTGTTCGCATCATAACCAGTTGCGAGGTTCTCATCATGCACATCTTCCTCATTTTCCGTCCACTTCAAACTGAGACCAAGCTCCAACCCGCCTTCGGCAGCGTTGATGACTTTCTGCCGGAGTTCCATCTGCATCCACAGCGCATCATTGACCACCTTCTCCGGCATGACGGGGAAGCCCAGGATATCTCGTTGTCCACGGATGAACTGGAGAGACTCAAAGTCGAGGTGGATATAATGGATGCCCTCGTCTAGAAGGACGAGAAGCGGTTCGATGTCCGGGTGTGTGTAGAGGCTGATGAAAGCATGGAGCGGATCAGGTGCACCTCCTACTCCTGCTCCTCTTGTACCGCCGTAGAAGGGCGGGTTCGCATGCGAAGAGACAGAAGACGAGCGCGGGCCTCTCCGGACGGGAGGTGAAAATAGTGAAGTTGTCGAGATGGAATCGAATCTCACAGCCGTCAATCGAGGCCAATATTCCACCGGAACCTTCTTGATCACTCGTCTCCGTCTCATCGTGGTCCGACCCGTTAGACCGGATGATGACGATGAAGAGGAAGGCACAGTCAATCCCGCTTCGTACGCCCTGACTTTCAACCTCCGATCGAGAATCCTCTTAGCTAGAACCCACCTTTCTAATTCTCCTTCAATATAAAACCCATCCCCACCCACCATCTCCCGTACAATATCCGCCGGGATCCCGGACCAGAACCGCAAAGGCATCGAACTACCATCCCGACACAACATAGCCTTAGCACTTGCGAGGATCTTCTCGCCCGCTCGACCGTAATAATTCATCGTCACGAGCCGGATAAGCGGGGATAAAGTCTCTGGAGACATTTGCCGCAGGATAGACTCGATAGCGGAATCGATCAAGTCCTTCATCTCGAGCCAGCAGCCGACGGCGAAGAGGCCGATGGCTTCGGGTTCTTCTTCGACCGGGTCCGAGCAGCCATACAGCCGTTTGAGGGCCAGTTCGAATGCCGTCTGGGTGATGTTCGGATCGAGATCCGACGGGTGGACGGTGATTTCTTTGGCGGCGCTTTCGAGCCAAGGGGCTGAGAGGGCAGAAGTGAAGAAGGGGGCTCGGTCGAGGATGAGGCGGTGAAGATGGTAAGGGTGGTTGAAGGCGATGACGGTGATGTCCGAGTGTCGCCCTTCAAGGAGGCCGCGGGTGAACAGGTGATCTGGGAGGTCGCCGAGTTGGATGGAGGTCGTTTGCAGGTTGCGGTGGGAGAGGCTGGTTCCATAGTGGTGAGTGGAGGGATGCTGCTGAAGGTATGAACCCTGTCTGCTGGCATCTGGAGAGGTCGAAGCGCGTACGGCGAAAAGCCGACTAAGGGTGGTGAGAGTGTTGGAGCGATGGCGTCCATGAGCGGAAGAGGTGGCCGGAGGGTTGGTTGGATCGTCGGCATCCTTCTCCACCTGTGGAATGATGCGGCGGTCGGCGGTGCTCCTCACTTGATCCTCAAAATGAGCGCGTCTGGTGGTGGATGGGACGCGATTACGGCCGCCGATGGCAGAGAGAGGTGGACGGGATACGGGCAGCTGTTCCTGGCTGGGGTGGGAGACAGAGAGTCGTGGGATAAACGAGGCCTCAGGCACTTGACCCGCTTCAGAAGGGGCATTTCGGGGAGAATTGGGTGATTCATGTTGGTTAGGCGGAAGAGACGGTGGCGACTGATCACTCTCCATGGATGGACTCGGACCAGAACCGGAGATGGAAGCACTGCCGGATGCGAAGAGAGTTTGAGGGAGACTGCTGTGTCTTTTCACTCCGGGACGTGGGCGATCATGTCGTCTTGATTGCCCGGCAGCGTTATCAGCTGCAGCTGCACTTGGACCGGGAAGAGCATCGCGGGAATGCTGGTAGCTCTCGTTGCTTGCCATGGCGTCGCGGAAGAGCGATTCCCTCCGACGACGTTGGCGGGGAGTGTGTTGGTCAGTATCATGATCGGAGTGGTCATCATCCACCTCGTCCTCGTCCTCGTCATCGGAGTAGGACGAGAAGAGGTTCATGAACGACTAGACTGGGCAACGGGTGTTTCACCGCGTGATGATTGCGACACAGCTCGTGGTCAGGCGGGGCTGCAGTTAGGGATTAAGCGAGTTAAGCTCGGGTTCGAAGCTCGCACGCGTAGACGGACAGCTCACTGGACATGGATGGTAGTCAAGCAAGCTCAGTAACTATGGAGGTATGCAATACAGCCTATCGCGCATGGAAAGAGGTGCAAAAGGAAGCAGGTAATAATACTTAGACGTGGAGTACAGCTTGAGTCCTACAGATGAGATCCGCCTGACACATGAGGGTCGGGAGGAAAAAGAGAGCAGTGGCAGCAGGCGGAAAGGCTTCCTCGATGCCAGGATGTGAGAAGATCTGCGGCGTGGCGACCCTTTTCCATCCTTTCACTTGCTTTGATTCGTCCTGTGTCGCAGCGGCTTCGGCCCTTGCTCCGAGCTTTGAGCGTTCGCGGTGGTTTGCATGTGAGATTGAGTTTCCCGGACGTGGTAGGGCGGATCTAATCGGACCCTGAGCTGTCGATGCACCTGCAGTAGGAGGGCATCGAAAGTCGTCTGAGTAAGCGAGTCTTCGACATACTATGTACAGTACATTACATTATCTCTGGATTTACACCTTATAGCATGACTGGGAGGCCGAGATACATCCCAACCATGACGACCCTCACGAATGCTCCGGTCAGATTACGCCTGGCACTCAAGCACGCCAGCCGCACATCCAACTCCACCTTCACCTGCCGACGCTGTCTACATGACCAATCCCGACAGCCACCTGCACCGAGCAGCACCAGCAACACCCGTCGAACATGGGAGTCCTTCCCATCCCGACGGCAGACTCCCTTCCTGACCGCCTTCAAGACGCCCGACCGACTTTTCCTCCGCTCGCAATCTTCCTCCGCCACTGCTCCTTCCCCATTAGGCGCTCTCAGCCAGACCATCGGCCAATCGCCATCCAAAACCGCCGCCAACGCGACTTCCTCCTCTTCCTCATCCACCTCATCATGGCCCAATCACACCCCGCGATCCGTCGGCTACTTCCTCCTTCTCTCCGCCACTTCTGTCTTCGGCATCGTCGTCCTCGGCGGCCTCACCCGTCTGACCGAATCCGGGCTCAGCATCACCGAATGGAAACCCGTCACCGGCTCCTTCCCCCCGACCACCCCGGAGCACTGGGAAGCCGAGTTCGCCCTGTACCGGCAATCCCCAGAGTTCAAGATGCTGAACTCGCGCATGGGCTTGGAGGAGTTTAAAGAGATCTACTGGATGGAATGGGGACATCGCCTCTGGGGGAGATTCGTCGGCGTCTCCTTCCTCCTCCCGACACTGTATTTCGTCGCCAGAAAGAGAGTGGATAAGCGGATGGCCGGCCGTCTCCTAGGCATCTGCGGCCTGATCGGCTTCCAAGGCTTCATCGGCTGGTGGATGGTCAAATCCGGCCTCAAGGACGAACTCCTCGAAACCGGCTCCCAACCCCGCGTCTCGCAATACCGCCTCGCCGCCCACCTCGGCACAGCCTTCATCGCCTACCTCTCCATGGTGTACAACGGCGCCCTAATCCTCCGCGAAAACCGCTTCCTACAGGACCCCCACGCCGCCCTCTCCCACCTCCAAACCCTCCGCTCCACCCCTCTAACCCCCTTCCGCCGCTCCGTCGCCGCCCTCGCCGCCCTGACCTTCCTAACCGCCATGTCCGGCGCCCTCGTCGCCGGCCTCGACGCCGGGCTCGTCTACAACGACTTCCCATGGATGGGGCACCCGAACTTCCTCCCCCCGCGCCGCGAACTCCTCGACCCCTTCTACTCGCACCAGCAGAACCGGCGCGAAGGCGGCATCGTCCGCGAAGACGACATGGGCGACCTGCTCTGGCGCAACATGTTCGAGAACCCGGTCACCGCGCAGCTCGACCACCGCATCCTGGCCACCACCACCTTCTTCGCCGTCTGCGGCTTATTCGCTTACTCCCGCCTCTCCCCCCGTATCCGCTCCCTCCTCCCCCGCGACGCCCGCAAAGCCGCTCTCGGCACCCTGCACCTCGTCTCCCTCCAGGTCGCCCTGGGGATTAGTACGCTCTGGTATCTCGTCCCGACCCCGCTAGCTGCTGCGCACCAGGCAGGCGCCCTAGCGCTGCTGACGGGCGTTTTCGTGCTAGGGAGTCGCGTGTGGGTTCCGGGTCGGACGTGGAGGTTGGTTCAGCGGGCTGTCAAGGAGGCTTCGTTGAAGGGGAGGGTGCAGAGCTCCACGACGGCGGCGGCAGGCCGGAAGTTGGGCGGGTCTGCTGCGTCGGCGCCGTAGGAGGATTTGGGGAGGATTGGGGAAAAAAAGAAAAGAAAGAAAAAAAACAAACCATCCTCTGTCTACCGGCCAGAGGATCTTGAGATTTGGTCGTGTGGTGGCATTAGAAGCAGCTCGTCATTGTCGTTGGAGAGCAACTGTTGTTCTTGCATTTTATTTCCAGCGAATGTTCTTCCCCCCCTCCCCCCCCTCCTCCTCGCTCCTCGCTCCTCTCTAGCTAGGGTATCTGCCCTTCCTTCCCCTGGGGCCGCCAAAATTGTTTTTTGTAAGATATAAGAAAAAGGGGTTTTTAAATTGGACTTTTTTCCTATCGTAGACCATGTGTTTATTCGAATCTTTCTAAGGGACGAAGAGAGATTCTTACAGCCCCACCACGCACATGTTTTCCCGAGAGAGAGGATGTGTATAGATATGTTTTTCTTAAAGACATTTATGTCAATTTCATATACACGGTAATGGGCTGGAAATCCTTCGAATGTTTCCACACGTGTTGGACGGTTCTTTGTTCTTTGTTTTTTGTTTTTTTTTTTTTTTTTTGAAGGAGGAGCGGTTTTTCTTGTTGTAAGGTTTTTTCCCTTTTCCCTTTTTCTCTTTTCTCTTATTTTTGGGAAGTTTCGAATTTCTCCGCTTTCTTCTATATACAGTATCGGATTTCTTTTTTTTCTCTTTTTTTCTCTTTTTTCAAAGCAGTTAGAAATGGTTGGTCTTAGAATGGAACGGCCTTGTTCAGTTCGTTCCCTGTGGGAGGGCGGGGGGTTGTTTTGAAGGGGCCTGTTCTTTCTTCAGAGTCTCTTTCCCAGAAGAAGTGAGGCTAGTTTCTTCGTGGTGAGATCTTCTGATGAAGCAATAAGTAGGTGAACGAAGTGTGAAGCGAGTGACTCCAGAAATGGCGCTTGCAAACGCGCGCATGTATTCAGTACAATTGAATCGCTCGCTGAAAAAACATACGTCCCGTCAAAAAAGTCAAAACGCTGAAAGCGGTCGCAAGAAAAGATCATCTAGTCCTAAACATACCCTGCCCAAGCGCAGTGAGATACCCATACCGCGTCAACATGGTGGGATCGAACTTCTCCCCGCCGCGAACCCCATTGCCACTTTCCCCCGTCGTGGCGCCCACGCTCCCACCGCCCACCGCCGCGTTCGCCAGGCCGTTGAGACCACCGCCATCCTCACCCCCACCGCTCTCGATCCTAGCCCTCTTGCTAAGAACCAGCTCCCTGCACGCCCCATCCCACCCCTCGCTCTCCTGCTTCCCCGCCAATCCCCTCCCCTGGCCCAAACACTCCGCCATCTCCGCCAGCCCCTTGAGGGCCTCGTCCCGCGTCTTGGCCACATCGCAGAGCTCACAGAGCGTCATAGCGGCCAACGCGCCGAAGTGATGGTTCAAAGGCGTGACGGGCGTGAGACGGGAGTTGAGCACGGTGGCGACTTTGACCGCGTGCCCCACGAGCTCCGTGGGCTCCGTGTTGGGGTTCAGGCGCTTGATGAGCAGGTGGCAGTGGTGGTAGGAGAGGTGGACGAGGTTCAGGGAACCCCAGACCGACTCGACGGATTCGCGGAAACGGTCGATTTCGCCTGCGAGGGTGAGGCCGAGGAGGGAGGAGGCTGGGTTGGAAGGGGCCATGACGTCCGTGGAAGGGGTTTTGGTCGTGGTTAGCACGGCGGCGAGGTGGCCGATGATGAAGGACAGCCGGGCGAGATGGTAGGTGCTTTCGCCTAGCAGCATTTGGTCTTCGGGGAGCAGGACGACGGAGTTCTCGGGCAGTTTGAGCAGGTCGGCCGTGCTGGATGCGTGCCAGCGGTCGAGGATGAAGAGGACCCACCATACGCGGCGAGCTAGGCGCTCTTCTGAATCTCGATCGCCTGCCATTACGCTCTGGGATTGTGCGCCAGAGTGCAGGACATTGATCTCGAGTTGGCCGGCGACACCAGCTGCTCTCCCAAGCCACTCGGCGCGTGATGGGCCGGCTTGCCCGCGGATGGTGGCTGGGCCGTGGTTGTCGCCTTCTAAGGCCATGAGAAGGAGCGTTTGGAGGTAGACAAGATTGGTGGCGTTCGTGTGAGTGCTTGGATTGTCAAAGGGGTATCGAGCAAGCAGTTCTGCAGCTTTCTTCAGCGCCTGGGGATAGCCGGCATTGCTTGGGAGGGTGGTGGTCGGGAAAGTGCGCATGAGGCAATCTAGTGCGGCGAGGAAAGCTTCCCGAAGGGTGGATGGACAATCAGTCAACGTGGCGCGGAGTCGATGTTTGCTACTGGGTAAAAGTGGGAAGGTCTGGTGTATGAGTCGGTAATATTCGCTGATCACTGATTCATCCCAGTCGAAAGAGGTGATGTTGGTGCTGTTCTCGTTTGATATTGACGTGATATCTGTTGAAGCTTGAGCGATTGGTATGTTTTGTTGATTGGGAAGGGTTCCCCGCCTCCAGAAAGGTTGAACATCACCAGCTTGAGGCGGCGGCTGCGGAGCGTGGTAAGGATAGGGCGGGATCTGTGCCTGTTGCGGCGCGCCAGGCGGTGGCGGCGGCGGCGGTTGCTGCTGGGCCACAGACTGTGGTGCCATCATGTGCGCTGCCGGCGCCTGCATTGTATTATATCCTCCCAGCTCTGCTGCGTCCCTACTTCTTTTCTCTCCCACTCTCGGGCCAGTGTCAAACGTCATTGGTAGTACGCCTTGCTCTGCCAGGCTGCCCCTCAACTCCCGAATCTCCCGCTCCCTCTCCCCGACCACGCCATTGCTACTGCCTCCCACCTCTCGCTCTAGACTGTTTAGTCGCTCCGCCAGCTCTTTGATGTATCCTTTGCTCGGCCCTCTCTTCATAGGCTGCCTACTGAAGGCGCATCTCGCGCTTGTACGCGCGCAATTACTGCAGGGCGTCTGGCCCGTCTCATCGACAGCGTCGCAGCGAATCTTCTTCCGGCGACACTCATCGCAAGCGCGGGAGACTTTGGTGCGTTCTTTGGGCGTGTTGCGTAGAGGCTGGGCAGGTGCGGCAGCGGACGCGCCGTTGTGCGCCTGGGCAAAGGCGTAACTACTAGGCGGGTGGCCGCGAGTAGGGCTGCCATCCATCTGCTGCGGAGTATGCAGTTGCGACTGGGGAGGACCGGCTGAGTGTTGGTCTAGATAAGGCGTTGGGCGTCCGTGCGGGGTCTGATGCGGCGTGCCTTGGAAGGTGCCCATCATGGAGGTGAGGTTTTGTCGCAGCTGCGGATCATCTGGCACGGGCTCTTGGTCCGTATCGTCCTGATCTGCATCGCCGTCAGGGGCCTGTGTCGCGTTGCCATCTTCAGACGCGCCTGCGGTAGTGGGTGGATCATGGCGGTCACTGGAACGGCGTTGGTTTGCGTCAGGTTGCTGGTAGAAAGGTAGACCGGATTGCTGGCCTGGTGAAGGATAGCGCTGGTATTGATGCTGGTGCTGGTGCTGCTGGAGTTCCGAGGCGGCGTTGGTCTCGGCTGCGGGCGGTGAGTAGACGCTGCGGGACTGGCTGGATATCGACTGCCAGGCCGACATGATTACGGGCGTGGTTTAGTTAGTAGCGGTGGCAGAGAGACAATTGCACCAGTCATATGAGAAAGATTGCACGTGAGATTCAGAGCATAGAACGCGTGAAGTGAAAGCGGTATCGCAATGATACCCGGGGTGGTGGTGGTGGTGCATGTATGCGAGAAGACCAGTCGGACTGGCCAGCGAGGCAGCGTCGCCGCGACACTCGGCTATCGTACGGGCTAGCGCGTGATGGAGGCAAAAGCATGCGGTCTATAGCCAAGAGCAGCTTCACCTCTCCCACACAAGACCTACCTGTCCGTTTGGTTGGGTTTCCATGTCGTTGGCAGCAGAAGAGTGGCCTCTACGGTGTTGGAAGGAGATGAAGTCGCTTGCTGCTGGCGCGCAGTCCTGATCAATGCATTTCGGCGCGGTGATACCTTCTTCCAGCTTCTCCCCCTCCTAGCCTTGCCCACTCTTTCCCTTCGAAGCCAGCCGGGAAAGTCGCGGCTTTCTCCATAGTTGCCATCGTGCAGAAGGTACCTGGGTACACGCTGACTCGCCACGACATGACATCGAGCGGTGCTCTCGACCCTCTGATCACCACACGGATCGCAAATGATACACCCTACCCAGGACAATGAGACTCTAGAAGCACGCGGAGTCTGGCGAGGTCCATGTGTTCGCCATCCGTCCGAGACCTTTCGACAGGTACAAGGCGAGGCTGCACACGCAGACATTGAAGACGAGAACTAGGCCTGTGATCAGATACCTCCCCGTGCGGAAGTGCTGCGAAATCTGACCTCTTTACATGACCATCTCATCTTCCAAACCCTGTCAAACTTGCACAGTACCTTCCAATGCATATTGTTCTCGCGGGCTGGCATTCCTCCTCGGCCCTTGGCGAATGGCTCCTACCAATGACTTACAAATGCAGCCCCGACAATGTGGATTTCCAAGGTACCATCAGATGCCACCTGCGGCAGCGCGTCTGTCGCCAAGAACAAGGTAGGTATCTTTGGAATGCAGCGCGGCTCACCATCCGCGCGCGCATATTTCTTACCAAATCCTGTAAACCTTTCGTCAGCACAGCCGCCCTTACTGCTGCCGGCTAATCACTACCAAAGTCCACTGGAGGATTGCGCAAACGGCGCAAGTACGGCGCCTACATCCGCCATGTCATGTTCGCCACTTCTTGGGTATGGTGTGTTCTGCTGCATCTATGGCAAGCAAATGCACAGCCGTCATCATCGACCTCTCCGATCGACGCAGTTATATACACAACTACGTCCACCAAGTCATGCAGCACGTCACCCCGAACGCTGTACGTCTACACATCAGACGACTCCACCTTTGTTGTCTCCAATCTTGGAAGCTCAACGAGACAGAGTTGGGATCAAGCGGCGCAGACTCCGGCATCTAACAGTTGGGGAGAATCTCCAACCGCGGTCCCGGAAAATTCAGGTTCTACAAGATTCGACACGGACAGTGATTCATTCAAAGCGACCTCGTCCGGCGAGGTCGTCGATCCAGGTAATTCACTGCCTGAATGTCCCGCTCCTTCCACGATAACGGTTGTTCCGGACCCACCGGGCTCGTCTCTTGCTACAACCGAGTTTAGTGCTGCTCGGGATTGTCCAGCCTCGTCAATCTCGCCAGAAACGGTGACCATAAATACTTGCGCTTCTTCTGCAACCGCTGGCCATGATCCGGGGTCTCTGTTCTCTACAGCAGGACCTTCCAGCTTCGGAGGGACATGTTCAGCAAATGCGACGACGACAGTGACATCTTTCATCACCTTCACCGCTGAGCATTACACAGCTTTGCAGTCAACAGCCCAGACCACTCAAAGTGTAACCCAATCTACAGACATATCTACAAGGGGGCTCGAGTCGACTAACGTTGCTTCTTACGTCGCAACCAGCTGCCTCCGAACCGTCACGTCAATACAACCAGGATCGACGTTGATTTCCACCGCTTACCGGACTGCATCCAATTGCTCTGCAATGATGACTTTACCTCCAGTGACGTCGTATGTCTATTTTACAGCATCGGATGATAAGCTTTCAAACGGCAGTCACAGCCTCGTTACACTCACGACCACAATGGTAGAATCTGGCCCAATTGCTTTCTCTGGGACCCCTTCATGCCCATCTCTAGCTCCCATTTCCCCAGTTACATCGTACATCACAGCTTCCAATTTCAGCTGTCCTTCGGGCTGGACCAACACAGCATCAGCATCAGGAGCACTGACAACAGTGTATTCTTGCACGTTAGAGGAAAGCTCCTATCGAGGAAACGGATCTCAAGCAACGCGTACGGTGACCTCTTACGTTTTCGATGGGTACACTGCGTCTTCCAGTCCGGTCTCCATAGAAGAGTGCACAAATATGACCACTTTCGGTACGACGACTATAACTGCCTTCCAGCCAGGACTCAACTCGACTATCACAATTTTCAAGTCAGGGGACAATGCATCATGTGCGTATTCTACAGTCAATAGCTCGGGTCTCATCACCGGATACGAACAACAAAGGACTGTTACCCAGACAGGTCCAACAGTGACGATCTTTTACACGGTTTCTCCCTCCGCTGTCAGATCCGAATCAACTACTTTCGGGCTCTCACAGGATACTTCCGCCAGCAATCCTTCATCTACTAGCCCAGCAGAATCGACTGCTTCATCAGTATCATCCCCAACTCAGACACCTATTGTTGCCAACGCTACCGACTTACAGCAGCAGAGCACGAGTTCGGATCCATTTGTGACAGCCCAAGTCGTCAAACCCGAGGACAATCCTCCCATTGCACCGAACACAAACGATACGTTTCTTCTCGTCACCTTCGGCAACAGTGGCATCTCTGCTACGAGCGCTGGCTCATTTCGCAAACGACAGACGTCGGACCAATCGCTAGTCTACAATGCGACTCAAAGTTTTGCCGCCATTGCAGGCGGTATCTACAACTTGAGTGCTGCTGCAGCATCTGCTCCATATGGAAGTTTTCCTCCCAATTGTGCCATTACAATTTGTGGTGATAGCACCTGTGGGCCTAGATCTCAGCTTTCCACCTCTTTTGCAGAGTACAGCTTCACCTGGACCTCGCCCGCCACGCAAAACTCAGTGGCAACATTCAGTATACAGTGCGCTGGTCAGGCATACGTTGCTCTGACAAATGTGACAGTGTAAGAATGGCTGGGTATCAAGAATGATAAGCGCCCTATCTAACAGCGAGTAGAACTCCTACATACATCCCACAACCTACGTATAGCCCATCGCCAGTATCATCGCCATCTTCCGGAGCTGAGGTGTCGTCAAGCTACCGCTTTGAACCCACAAGAGAAGTTACTACCACGGCATACGGCACCCGCACGGAATTCATAACGGCGACTACGAGCGCATGGTATACCTTCACAACGGAGGGCGCTCCTCGCACCATTACGACCACTTACGGACAAACAAGTACACTGACATTGACAGAGCCCGCCAGCACTTACATCACTTCAGAGCTGATCTACTCAACACTCATTAGCTCCTACGTAGTCACTACCACCCAAGATCGGACGCGGTACAGGAATCTGACCTATACTCAGCCTGCTACAACGATTTATCCCAGTCCTTCGATACTGACACAGACAGATGTTCTGACTAGCTTTCTTCCAGGGTATAATCAGACTTTGACGACCACATATATTTCTACAGAGCTTTCAATTGCTTATTCGACGGGGATCACCACTCTTTGTATAACGAGTACCAGCATCCCACCTCCAGTAACCTTGAATGCTTCAACGGTTGTTCAAACACAGGAGGCCTCGACTGTTGTCCTTACCAGCCTAGTGCCAACAACCTACTATGTCACCAGCACCTTCAAAACGAGCATCATTCAGACGACGACATTACCGCAGCCAACCTTGACGGAAACCTTTCTGACGACCGAAATCAGCACATATGTCTTCTCACTCACATCCACCTTACCTCAAGCAACCACCGTGCTGTACAGCACCTTGACAACTACGTCCAGACTTCCGGGAAACACTTCATACCTCATCTCGACCGAAATCCAAACCCTGACCTCCATAATGCCCCCAACAACTATCGTCCTATACAGCACAATCCTAAGCGAGCTCCCAGCATCATCAATCACCCAAACCGAAACCTCCCGCCTCTTCCTGACCGATACAGCCTACATCACCCAAACCCTCGCCCCGGAGACCTTCACCTCCATCAGCCTGAGCATCTTACCTGCTTCAACCGCTTACATCACATCTACCTTACCGGCAAGCACCGCATACTTCACATACACCACCATCTCGGACAGGATTATTACGGAATCGACTTTCCTTCCGGCTTCGACTATAATAAAGACTTCGCTACAGCCGCCGAGTACGTTGTACGTGACGCAGACTTCAATCTTGCCGGCTAGTACGGTCCTGGTTACTTCGACGCTGCCGCGGGGGACTTTCACGCCTGAGAGGGTCACGGAGACGACTTCTTTGCCGCAGGCGACGAGGACGGAATTTAGTTCTTTTGGGGTCACGGAGACGACCTCTTTGCCTCGCGGTACGGAGATACGGTATGAGAGTATTACGCAGACATTGCCTACGGAGACGGTCGTTAGTACACTGCTAGAGACAACGTCTCTGCCGAGGGGCACGGAGACGCGGTATGAGAGTATTACACAGACTCTTATTAGCACGCTGCTGGAGACCACTTCCTTGCCCAGGGGCACGGAAACACAATATGAAAACATCACACAGACTCTGGCTGCTGAGACGATTATCAGCACCTTGCTAGAAACAACTTCTTTACCGAGAGAGACGTTCACACTCCCTGCTTCAACCGTAGTATCTACTTTCGTGCAGACCTTTTCTCTGCCAGGAGAGACTCAGACTCAATATTCTACCGGGACAGCAACCCTGACTTTACCTGCGTAAGGACGCCATCAGCCTTGGTAGAATTCCAATGCTAACAGGTCTCCTGTAGATCCACGGTTGTCAGCACTTACAACCTTACTGAGACGGCAACTTCGATTATTGAGACCACTCTGCCTGCGTAAGGATTCTGAAAGCTTTGTTGAATTTCTCCGCTAATATTCCATTGGCAGATCTACTGTGGTTAGCACTTATAGCTTGACCGAGACTACTTCACTGCCACGCGGCATGGAGACAGCAACTTCTATCATTCAGACTACTTTGCCTGCGTAAGAGTCCTGATGCAGCGGGAATAGTCCCCTTTCTAACATTCGGTAGATCTACCATCGTGAGCACCTACATGCTGACCGAAACCACCTCTTTACCACCCGGAACGGAGACAGCAACTTCAATCATTCAGATCACCTTGCCTGCGTAAGCGCTGAGAGAGAGCATTTTCAATTGGACTGAATACTAACTGTGAAACTTTCAGATCCACATACGTCAGCACATTCCGGCTTACTGAAACGGCGACTTCAATTATTCAGACAACGCTTTCTGCTAGCACTGAATATTCCACGGGAACAGAAACTTTCACTTTACCTGCGTAAGACCATGAAACCTTTGAGCGAAAGCTCATACTGACTCACGGCGTACAGATCGACTGTCGTGAGCACTTTTCTCCTCACTGCGACCACCTCCTTGCCGCCCGGAACGGAAACAGCGACCTCGATCATTCGAACGACTCTGCCTGCTAGTACTGAGTATTCTACCGGCACGGAGACTCTTACTCTGCCTGCGTAAGGAATCGGAAAGCTCATGAGAAAGCTACTGCTAACCCATTGTTCGCAGATCGACTATCGTGAGCACCTTCCGGCTTACTGAAACGACTTCCTTACCTCGTGGGACCGAAACGACTTCATTGCCGGCTGAGACAGAAACTGCAACTTCGATTGTTCAGACTACAATACCTGCGTAAGATTCAATACGAATCGAAAGTGGAGGCTGGCGCTAATATTGGATCTACAGATCGACCATCGTAAGCACGTTCAGGCTTACAGAGACCAGTTCGTTGCCAGCTCTTACCGAAACAACCTCCTTGCCTCCTGGGACCGAAACGACTTCGTTGCCCGCTGGGACAGAAACGGCTACTTCAATTATTCAGACGACCCTGCCTGCGTAAGGATAATTTTGACGAGTGGAGAGCGAGAGGTAGTTGCTAATTGAAGATCTGTAGGTCGACTATTGTGAGCACCTTCAGGTTTACGGAGACTACTTCACTGCCAGCAGGCACGGAGACCACTTCGCTACCAGCCCGTACCGAGACAACTTCATTGCCAGCTCTTACTGAGACGACATCTCTGCCAGCCCGTACCGAGACGACTTCATTACCAGCCCGGACAGAAACCACCTCTCTACCTGCGGGCACCGAGACAACCTCGTTGCCAGCTCGCACGGAGACGGCGACTTCGATAGTCCAAACCACTCTTCCAGCTAGTACTGTTTCGCCAATTACAGAGACCACCGTTCAGTACATCACCTCGACACTTCCGCGCCAGACTGACGTGATTACCTATACAAGTGTCCGACCAGCAGTAAGTTTGTAACGTCTAGGACTTCTCAAGAGCAAGCTGATGTTTCGTGCTTTAGGAGACAAGCTTCATCACGGCGACCTCCACGCTGCCGCAACAGACTACGACAATGGTTTCTACACTCCCCGCATCGACGGTTGTCAGTACATATTACAGCACGATTCCACCACAGACTTTCGCAGAGCGCGTAACGAGCACGATTCCTCCCGAGACACGAACAATCGTCTCCACACTTCCTCAAGCCACGACGACAGAGTATTCGACCCTGCCAGCGTCAACAGTAGTCAGCACGGCTACCTCAACTCTTCCAGCTCAAACGAGCACGCAGGTGCGTCTATACTCCGCATCAAATCATTCAAGGGGCTTCGGTTTTGCGAGAAAGACCCAGTCACTCTCGAAACTTTCCCTGAAGTTTCAACCTCGAGGATCTATATATATCAGAGAGATGCTGATGGTAACCTTTACAGGTCATTACATCCACCTTACCTCCTGGTACCACGACATTGGTTTCGACCTACGCCAGTACAGCCGTGGTTACTTATACTAGCGTGCGAGATGCCTCTACCTCTTACTTGACAGCTACAACAACGAGGGAACGAACACAGACAATTACTGCTTATACGACCCTTGAAGCAAGCACATACACAAGTACCATATATTCGACCGTACAGACGACAGAGGTACAGACGCAAGTCTCGACGATGCCAGCCAGGTGAGAGCAAAACTCGACTGCTTTGAAAAGCTAAGACTGATTCGTATCGCAGCTCAATATATGTCACGTATACGACAACCGTGCAAGGTCAAGTCCAAACGGTCACGTTTACTTACACGCCAACGACCAGCACGCCAGGTGCGGTGAGTTAAGGCATGAAAAGATGGTACTGCATGTACGCCCAGGCTCATGTAAGTTAGACCAGCTCCTCCTCTGCCTCGCCCACGGCATCTATCGTCGTGAGTCCGCCTGACCTGTGAGCTTTTGTGGAAATGCTAATTCCTTTGCGTGCTTAGATCACTCCAACTGTGTCTGCAACATCAGGCTTCTCTCCATCTTCTACTCTTGGAAGCAGTTTGGCTGTAAGTAGTGAAGAGTCACACTTCCACATGCACAGTCTACAACCTCTGACGCCATTCAATTCAGACAAGCACAAGCAGCTCCAGAACAAGCAGCCCTTTTATCGCAACGACAACCACGACTACGACAACGACAAGAGCCACATCCTCAAGCTCTCGAAGAGTGAGTCCGATCCTCTCGAAGGGCGAGCCTGATCTGACCTTGGAATTAGACCACCTCAAGCAGCACGAGCTTTGCTCGTCCAGACGTTGCGCTCAGAACACCAACCGTTATTGCAGGGTCTACAACTTCTGCAACGGCAAATGTCGACGACGCTCTCTTCGCCGTCAACGTGCCCTTCGCTGTCTCCCTCTACGGGGTCGCCAGCACAACTATCACCGTCACTTCAAACGGAGTAAGACTCTATGTTTTCCGCCCTTTGCCGTCATCAACTCACACGCAGCAGATTCTTGCCGTGGCTTCTCCGGTCACTACAGCATACCAAAACGCCGCTCTCCCGCAATACAGCGTCTGCGGCACCGGATTGCTGGCGTTCTGGGATGATCTCATCGCCAACTCCGGCCGGGCTCAGGGTATCTTTTGGTCATCCGAGGGCAAATCTCCAAGTCGCTCCATCACTTTCGAGTTCTATGAATCCCACTACCAAGCTCCGGACACTTACGGTACGCTTTGCCTTCCCCTTCTTCCTCAAATCTTGTTCGCAAACGCTAATATTATCTTCTAGCCCATTTCTTGGTCAGTTTCTGGGAGAATCTCCCGGGTATTGCGACCATTGACTTCCTGAATATCACTGATAACGGCGTCTCTGCTACAGTCGGAGGACAGAGCCAGGCGGCGGGCTTGTACGCTCAGTATTCGTTCAATCAGGCCGTCATCAACAATGGTTTGCTGATTACCCTTAACTCGACTACGAACTCTTGGTATGCGGGTTATCCGCCGGGCATCTTCGCTATGCCTGGTGCGATATATTCTTGAAGAGGGGACGACGGTGGAGCGCTTATGGGGAAAAGTACTATTTACGTTGTACTTCTGTGTTTCACAATTGCGTTCATCAATTCGAAATGGGTTGATCAGATCTGCAAATCGACATGAGAAACGTCATGCCAGCGCGCAAGCACACGTTTCCACTGTTTCAACAATGAAGCCAATACTTAGGCCGAACAGATGCTTGTTATAGACTCTGGCCCTCTCGTGGGGATTCTTGAGCGCCTATGCACACTCAACGTCTCCTCCTGAAAATAACAGCGAAGGTGAAACACTCTACCCAAAACTTTCCAGTTTCGTCATGCGCTCCCTAGGCGTTTGTATAGCCCCGTAGGCCAACGTGCACGTCATCCCTAGCTAAGCGCCTGCAGGTATTCTTCTCTCGCCAGGATCTCTCCTCGCTTAATAGATAAAGCCGGTGAACACCTACCACCCACCTATTTGCGTGATACTTTACTCACGCGAGTCATGTAAAACACGTCCGCGACGTACTCTCTTCAGTGCTCTCGTCAATAGAGATACATAGTACCTATCAAGATACGCAGGATCCCGGATAAAAAGGCTTCGACGAATCGCGCGCGCGCGCACGAGCACACGTATCCTATCGTATCCTTCCTCTTTCGGCTGGGATATCTTTCGCCACTACTGACCGGTGAGCGGATAGAGTGGTATAGCCAGGACTTGAGTATCTTGGCCCTGTAGCTTCCAGTGGGTACCTTGACTTGCATGAGTGGGAGGTGGACTTGGTACAGAGGGAACCTCCGCGGAACCGAGTTGGCCGGAATCTGACAGCGCTATCCGGACATGTGGTTGGGATGGGGTGGTGAAGTCCAGATATACTTATCAGCTTCCGGGACTGGGATGTGGAATATTCGCCGGTCTTTTTATTGAATTATGTCGCTGACGGACGGTCTGTCGGGAAAAGAGGGCTGAGCCGTTGCATGTACCATGTCCGAAGTACACCATGGCTTTCTCTTCCTTCGATGATTTTATTTCCCGTTGCAGAGAGAGTGGTATTTCCAGCGCAGGTGATAAGGACGTGATGATTGCAGGACGGAAGGATGGAAGGATGGAAAGAAGCGAAGGAAGGGAAGGAGGTGCAGAAGGAAGAGAAGGATCTTTAGTAACCAGCGTTGACCTATCTCACTCCTGCATCGCCCATTTGCAATTCTCGCCATCCTAGCAAGAAGAAAAGCTGGAAAGAGGAATTGCCGTGCGGTACCAATCCTTGCCAGCATGCTCGAGCTGGGAAGCGCTACTGTACCGTCATCCATCCACCTGCCCGTCTGTCGACCGGTGAAGAGGGTACATAGTACCCAATCGAATCTGCATAACTGCCGATCAGAAACATACGTACACTATCAAGACCACTCCCCTCCCCCCTTTCGGAGTATACCTGGTAGGTACCAAGAAATCAACGTACACCAAGTCCCCCCTCTACCACCGTACCCGAAGGAGTTTGTAACGACTAGAATGCTAGCAAACCCATCCAACTCCCTTCCGTATTTCCCATAGGAGCGCCTGATGGCTTATGACCCCTTTCCGTATCCCCAAAAGAACACGTACCTGATAGGAAATGGACGGACACTGCATGAGCGACGACTTCTGACTACCCTGCCCTACCCTACCCTACCCTACCCTACCCTGCCCTACCTGCCTGCCTAGGAACCCCGACGTCCAATCCGTCTTGCAAATATCTCACCCTACGATAGACGCGGCAGCCATAGTCGGCAGATAAGGAAAGGAGAGAGCTCAAGTCATAAAGAGACAAAGCATAATGATGAGAGAAGCTAGGAAGCGGCAGTAATAATAGGGAAATTGATCACTTCTCTTTCCTTTTAAGGCGTTATCGAGCTTCCTCTCAAAGATATACGTAGAGGAAGTAAGCAGGGAGTAGAGTAAACAAAGGAAGTGGAAATGTACATAGTAATGAATCTCATTATTGCTAGAAGGCGTTCGACGCGCGGGGACTAAGTAAGGTAAAGCGAAAAATCCCGCAGCACTGGCAAGGTGGAGAGATTTGTGAAGTATGAAATGTTGGTATACCATATACACACACAATAGATATAAGAAAAGGGGTAGCGACAGGATATATGCTAAACCACCACCATAAGACGCTGCTGCTGCTGCTGCTGCTGTTAGACGCCACCCATTTTTCAAAAGAATCCCATCGCTCTTATATCCCAGTGAACTCCGTTTCGACTCATTTCGTAGCAATTCCTTTCTTCCCTCTCCCTTTATACCAAAGGAAAAAAAAGGAAAGATACACAGGCGGAAAGAAGAGAGGGGCGAGCGATTCTATTGCCGCCTGAGGTACAGGACAAGCCATCCCAGCAGTCTATAGCCGCAGATGATACCGATCATGATGCCGACCCATTTGCCGGTAGAGCCGACCTCGTAGCCGTAGTTCTCCAGCACGCCGGTGCCGGCGATGAGACACTGGTCTGCGAGGTCGGTCTCGTACATGCAGGAGCAGCCGTTGGGCGCGTTCTCGTTCGGCGGGCAGGTGAAGTTGCGGTGGCCGAACTCGTTCACCATCATGCCCTGGAAGACGTAGGATTGGTAGTCGATGTAGTGGAAGACGTAGCGCCAGAAGGGGTTGAGGGTCTGGGGTGGGACGAGGAAGCCGCCGGTGCACATCCAGAGTCCGTTGGCGAAGGCGGTGCCGGCCAGTGCGACCACGAAAATGGGGATCAGCGAGCTGACTAGTACGACGAGCGATTCGGCCGCGATCAGGTCGAGGAAGAGCCACATGATCCAGGTGAAGAAGGCGTCGGCTGTGGGCCTGAAGTTGGATAGCCAGTAGGCGACGATGGAGAAGAGGCAGGCAATGGCGAAAAGGTAGGGAATGCCGGTGATGAAGTTGGCGATCAGGAAGGCAGTCGGGCCGTAAAGACCGTTAGCACGCTCCTTCATAAAGAGCGCGCGATCCTCCAAGAACGCGGGAATGTAGGCGACGGCCATGAAAGACATGAATGCACCACCGAAGAAGATGGCGTTGATGAAGGACTGGATGTTGCCTTGCGTCGGGCTAAGACGCAGCCAAACCTGAGGATTTTGTCAGTGATTGTTCAAGCTTTTTTAATCCGATAAAACAATTTTCATGACTTACCGTGCCCATCATTACCGCCAGACCCATGTACATCGCAATACGAATGCCGTAAGCGATGATATCGCGGTACGACTTGATAAAGAAACGATGCGTAAGAGCCATAATGATCGAGAAGGTGCCAGCAATCTCTTCTCTCGTGTCGGCGTTGATCTCAGTGTCCATAGAGTTGCGCGCCATCTCGTCGGTAAGCTCGGTCACGGTGGAAGTGGCGAGGCGAGACTTGTGCCATGACGAGTGAACCATGTTCAGCTGCTGCTCGACTTCGCTGCGGTCACGCGCAAAGTCAGTGTTGACGAAGTCAATAATGAACTCGGCCGGGTTCATGTAAAGTGGAATAGGGAAGCCGCAGGCGTCGAAGTATGGTTGCACCTCCGAGACGGGACCGCTGTACGCAGTGCCACCTTGAGAGAGCAGCAGGAGCTTGTCGAACATGGCAAAGGTCGATGTGGAAGGCTGATGGATCGATGCGATGACGATGAGGTTATGCTTCTTGGCGATTTCCTTGACGAAGGAAATGACCTCAAACGAGGCGGCCGAGTCCAGACCAGAAGTGGGCTCATCCAGGAAGAGGAGCTTCGGGCTGGTGATGAGTTGCGCTGCAACGCTAACACGACGCTTCTGACCACCGGAAATACCCTTCCGGATAGCGGTACCGATCAGGTTGTTGGCCTGGCCACCAAGACCGAAAGCTGTGAGGAGGGCCTCGATTCGCTGGATCCGCTCAAGCTTGCTGACCGAACTCGGGAGCGAGAGTCTGGCAGCGAAGTTGAGGGTTTCACGCACAGTCAACGAGCCGACGAGGGCGTCTTCTTGCTCGACATATGCTGAGATGCGACGGAAGGTCTTGGGGTTGGCGGGAGAGCCGTTGATGTAGATGTTCGCCTGAACGGAGGCATTGAGGGCCGCAGTGCGTTGGGCGAGAACGTTCAGCAAGGTCGATTTGCCGGAGCCGGAGGGGCCCATGAGGGCGAGGAGCTCGCCCGACTTGACGATGCCACTGATATCGGAGAGGATGTTCTTGGGTTGCTGAGTCTGTCGGTCCTTGACGGTGACGGTGACGCCCTTCCAGCCGAAGCTCCGGATGTTGGTGTTGGTGAGCTGGGCATAGTCGCCCCCGATCATCTGTGAGCGTGAGTTAGCGACTGGACGGCGTCGATGTGACTGATGATGAGTCTGTCTGTGGCGCGCGGATATGAGGAGAGACGGACCTTCTCGATGTCGCTCATCTTGTCGTAGCCCTTGCGTTCTGGGAACGCCGTGACGCTGCTGGTAGCCACTTTGTTCGAAGCCACTTTGTCGGCGGAGGAAGGTGCGGGGGAGTGGGTGGTGACTTCTTTGTCTTCCACGTGGGGTAGAATATTGAAGAGAAGGTAGGGGAAAGTAAGGGTGCGAAAGGAGCCCAGCTGCCTTTATGAGAACAATGAAGGTCGATGTCTTTGTGGTAGGTGGTGTTGTTGGATAGTGGTGGTGGTCGAATGAATGGTGTGCTGCGCAACCGGGGGTCGATCGCTGGTCGATGGCAGCGAAGGGAGCGGAGGCAGACGATGGCTAGAAAGAGTGGCGACGCACGGGTTGGCGTGCAGGAGGAGGGGAAGATAACCAACGAAGGATGGGCGTTTGGGACGTTGCACAAAGAAGGAACCAAGGATGAAGCGGGAGAGGAGCAGCGACGGCGGTGACTTTTGTCCAGCAGGTGAACGCGTATAGCCGGGTCCCTGGATCGCTACAGATGCAGTGGGAGAGAGGAGGCGTGTGAGCCGTTTGCGTTGGCGGGTTTTTGCTTTTGGGGGGTTGCGTTTTCCACGGCCAGAACGAACGCCGGACGCCCTACTGCCTAGTCTACCTAGTCTACCTTGGACTACCTGGTCTAGTCGAAGCCAGCAGCAGCGGCCGCAACAGCAGAGAGGACGAGTTCAACCGCGTTGAATGGCCCACTGGCCGTCGGAGGAGGTAGTGGCGCCAAAGCAACTCCATGTGGTGCAGCGCATGCTTCGGCGCCATTCCCATTCGGGACGCTGTATATGCAAAGCCAGCAAGCCGATCGCAACCCTGACTCCCCGGCAAACCCCTGAAACACGCCCCGCCGGTGAAGAACAGCCGAACCACAGAATCTTGCTGGATTGTACCTGCCGTAGCGTCTCCCGCTTAGCCCCTTAGCCTCCCGTAGCGCCACCCCAGGAGAGCTTAATTGGAATGGCCTGAAGCTACACGTCTACTGCTGCCGATGCCCTCCATCACTTCGGTTCGAGTACGCGCCCTCAGAAAGGGTGGGCGACTGACTACGCCGCCCACGCCCGCCTTGCGACATACCTGCGTTGACGCCGCTGTCGCTGGACACAGATGCGCGGAGAGCCGCAGCAGGCTGACACCCATGTCCTTGCTTGCCTGTCGCCCTGCCAGCGGTGCAACTGCACTGCACCTCTCAGCAGCACAGCTGGCCTGCGCGCTCCCGGTGACCTATCGCTTTGATGCGAGAAGCTTCAGGGACGGCGACCAGGAAAAGCTACTCCGCTGACCATCGCCGCGTTGGGCTGCCATCGGCAGTATTTCTCATCGCAGAACCTTCGGCTCTGCGCAAAAAGAAAAGGGGAGCCGACGGATGGCCTGAGCACGAACGGCCAACTTTGTTCGTCCAAAATAATTTCGGCCCTCGACTTCCCTCCCCCACATCTTAACCTCCCGGGAAAGGAGATGCGCGGCATGTCTGACTTTCGGGCCACTCACGCTGAGGCCAAGAGGTCATCCTCACCAACCCTCACCCTCCCAATCCCTGGCAGCCGCTCAGCAATTGGCTCACGCCAGTGTGATCTGCTCGAGATTCGCGGAGCGGCGGTCGATCTGGAGTCATGCACGGAACGTCGCGCGTTGATTGATTATGATACGGTTCATCATGTGCTGTAGGGGTACTTTTGCTGGCAAGCTAGTCTAGCGATGAGCACGGTGCCGCCGTGGTGATGGATAGACATGACGAAAAGGCTGGAGCTCCAACCGTCTGTGTGACGGTCCTGTCTGGCTACCTGCATCTCCGCCACGTTGTCCATCGCCTCGAGGCGGCCGGTGAGGGCACATGAGTTTTGTCATAACGGAGTCAACATCCTCCAATGGGGAAGCCTCGGCGGTTGGCGGCCATGGCATGGGCGCTGTTGACGGCCCTCGACGGTTGGGAAGTTCCCTTGGCCACATGCACAGCGACCCCGTTTTGAGAATGTGGCATGGAATGCTATTGCCGCGGCAGACCTGGATTTGACTCGTTCAAACATTTACCTGGACGCCATGCCCATAGAGGGTGGAAATAGCGTGAGTCTAAATCGTGATAGTCCCCTCTGCGCTATTGCCAAGAATGGGTTTTTATAGACGCTAGCGCTCGGCGTGTATCGGCTAGCCTAGCAAGTTCCCAGACACCCAGAGGCAAGCTGCTCTATCTCTTGGATCCTGGGCTCTGGAGCTCGCTTTGCTGCGCCTTGTGCTTCAGCTTTGTACACCTGCCATCCATTCTTTGTACGCTCATTGTCCATTGCTTGTTGTTGTTTTTTTTTTTATCCCGTCCGCTCATTAACCGCCCATTGTCTCGCCAATTTACCGAGCAATCTACACCGCGCCTGGGCTGGAATTGCCATACCTTATTGGACTTTCGCTCCTTCATGTTGTTGTGCGACAACTTTCCTAGATAGATCGCTCAGGACTTTAGCTCTGGAAGCTACCATTACGATGGACAATCTTCAGCAGACCATGAGCGCTGTTCAATCACCAAACGCACCCCCATCGCCGAATCGCAGACCAGCCAGCCGTTCTCACCAACCGCCCAAATCCCCAAACGTTGCCCGTTTTCGGAAGCCTTATACCGATTCCTCTGCCGAGGAGATCTCGTCTACCAGCGGGTCGGAGCAAGACTATGATTATCAGACGGACTTCACGACACCAGCTTCCTCAGACGCCAATCCAGACGACATGCCTGATGAGGTAGAAGACTTTCGGGATATAGAGTACCCCCAGCTGAAGGGCAAGACATATCTTGATCATGGAGGAACCACGGTACGTGCATCTGAGACATTGCATTGGAGACGACTGCTCTAACCCATGTTGAAGCTCTACGCAAAGTCGTTGATTGAAGACTTCTCCGCCGACATGATTGGAAACCTCTATGGCAACCCGCACTCGGCCTCAACACCATCTGCCTTGGCCGGGCATCGTGTGGATTCGATCCGAGAGCGAGCGCTGCGCTTCTTCAATGCCGACCCGGAAGAGTTCGATCTTGTTTTCGTCGCAAATGCCACGGCAGCCATCAAGATGGTGATCGATTGCTTTAAGGATCATGCCGCGGCAAGCAACACCCCCGTCTGGTACGGCTACCATCGCGATGCGCATACCTCTCTTGTTGGAATTCGGGAGAGCACAAAGATGCATCGATGTTTCACAAGCGACGAAGAAGTCGACATCTGGATTAATAGCGGAGGACTTGGTGGTCCAAGAGCCAGACAGCTCGGGCTCTTCGCCTACCCCGGACAGTCTAACATGACAGGTCGTCGGTTGCCTCTCAACTGGTAAGTAGCAGCTGTGAACGGTCAGACAGGGTGTCACAGACGTCGTGATATACTAACGTGTCACACAGGCCCGGCCGCATCCGACGGTCGTTTCACAAGGCCGCCACGTACACCCTTCTAGACGCCGCTGCGCTTGCGAGCACAGCGCCACTGGACCTGTCAGACCCCGCCACTGCGCCCGATTTCGTTGCGCTCTCGTTTTACAAGATCTTTGGGTTTCCTAACATAGGCGCGCTCATTGTACGAAAGGATTCACAGCATGTTCTGCAGAACCGCAGGTATTTCGGTGGCGGGACGGTCGACATGATCATCTCCATTAACGATACCTGGCACGCCAAGAAAGATACTTCGATTCACGAGAGGCTCGAGGATGGCACCTTGCCGTTCCATTCCATCTTTGCGCTTGATCATGCCATGAACGTTCACGAACGACTCTATGGGCCGAATCCAATGAAGTTCATCTCCATGCATACCTCGCAATTAGGCAAGCAGCTATATGATGGCCTGTCTGGGATGAAGCATGCCAACGGAATGCCGGTCTGCCGCATATACAAGGACGAAAATGCGGTTTACGGCGACCCTACCGTCCAGGGTTCTACCATCGCGATGAACATTCAACTAGCAGATGGAACTTTGGTTGGGTTCGAAGAGGTCGAAGAGGCCGCTGACGAGCGCAACATTTACATTCGAAGTGGCTCCCTCTGCAACCCTGGAGGCGTGGCAACGTATTTGGAGTGGTCGCCTGCAGAGATGAAAGCGGCGTACGCAGCCGGTCATCGATGCAGCAACCCAACCCAAATCATGCTTGGGAAGGCCACGGGAGTCGTCCGTGCCAGTCTTGGCGCCATGAGCACAGCAGCAGATGTGCAGAACTTCCTAAAGTTCATCCAAGAAGTATACGTGGGCAAAGTACACAAGCTCCTACCTGCCCAAACGACACCCTACGGTCAAACCGCACCCCTTTCGCCACCCGCCTCGCCCGGCATCAAGTCCCAAGCCCCGCCACCGCCGCTAAACATCCCCCACGCACTCCACGTGCCGTCAAACCCCCAACGCAGCGGCAGCTTCACCCCGGGCACCGCCAGCGCCTACTCCGACCACTCCCCCTGGGACCACAACAACCCGCCCCAGCACGCCACCGCCCTCCCGAAATCCCAACCCGCCACCCTCAGCGACTACGAGAAACCCCTGCCCTCCCCCTCCCCCGCCCCGCCCTTCAACCCCGCCGACTACGTCAAACTCCGCAAACCCTGGGAAGAGGAATTCCGGCGCCAGCGCGAACAGAACCAGCAGCTTGCCGCCACAACGGAAATCAAAGTCCGCGAGCTCGAGGACCACAGTCTCTATTCCTCCTCCCGGAATAATCAACCTAGTGTCAAAGCGCGGAAGTTTGGGGCGGAGTGTGGTGAATTTGTTGAGGACTAAGTCGCATTTTGTTGAGCAGCCGCATCATCATCAGCAGCAGCATCAGTATCACCAGTATCAGCACCAGCAGGCTGTTCCGCCGTCGTCTGGTTGACGAGGCGTATCATTGCCAACGGTGCGATGGGAGGCTCAGCCGGGGTTTCTGGGAAGCGGGCTTTTACTTTTTGTTGGGGACTTTGGGGATTGATGGGGTTTGACGTTTAGCATGGCGTTTTTTCTTTTTCCTCGGGCGGGAGATTCCTGCCAGCGGAGGATTGACTACCTTTCCTGTGTTTTGGATTTGTTGATTTTTGGATTCCTTTCTTTCTTTTCTTTTTTTTCCTCCGATGATACCAAATGGACGGCTGCACGCGAATATACATTCTCTTTCTTTAATTTGTTCGCGCCTGGATTCGACCGTTTTCTTTTTTCATGTTTAGCTAGACCTACTGCGCTACGTTCTGTGAGAAGGAAAGGGAGAAGAGTGAGAAACAGGCTTGGTTTTGCGTCTCCAAGACGCGGTTGGACTAAGTCACCTCTACACCTTAATCTTCCTGTTTACTTGTACTTGATTTTGAGAAACAGGCGGAGGATACATGTATCTGCGATGTTTTCTGTATCTATATACATATGTACGCATTATCCAACAGGGAGATTCTGAAGGAGTTTCCTACAGCTTCACGTTTCAAACGACCGAGCTGGATTGGTGCATGGAGAAGGACAGCAGTTTGGAATGGACCTTCACAGCAACCCAACTCTCTTCCCTTGAGAATGAGGCGCCTCATCGACTTCAGAGACTCAACTCCCAACACCTTTCAGGATAGGGATGAGCTGTACCTGTCCGAATGCACCCTCCATGTCTGCCTGACTGCCCAACGCACACGTTCATCACCTCCCATGACATGACATGTGTCGCCACCTTCGGTTGCCTACTTCCCTCGTGCTCCCCCGCCCGCCACATCTCTCCTCCCTAAGCAACAACCCAGTCCTCACCGCTTCTCTTCGGTTGAGAGGCTTCCACTGATCCTGCAGCCTTCCTTCTTTTTCATCACGCAACGACTGATCAGCAGGCTTGAAACTCTCTCCCACGCGGGCACGCGGGACAAACGGGTTCTTGCTGATGAGTTCCCTGTTGAAAAAGCAGAAGTACGCCACATGACTACATCACCTCGTTCAGGAACGGACGTGAGGTCGCTTTCTTCCTGTCGTTACGTGTCACGTTCCACAAACAGGAGAATACAGGATCTTTTCCCCTTGCTTCCACTTGGGGCTCTGTCGCTTGCCGGAGATGCTAGGGGACACCTATTGTCTCTCTTTCCCGTCTTTCGTATCCATTTCACCGACGCCCTGGTTGTGAAGGCGGGTGGTACTAGCACACAGATGTGTCTGTAACGTTTCTTCCAACCAGGTCCGCGGGAACATGCAGGGCAAAAAAGCGGGAATAATGGATTGTACGACCTTTTTAGACGGAAGAGAAGCCGGAGTTTCCCTTTTACTCGTTCGCTAGAGGCTTTTCTCACCTTGGAGGTCAAAATTGTTAGTAGCGATTTCCTTTTTTTTTTTCTTTTTCTCGCACAAGTGTTGGCAAAAAGTTTCTGGGCTTGCCAGCAGGCTGGCTTTTTGATGTAAAAGTCAATTGCGTTGCGCGCCGGCGGAACGGGCGATAGAAAGAACAGGGGTTCGTCTGTAGACAAACTTTCCCCCCGAGCATTCGCGGCTTCAGGAACGTGGAACTTTATGCAGGAAGTCTGTTTGAGTTATACCGAGAGCCCTGGTATATGTAAGGAAAGTTTTCATCGGTCGCAGTAGACTTTCTTCTTGCTCGGTACCCTGATCGGCATAGTTGATCATTTGCCGTTTTATACCGGCCGTTGATGGGATCGCCTGTACAGGCGAAGCTTATGTGGTGAAAGATCCAGGCAACTGTAGATTGCAAGGTTGTGACTCTATCGCATGGCGGAACGGGATAACAGACTTTTGCTTATGCAGGTTTGACTACATCTAGACAACTTCCCGTCATCAGAGGGGTCCATTAACTTCTCAACCCACTCGCCCGACCAGGCCCCTTCCGAAGTAGGACATCCTCGTTCCTCTGATGGCAGGGACGTGAAACGAGAAGCCCGTGATAGAGAAGCCCGACTATTGAACAGGTCGCTGCATTTCGGGCCTTTTTTTACGGAGGACTTCGATCGGTGAGCGTTTTTCACCAGAAAGCATCGAGGAAAGATGCAAAATGGACCTTGGACGCTCCTTGCAATTGTGAAGCGTCTCGAGCAGGCAGTAGAGTCCATGGATCCTTACGTCGAAATATCTTGATTGATGTAAAAAATCATGTGCCAAATCTTGCTACAGTGCGAAAGCCAATATTACCTCTCATTGAGCTTTTCGAGGAAATAAATGGTCAAATACCTCAGAAGCTCCTTCTTGCAACTCTCGCCTACTTCTCTGTCTTCCCCTCAGGCGAGAACGTCGATCAGCTCGTGTCCCTCGCCATAACTCATCAGGGGCAGGCGAATGAGAATGACTTGGAAAGACAGCAGTAACGAGAAGCGGACCACATTCTCATCTACATGGGTACACAGTGGCCTTCTGATCGAGGACCGTGTTCATAGGTTGTGCAGAAGAATCAACCCCGTGCGCTCTCCTTCCTCATTCGACAAATTGTCAATCCCTTTCCAGCATTCATTCCTCTTTTTGACCCACTATCAAATGCCAAAATCCTAGGAGAAAGGACGAACACACCCGTGCGCGTGTGCGAGCGCTACAGCCACAGCCACAGCGATTTCCCCCGGAACAATCAGCACTAGCAAAGGAAAAAAAAAAAGAAAGAAAAAACCAAAGATGAGAAAAACAGAACAGTTCATCTCAAGATTTCCTTCCCCTCAAGCCCTTTCAAAAAGCTAAGCATATCAACCACCGACCCCCTCCACGACGTCCTACCTCCTACCTCCTACCCCATCAATAATTACCCTAACTACTACTCCTCGCAATACTCCTCAACACACTCCCCACATACCCCCCAATCGGCCTCCCATGCGTAAGGGCGAAGAATAACCTCGTCAGGACTTCGTCGTCGAAGATCCGTTCCATGGGTCCTACTGCCCCCCTACCCACCTCCTCTCCCTCCCCTTCGTCCTCCGCATGATCCCCATGCTTGCCCGTCTGGGACTTTCTGCCTTCGCCTCCGTTGAGACTGAGACTCTTACTGCTGCTGCTCTGGCCGAGAATCCCCTCTGCGGTGCCGTTCTGACCGAGTGATTTTGGCATGAATTTGGCGATGTTCCGAAGCACGAGGGCAGCGCCTAGGGATACGCCTGCGGCGTCGCCTTTTTCGTCTTCGAAGGTCCGGAAGGTGATCTTCTCGATAGACTTGTGGGGGAGGGAGGTTTGCGTCGTGGCGGCTGACGACGCGGGTGGAGACACGTTGTGCTCGGATTGGTGTGCGTCTGTTGAGCTGTTGTTGGGGATGTGGGTTTGGATGTGGCGGGCGAATAAGGCGGTTCGGGGCACGGTGGCGGTGCCGGAGGGAGCGAAAGAGGGATCGGCGGAGGTGCGTTTGCAGCTGGCCCAGCGACATCGGTGGACTGCTTTGTCTGCCGCGGCGAACTCGAAGATGTCTGCTAGGTTTTCAGTTCCGGGCTTCTGAGTCGATGGAGGGACAGGCGTTCCCTGCGCGCTTGGAGTCCCGTTTGCCATGGCGCTGCCAGGCCGAGAAGGCCAACTTGAGGTATCCATGTCCATCCGGTCGTCGCTTGGCTTGCGCGGTATCTGCATGTGTTCTTTGAGTATGTGCTTTAACATCTCGTTCGAATGTCTGAACCATTCGCCACATTCAATCTCTCGGGTGCTGGGCCCGCTTTGAACGCCGGTAATAGGATCGCGATGTACTTCGCTGGCAACCGTGAGTCTCCAGCAACACTTTTTCATTTCCTTACCCTTATCTCCTGCGCCTGACCCCGGGAGCATGCCAGTGTCGATTGGTGCTTTTCGAGCGCGAATGCCGCGGATCACGTATTTGTTCTGTCCTGCCACCTGTGCTGTTGCTCCCACAAAGGTCGTAGAAACGTTCTTGATGAAGTCTCCTGCGATGAGGTGGCTCTGGTAGGGTGAGAAGGTCGACTGATAGGATTGCCAGAGCGAGATCTGGGTCATTTCGCTCTCCTTGCTGGGCAAGAAGCACATCCTCAGCCATTCGGACGAGCGCTCGGGCTCCTCAATCTTTAAGAGAGCTTCGACAACACTTTTGGAAAGTTTCGGTATGAATCCGGATGTCTTGTCCTCAGCTGGTTGCTGTCCAGTCGATGGCCGACCACTCCTCTCTTCCTTTGCTGCGAATAAGAGCAGCCGGCTGAGTTGTCGCGCCATCGCCTCACTATCCGCATTCTGCAGCAGAATCTCCACGTTATCCGCGAAACTGGTAAACTGGAACAGGAAGTCCAGGCATGCAGTCTTCATTTCTTCGTCGTCAACCATCAACCATGCACCCACCCGGCCAAGTATCTCTTTTGAGATTCCATCGAGTCTCTTGGGATCAGGAAAGTGCATACCAATCCTTGCGACGGTCCTTAGAGCTGTCATAATAGCTCCGCGGTCTTCACTTTTCTCTAACAACTCCAAAAGAGACACATAGACTGCATCGTCAGGGCCCATATCACCGACCCACACCAGTATCTGTTCCGCGGTATCTAAAGCATAGTGCTGGAGCTCGATGATGCTTGGATGAGGGGGCAGGTTGAGAGCAATGGCCAGATAATCTCGAACCATGGATTGACGGGCAAGGTACTGCGCGTTTTCGTTCTGAAGACACATATTGCGGATCACGAGCCCGGCTTCGATTACTCGCTCGAGATTTGCATTCCACCGTGCGTCCGTTACCGTATCGGTCGTAACAAGCGGGAGTCGGCTCTTCAACTTTTGGATTGCGTCGCTGGTCCCACTCAGGCCATTCAGAGTCTCGTCGTCGTAGAAATCGGCCATGTCGTCGTCGTAGCTGATGTCCCATTCGATGTCCCAGAAAAGACTGCTGACTTGCAGTACCTTTTTCACGAGCGCCTCAGCCAGCCCCGGGAATTGATCAAATCTGTATTTGTCTCCCCGTTCGTGACTGATCTTGACGAGATGATGCAGCGCATACTCTTCTTCGCTCTCAACGCCTGACTGCAGTGCCATCTGAGCACGAACATAGATGTTTGGCCCGATGAATCCTGTGCCAGGAAGCATGATGTGCCTGTATTTGCGGGCCAAGGGGGTCATGGTGGCTTCCGCTTTACGCTTGAGCGCATTGCGATAGTGATCCGGGTTGTTCGCGGGCGTAGTTACAGGCTTGAGTGTCAGTGGGTAAGAGGATGGTGGCTCGTAGTTGGCGAGAGTTGCGGATGCGGCGGCAAGAGAGGAATTTGACACAAAACTGTTGCTCCCGGGAGCTTGTTGACCAGGGGTCGGAGATTGGTTGACATGAGCTGCTCCTCTGGTCTGCCGACTTGAGGACAGCTCCGGCTGGAACAGTACCCTCTGTGGCGGCGCCTGGCGTAATCCTCTCGTCCTGTTCCCGGCCGCACTGTTTGGGTCTTCCCCGTCGGCGGCTGCACTTTCGGCTTTCGGCGTCTTCTGCTCCGGACTCGTGCCATGCTCACTGCCTTCCGCTGCCTGCTCCTTCTCCTCCCTGGTCGGCGGCTTGACGAAGTTCTCCATGGTCCGCCCCATCACATTCCCTCCTTTGGCCGTGACTTCCTCCAGAATCTCTTTTGGGGGTGGGTCTTTCTGCCAGTGGTTGCTGATTTCGTAGGCGCATAGGTTTTTGTAGTATACGTTCTTAATCTGGAACGCTTGCGCGGGGGTATACTGATTCTTGCCGACGAACTCTTCCGCAAACCTCCGCCACATTAAAGGCTTGGCTTTGGTATCGGAGCACAGGTCATAGCCGCCTTCGGAGACCACTCGCTGGTAGAGCTTGTAGAGGTCGATATGCCGCACGCCGACCTTGGGGACGGAATCGAGGGTGGTGCCGCGTTTCTCGTGATACTCGCGCAGCTTTGCCATGAAATCCTCATGTTCGGGTGTGGGTTCGACCGACTCGCCGCGTTTGGGTGCCCTGTCCGAATCACGTGCGAGGTGAGCAGGCTATCGCGACGGGGGGAGAGAGCAGATGTTTGGGAGGGGGATGCCATGGCGCAGCGCAGGAACTTACATGATGATAATGGTCGGCGGTGACACGCGCCTTTTGGGTGGCCGAATAGGAAATCGAGTCAGGCGTCTATAATACTACCATGCCCGAGAGGAATTATCTGCACGCGATGCGCCTTAAGGAACGACTGAGAAGGGGAATGGGATCAACTGGGCTGGTGGGCAAGATGTTACCTGAAGCACCCAGCACCGGCCAGCTTCGCGCGCATCCCGTCTGCGATCTGGAGGTTCGCGATGAACGAGACGCCCGCGCCGCGCCGCGCCGTGCCTTGCCTCGCTTGCTCTCGCTGGCGTGCGGGATGCGCCGCTAGTCGAAAGCTTGGCTACGGCAGACCGAAACGCCACATTCACCCAGTGTCTGTGCCTGCCTCTTACGTGCCTTCCTGATGTACACCTGCCTGGGTAGGATCCTTACCTCTTCTTCTCTCCCTCATCTCACCATCTCGACCAGTGCAATCATTCATCACCGTCCACGTGTGTCTGCGTCCCTAGGTCGTACAACATTGAACCATCTCCCCACGTTGCTCGCCTCTTGCCGAGGCCAATTCCTCGTGACTGAACCTGCTTACATTCCCTTGCCATTGATCTTACGGGTCGCCCATTCAACATGGCGACACAGCTCTCTCTTCCCGTCATCAAATACTCACATGCCCTAGGCGTGCGCCCAGACAATACCCCTCCATGGTCCCACATCTTGGGCGACAACCTCTACGTGATCGTCAAAGGGGCAGATACCAAGACTGACGATGGGCGCCTGCAGCCGGACGGCAAACTAGACATGACGGTTATGGAAGGGAATAGACTGCTGGTATGATATTCAATCGTTGGACAGACCGTCCACCACTCCGGTCTACCTTGTTCATTCTGATCATTGTACAGGAGAGTGTAGACATCGCAGGCTTGGTCGACGAGGCTTTGACCGCCAGAAGAGGCGCCGAACGCGTCGGCGTGATGCCTGCGGTTGAACAACTACCCATCTTCGGCATTACCAGAGAAGCTCTGCTTGCGCTAAGATACAAGTCTAGAAGTGGAGAGGTAAGCTATCTTTGGACGCAAACAAGTGCAGCTAGGAGGCAGTTAACAGCTCTCACCAGGCTCGCCGCATCCAACTCCGCCTCAAATCGGCGTCGGATTGTCGCCAAATCGTCAGCGCTTTCGAGCGCCGCGGCATGGAGTTTCAAGAGCAACGTCCTCAAACCAGCCGACCGAGCACCGCGAGACCACCAACTGCGGGTGCGGCGAGCAACAGACCCTTCACAGGGCATGCGAGCTCACCCTATTTTGAGCCCGTGAAATCGCCGCCAAAACCGACTGTTTTCACTCCGCAAACCATCGAAGGTGGCAGCCTATCGCAGAGCCCCAAGCGTTCTGCTCATGAAGCCTTCGGCAAAGCTGAGTCGCAAGCGATGATACCCCACCTTTTCAGCCGTGATGAAACAATCGCGCCTAGAGAAATCTCACCTGAGCGGCCGCCAACATCTTTGATCTATCGATCTAACACAACTCCATTTCAGCATTCGCAGTATGGAATGACCATGTCGCAGCAGCCAAGCTTTCAGCGCCCGTCTTCCTCGTCCGAGATTACAACCGTAGAAGCTGTAAGGAGGGCGGTCGAGGAAGATGCCGCCCACTCTCGTCCAACAACAGGCAAGGAGCCACAATATGCGCATGAGTCTTGGCCTCCCGCAGTCAGCCAGGCTGAGAGAAGTGCACTGGGTTCATCCAGCAACAATGGGACACGGCCAAGCACAGGACTACCTCCAGCTAACGCATGCACTGTGCCTCCGCCAGATTCTCAGGAGTTTGCCTTACCACCAAAGCGTGAGTTGCCTTTCAAAAGGCCCAACAGTAGGCGTGAAAGCGACCGCACCGACTCTCGGCCAAGCAGCTCCGCTTTGACAATGCCACCCTTACCAAAACCGAAGCTGGTAAAAGAGAATCAGAGTTCCTCTATCCGGAAAGGATCAGTGGCTCAGATCGAGCAGCAGACGCAAATGCGCCCAAATTCAGCCTCACCGCCAAAGCATGTACCTGTTGCAGACGCAAACGCAGAAGTGCTCAGACCCAAAACGACCGCAACGGGGCAAAACTCAGGCCAGCCCCCTTTGGGTAGAGGGCAGCAGGCGCAAGATGCATACACTGCAATGCCCGGGCTTACAGTTGACAGACCGCTGTATGGCAGCAGACCACCCGACCACCACCCGCTTGCGGATAGGTCACCCAATAAAGTGTCCCGTGTGAGCAGCCTGGTCGATGCACCTCATGAGCTTGATGACAGTCCACCAAGACCATTGTCGCCCCCGAAGACCTTATACCAAGCATCTGATCCTCAGGATCCTTCGGACAGTGCAGCTGCCTCCCTCCGCGTTCTAGGCAGACACGATCCACATGAAGTCAGTGTCGAAGAATATGCAACGCAGAGCCGCGAAGAGCGTCAAGCGGCGCTGGAGACTTTCATGTTGGCAAACCTCGAGAACCCAGCATTTGCGAAATTGTGTGAGGATGTCGAGAATTGCTGGCGGAGAATCGCTCTGGGCCTGTGATGCCCAAACATTTGCTGTGTATTAAATTTGCTAGTCATAAATGTCTTTCGTGGCGGTCATGTACGAAGCAGTGTTTTCGCTTGACTTAGACGCGAGATCTTCTCGGAGATGCAGACACCTCATCAAATCATTCAACCATCATCGCTACCGCTAAGGCTTGCAGGCGGCGTGCAAAGCTCAGGCTCCCCTAGCCGATCCTGCCTCCGGCTCTGCTTCTTCGCTTCACTCCCCTCAAGCAAAGTCTGGGCACCTATCGCCCCACCGGGGTGATTCCGTTTAAACGTCTCCCCCGTCTTTCCCCTATGCAGCTCCTCGGCCAAAGTAAGCGCCAGCATATCCGCCACCGCCAGCGCAACAGTCGTACTCGTCGTCGGGGCCCCAACCCCAAAACTCTCCTCTTCCTTCTCCGGAATGGGTCCCGGCAACAACACCCCCGTCACCTCCCCCTTCCCCTCTCCCTCAACCTCCCCCTCTCGCCTCCCATCCAACAACCGACAATCCCCCGCCTCCCTCTGCCCCGTCAAAGCCACAACCTTACACCCCCGCGGCAAAAACGGCAGCAGATTCACCAGCTCCGGCGTCTTGCCCGAAAAACTCACAAACACCACCACATCCCTTTCCGTCACGTCCCCGAGATCCCCATGCACGGCCTCGCACGCGTGCAGGAAGCTCGCGCGGATCGATAAGGATTTGCACGTCGCCACGAGCTTCTGTGCGATGTATGCGCTTTTGCCGACGCCGCACGCGATGAGGCGCCCGCCTGTGCGGTGTGCGGTCAGGGTTAGTTGGCAGGTCTGCGCGAGAGCGTTTTGGGCGCTCGCGGAGGTGGAGTACAGTGTGGCGAGGGAGGTTAGGGCGGCTGCTTCCGTGGCTAGGACGTGGGTAGCGCGGGCGAGGAGGGTGCTGGGACATGAGAGTGCTTCTGATTTTTCTGGGTTGGTCTCTCCGGTGGATTGTTGTTCGAATGGGATCCTTGGGGAAGGGCTGGGGATCGCAGGTTCCTTCTTCGCCCGCTTCGGGGATGGAAGGTCGATGCTGTCCTCGCTGGTTTGGGGCGTGAGAAGGCCGGTAGGCCGGCTGCTGCTCGGCAGAGAGTACCGGCGTCTTTTGTGGGATTGTGTGAAAGCCATCCTACGGAAGTCTATGGTTGGAGGCGTAGTCGTAAATAATTCTTTCGTCCGAAAATCCAATCCAGTGGGAGGGCCAAGTTTTTCCTTTACGGCAAGTCAAAAGTCCTGATTCCGGCTTGGTGTTGGCAAAAATTACTCTCTATACTGTAGTATCTGCACTCGTCAGGCGTCTATGGGCGTGTTTCAGTTCTAGATGGAGCGAAAGTGGAAGGGCTAGAAGGAGGAAAAGATATATCCGAGTCAACAATGATGTCTTTATCGGGCGATCTGGGGTCCTAACTAAGTTATCGCGGTCTAGCCCACTACTGGCGCGGTCAACAGCGCCAACGGGCGTGTAAGTGGGATAACCTGCCTCCAGCGCGATCGCGTCACCCCAGTGGTTTACGTCATGGATTATGTGAGCGTTCGCCTTCGCATCTCTTACTCTTACAGATGCGAGTAGCCGTCACATATTTGGTCTATGTGTTCATGTTGTAGGCGGTACGGTGAGTTCTGCTTTGGCGGTCATGCTGCTACTTCCATGCAGCCGCATCGCAAATTGTTGCTGCGAAACAAAGCCCCCGGAAGCTCCCGAAAGAAATATTCCGATATTCAAGATCTCGCGATCTGCGGGGATTGTGTTCGGGACCGAAGGACGAACCAGGAAAATATAACTGTCATTGGGAATCTGACTTGCTTGTCGACACATCCTTCATGAGCGTAATGAAGTATTCCATCTCGCTTGGAACATTTGGTGTCAAGCTGCTATGATGTGATAGATCTACACGTGCAAAGCTATTGTGATAACATCGAGACAGCGCATTCGAAACGCCTGCTCACAAATCACTCTTCGCTTTGAGCGTTGACAACGTAGTCCTCAGCGCACTCATTGACGGCGAGAAGAAGTACTCGCCTCCCTTAGGCACCACAAACCTGTTGATACCACTCAACGCCAACGGTTTGTCCTTGTTCTGCGGAAACAGTCCTTTCATGTCGACAGTCTTATTGTTGTTGTCTTGGCCCATGACCGCATCTAGGCCTGCACCTTCTACTCTGAAGCCCGGCGCATTCGCCCAGGTCTGCTGCAAGAACTGGAAGCCTTGGCTGATGTTGGATTGATAGCATACGAAGAGCAATCCGCGCTCGCCGCTCGGGTCGTCTTTCAGTTCTTCTCCGTACGGGATCCCACGACGCAGGACTCGGAATTGATTCACGACTCCCCGACCTAGATCGCCTCGCGGGTTCATCATGCGGATGTGGGCGCCGAAGGGACACTTGAAGTTTGAGTTCGGAGTGAACTCGAACTTGTTGTTTCTTTTGACATCTGCGCCGATAGCGGCATCGTCGAACTCTGGAGACAGTTCCACCGGACATCCTGAGTTGAAGGGTTAACGCATTATACTTTCTCTGTGTCGTGGAGGGACATACCGCTCTTCCACCGTCCAATCAGCCGCGCTCCAAGCTGATCCGACCACGTTCCTAGCTGGTTCGAAGCATCTACCAGGAACTTGTTCCAGTCGGACACATTCTGCTTGAGCTTACGGAAACAGAGGAAGCTTCCGTCGGTCATCCAGGCAGGATGCCCAGCGCCGTCGCCCGGTCGATTGCAGAGAATGACACCCTGTGGAATTGTGTCTTGTCCGGGAGGAATCGCGGTATCGATACCTTGTACGGCTGGCTCGCTAATGCCATCAAGGAACCCAAAGCTGTTCCCGTCAGTCGAAACGAAACTCCGTGTTGACCTCAAAACTCACTGCTCATGCCCTTTCATCTCTCCCGGCCGAACTTTCCCGCTCACAGTCGTGATCACTTTCATCGACGCTCCGAAAATGTTCCTGATCTTATCGAGCTTCTCCTGACAATTCTTCTGCGCACTCCCAGCCGCGAAAAGGACCCCGTGTAAGTTCTGCGCCGCACCGAATGTCTCTTCCCAAGCTGGCTCGGACGTCGAACCGGCTTTCATGGGATCGTGGAGAGCGGCAGCGCCTTTCTTCATCCCGGCCTCGAATGCTGCATCCTGCGTCTTTAGATCTAGGCTAGCGAGCACGCCGGCCATCTAGACGTCGTGTGAGATATATGGCGACCAGAAACGTTTGGTGGGGTACTCACCTTCTGCAGACCTCGAAATGAAAACGCAATGTTGGCACCCGCCATTTCGACAACGCCCGTGCCATTCTTCTTCCCGATCTTGTCGCGGGAGGAGCTCGTGTGCGCCGTATGAGCGATCTCGTCCGCGACTTGCTTTAGCTTGGAACAGAATGTCTTCGGATCAGTGATCTCGAAGAAGAGGAAGATTTCTGCTTTCTTAGGGAGACCGTTCAAGAGAATATCGCCTTGGATGTTGTCCAGTTGTAGTTTGCCTTGAGAGGCCATGTTGAAAAGGCAGATCTTACTTCGTGAGAGGACTGCAGTCGGCAAGATGGGACTTATATTTTAAAACCCCTTGGCAAGATGAACCAGTCCAGGCTCGCGAGGTAGTGCCGGTGACCATACTTATATTGTGTACGTTCGGGATTTCAGCTGCTGTCTGCATTCGTGGATGCAGCCCAGACTCCCAAGCTGAAATGCAAATCATTCTCATGTATAGGCTTATGTGAGAGTTTGGAGTAGTACAATTCATCTCGCAATGTGATTCTCTAAACAGGGCAGGTAGCGACTCCAAGCACGCCAGGTCAGGGGTGCGGGTGCTATGCGCGACGAGGTACCTTGAAGCAAGTAAGCAAGTCACGAGCTTTCCCCCCCACCCCCATGCATGGCTGGCTGAGCGAGCTGGAGTTGTGAACCTTGAGACTCAGCAAATGCCTTACCCCTAAATTACCACATGGCAATCACGGTTTCGCAGCGAAAATTACTTTCTCATTCTATCTTTTGTGCATTTTAGCAGAGCCGAACCAAAATGCGGAGTCGCTCACCTGGCATTGAATGCGCTGCGGGTAGCCTTACCGCTACGTACCTGGACCGTAAGACGAGCTGAACGGCTTCGGCAAATGCTTCATTGGACTCAGCTAGAGAACTTAAATGCTTGATGCCATTGAAGCAGGATATTGTACTGAACAAGATCGAGCATCTGAGTCTAGCTTGATACAGAGTTCTCACTCGAATGGGTCTGATTCTTCTTTAGCTATAGGGAATCTTACTTCCTCCCCTGAACCATCTTGCGCCACTTCCTAGCCATTGTCAGTAACAGGTATTCGATCCACCAGGAGCAAGACCCTAAACGGTGTGGTCTACTGAAGGTAGAAACTCAGCCCCCTCATCTCACTCTCCTCCTGCAGAATCCCCAGCACATCCTGCGCTCGAGGCCGTCTGTCCAGCGTCCGCGCCATCAACGCACTCACAAGCTGGTTCAACGGTGTACTGTAGTGTCGTCCACAGGGGTGCTTCTCGTCAGCCAGCCACTGGATCGGTTCCGCATGCAGTCGACTCATCACCTGTGCTACACCGGCGACTTGCCATACATCCGTCGGCATCCCACACCTGCCTCTCACGCTCCCCGAGGCCGGTATTGCGAGTTCTGGTGGGAGCCACCCGAGTGTCGCGTCCAGGTCGATTTCGCGGTCTTGTTGTCCGCGTTTGATATCGTACCATGAGATGGAGTTGCTGAAGTCCCCCAGCACCACGCGCGGGAAGGCGGTGTTGCGGCCTTTCGTCGTGAGGAAGACGTGGTGGGGTTTGATGTTGAGGTGGCAGAGGGTGTTCCAGTCGCGTTTGGGCTCGTCGCCGGGGATGTCGATGTTCATGCCGTAGTGCAGGAAGCAGAGGGCTTTGATGAGACCCGACAGGACGTGCCAGATTTGCGGTTCGGGGATGCGGGAGGATTTGTAGAGGTGTTGGGTCATGTGGCCCGCGACGGTGCTTTCGCTGTGATCGCAGTACTCGAGGATCAGGCTGCTGGCCGGCGATGCTCCGTCCCAGAACGTTTCGATCAGGTCGATGATGTGGTTGGAGCCGCCGAAGCGCTTGATCTGCAATAAAGCCTCTCGTTCAGCGACGGCTTTGTCTCGTGTGTCGCCTCGCTGCATGTCTACACGCTTCGCCACGAACACTTGGCGGGTTGCTGTGTTGCAGACAACGTAAATGCCGTGGTTTGTGTAGGTCAACTGCGGCTTTGCAGGCCTTAGCACAGTGTACTCGTTCGTATATGTCTGGAAACGAGGCCCACGTCGTGTGACTGCGTAGGTAAAAACGTCTCGAGGCGGACGAGCCCTGACGCGCGATGGTGAGGGAGAAGCCGCTAGATATCTTGTCAGGCCGTGCTACTGCTGCTTGAGGGGGGGGGGGGAGGACTATCATACCTGACGCATACATTGCAAGGTCTATCCCGAGGACTCAAACTGTTGTTTAGTGTATGAGGGAGGAAGTTGAGTGTATAGGAAATATGTCGAGGACGAAAGTCGTTGAATGGCAACTGTGACGGCCGCTCGCATGTGAAGCATCGTAGACTGATCTGGCCCTTTACCTTGCCTGTTTCAGCTGCCAAAGTGAATGCACATGCAAGTTTCGGGCCAGTATGCCGGGTCAATGGGGTCAATATAGAGACATGGTGAGCTCAGATGGAAACGAAGGATTGATTGATATATGCTCGTTCTTTTGCATTGACGTTCTGATTGATGCTCCAACAAACCTTATGAGTCTCAAGTCACGACAGGCACTCAGTTGATATAGCCATTGATAACAAAGCCTCTCTGTTGGGAACAAGCATTGAGGCATCTAGCTAATTCCACGTGGCGCTGAAACTTGAAGCTCTTTCTAGCTTAGAAGGGGCAAACAGGCAGGTGGGAGAGAAGTTAATGCCAGAATGATTTTATCCCAGTCCTTGAGAGCTCGAAGCACCGGGGACATGATGTGCCGTATCCATTCATCAGTGTGTATGGAAAAGTTGGTAGGGATGATGGTGAACAATTAAGATGGTTCCATTATCGTACCAACCGTACTGTAGAGCTGTTTAGTTGTGCTCTTGATAGTGACAGGCGCACGGTCCTCCTCCGCTCCGCTGGCTTGGCAAAGACCCCAAACGGACAAGCGAGCCAGTGAACGGGAGCCAGTCTGGAGGCTGCGACCTGAGGTGTCGGCTTCAAGTGCAGGTTCAGGTTCAGGTGGCTTCCTCCAGCAGCTTACCTTAAGGTACAGTGTCTACATCACCCCCTTCGTAATAATCCACCCCCCACGGCACCTGCCATCTTCTGTCGCCACCCGATATAATACTGCCCTCCATTCTCGCCACCACACCACCACACCTCGACGGTACCAGCGCTCCACGCGTCTTCACCCATCTCCGCCCGCGTTCCTGTTCCACCTCCCCCCAGACCTCCGAGCTCCGTACCTTCCCCAGAAAGTTTGACCATCCACCAGTACACCACCGGACCTATGGCTGTGAGTTGGCGAAGCTCCCTGAAGCTCCCCCGACCAAACTCCGGACACTGACACACCTCGCAGCAACCACCAGCACAGCCTCGCGCCTACGCCCAAGCTGCCTACATGCCGAACGGAGCGCCACCCGTCAGCGGTCCTGTCCCAGGAGCCAGGCCGCTAGAGCCAAACCAGGGCCGCGTCCAACAGATCGGCCATGCTAGAGTCCTCTGCATAGCAGACGTAAGAGGTACGCAGACAGATGCCCTCTACACTGGCGAAGGCACGTGTTGACAGTCAAGCTAGGCAACCTCCGCCAACTGAACGAGCTCGCGCGCAACGCCAAGGCCGATTACATCCTACATACTGGCGATTTTGGCTTCTACGACGACAGCTCGCTTGACCGGATAGCGGAAAAGTACGTCACTTTGAAACGAGTCAGGTCGGTCACAGCTAACCCCAGCATAGGACTCTCAAGCATGTCGCCCAGTACTCGCCCCTCCTCGCCGATCCTCTCAAAGCCGACATTGCACGCTCCGGTCCCCAATCGAGCATCAAGGAGCGCTTCCAGCGGGAGCGCCTCCCTCTCTCCGAACTCCCTCAGTTTCTCAACAAGACATACAAGCTCGAAGTGCCCGTCTTCACAGTATGGGGCGCATGCGAAGATGTTGCTGTCCTGGAGAAGCTGCGTTCGGGAGAGTACAAGATCGACAACCTACATGTGATTGACGAGGCACACTCAAGATTGCTTGATGTGGGCGGCGTGAAGCTCCGTCTGCTTGGTCTAGGCGGTGCGGTCGTCATGCACAAGATGTTCGACAACGGGGAGGGCCGGACAACCATCGCTGGTGGCCAAGGTACCATGTGGACTACACTTCTGCAGATCGGGGAGCTCATCGACACTGCGAACCGCGTCTACGACCCTACCGAGACCCGCCTGCTCCTTACTCACGCCTCACCTGCTAGGGAAGGCCTGCTCAACCAGCTGTCCGTCACCTTGAAGGCTGACTTCTCAGTCTCCGCCGGTCTGCACTTCAGGTACGGTAGCTCGTACAACGAGTTTTCTGTCAACCCTTCGCTCGACCACTACCGTGGCAAGCTCTCGGCTTCCAAGGCACAATTCAACGACGTTTGGGAGACAGTCAAGCACGAGGTGGAACCAGCGGTTTCGGAGAACGAGGCGCAAAACAAACTGCTTCATTTGGCACTTGAGCTCGTCAGCAAGATGCCATCCACAGCATCCGGCGGCAACCCATTCGGTGGTGGGCCGCCGAATGGCCAGGTCGATGAGTCGGCTTTCAAGAACATGTGGAACTTCAACTTGGCAGACGCGGCATTTGGGTGGCTTGTGCTTGACATCGACCAAGGTCGGATAGGAACCGAGATGCGCGCGCAGGGTTTCAACTTCTCTCACCGCGGTGGCAAGGGCCCTCAGAGACCGCAGGCTGTCCCGTCTGCGCCGTCCAACTCTTCAATGGGCCCGACCGGTGGTGCTCTACCTACGCCAGGCCAACAGGCGCGTGGGCCGCAGGCATCTGCTGCCGGCCCTCAGGCGCCTGCCAACGCAACGCCACCTCAGCAGACCGCTCAGCAACCAATGGCCCAGCGGCAATTGCAGCAGGCGGCTCAACCCAAGCCTCAGCAGCAGCAACCGGCCCCAGCCATGCAGCCGGCCCAGAAGCCAGCCACTCCTGCGCAGCCAAACGCCGCGCTGACGCCAAACGGGGCGACTGCACCGACAGCCACCATGCCTTCCCAGCCGCAAGCCAACGGCACCCCCGCCGAGACGCCCAAGCCCAGCGAAACCCCTAACCAGCTCAAGCAGCAAGAGCCTTCCAAGGCGATCTTCATCGATAGAGTCAACGTTGACACTGCTGATGAGATCAAGTCTCAGTTGTTCACGTCTGAAGATGCCGCAAAGATCTCCAAGGTCGACAAGACTGGTAACGGCCGCTTCGTCGCCCATTTCGCCGACTCCGAGACCATGAAGGCTGTGCTCGCTCGTAACCCCTCGCAAGAGGCTAGGGACAAGTTCCGTGGCATGAAGATGGTGGAGAACCGTGTGTTTAATTCGCGTGGCAACTATGGCGGTGCAGGCACATGGGGTAGAGGTGGTGCTCAGCGTGGCGGTGCGGCTGAGCGCGGTGGATACCAGTCAGCTAGTGGCGCGACGACAGGCAGCGATTCCGAGTCAGGCCGTGGCGGTCGTGGCCGTGGCCGAGGTGGCTTCAGAGGTGACCGTGGCCGTGGCAGGGGTGGCCGCGGCGGTGACAGAGGCGGCAAGGCGGAAGGCGCTCCGGCTGCAGGCAGCGGCGGTGACTCCTAGAAGGATGAATCCAAGAGCTGGCGCAGGGAGACGCCGCGGTCGCCGAACGGGGTGGGCAATGGAACGACTCGCCAGCATGCCCAGCATCGTGCCGTGGCAACACTGAGGGTCCATGGTCCGCCCAGGGCTACCAGGGGTGGGCAGCAGCGAGGCAAGGGAGGCCAGGAGAACGAGCGCGAGGCCGACAAGTCGGGGGCTGGACAGGCGGAAGCAGACTCCCGCCCTATCCATGCTTAGAGACCTCAGCACTCCTCTCCTGGTGCCAAGTTCGATGACGAGAGGAGAACCCATGTATACCTTTTACCTCGGAAGGTATGATTATTCGTTTGAGCGGTCGAGGGTTGAACGGAAGGCGGAGCGGAGAAAAAAGAAACCATTGCTTTGTACCGGCTGTTGATTAGAAAGGGCGATATACCACGGCGTGAAGATTACATGCATGCTTTCTTTTTCTAATCACATGGGCTGGATGAGAGCAGAGGAGCGAGTAGAAGAGAAGTTGTTCTTTTCAGTGTGTGTGTGGTGGTCATAAGATAGTTCAGTAGCGTTTTATTCTGTAATTATATGTGTGCTTCTCATTCTGCGGAAGATGGGAGAGGATCATCTCAGCTGGATTTTGCGTATGGTCTTTGGTGTTACGGGTGCCTTCGTGTTCGATGTTCTACAGTAAAGTCCATATAATAAAATGTGATGATGAACCCGATCCTTTCCGGGGTTGCGTGGAGGCTCTGGGGGAGGCTCAAAGCGGCAGGTGCCGAACGTGTGGGGAGAGCTTGCCAGGAACAGGCGAGGCGGCCGGCGGGCGGGTGAGGCGGCGGGCAGATGACGCTTTGGATCACCAGATGGCGAGCAATCACCCGACGGCGTTTGCTTCTGGTTTCTTGCCACTATCAGGCATACCACCTTAACAACAACATCACGAGAATCACCGCCGACCACGTGCATATTCTGCACCATTGATCTACGCAAGGTCGAGGGAGTGTATCGCAATACAACAATAACAGCAAGAGCTACGATAAGAGGCGATCACTGTCAGCCACCCGAGCTGTAGCTCTTCGGGGCGGAAGAAGAAGAGCGAAGATGAGGATAACGAGTTGGATCCCAATATGGTCATCACTAGCAGCGACGAGCATCGCAGCATCAGGCCCAGATCTCACCACCAAACACGAAGCCGGCCGATGCGCTATCCGCGGCCACTGTGGCAGCCAATCCCTCTTCGGCTCCCAACTCCCCTGTCCGGACAACGGTCTCGCCAAAGAACCCTCCCCCGACGTCCGAGACTCCCTCGTCTCGCTCTGCGGTGATCGCTGGGCCGACACCAAAGTCTGCTGCGAACAGGAACAGATCGAAGCCCTGCAGTCCAACCTCCAGAAAGCCCAGAATATCATCTCCGCCTGTCCCGCTTGCAAACAGAATTTCTTCGACCTCTTCTGTACGTTTACCTGCTCCCCGGACCAAAGCCTGTTCGTCAACGTCACCGACACGGTGCCCAAGAATGACAAGTTCCTTGTCACCGAGCTGGACCACCTCGTCAGCGACGAGTATGGCGCGGGCTTCTACGATAGCTGTAAGGATGTCAAGTTCGGTGCCACGGGCGGCAAGGCTATGGATTTCATTGGAGGCGGCGCGAAGAATTATACCCAGCTCTTGAAGTATCTGGGTGACAAGAAGCCGTTCTTGGGAAGTCCTTTCCAGATCAACTTCCCTCGACCGGACAGTAAGGATTTCGATGGGATGAGGACTGTGTTGGATGATCCTAAGGCTTGTAATAGTCGGGATGAGAGATACCGATGCGCGTGCGTGGATTGCGAGGCCGTCTGTCCGAGCTTGCCGGCTGTGGAGCAGAAGAAGGAGTGTCAT
>JBAOKB010000099.1:0-77405 GCA_037044905.1 Hortaea werneckii | reverse complement strand
GTCGGTCTGCAATCCGCCACATCCGATGGGTGTAGGAGCGTTGTCATCCTGCACTAAGACGACAGGCGTGCAAGTATGGGGCGCATAAGTAATCGTTGAAATTGTAGCACTTAAAGGGTGATCTGCTCCGAACGGCTCGTCCGTAACGGTGAGAACCCTCACTCGCTCTCGCTCTCCGGAAAAGGGAGCAGCATGTATCTCATCTTGAATTGGGCGCCCGTGATTCTCGAGAACAGTCGCTGCCAGATCAACTGAAAAAGGAGCGTGCGTGTACTCTGGGACAGGATGCCCCGTGTCTGTTGGCTCATGCAAGTACGTAGACTCCAAGGGTGTGCCGATCTGCCCCAAATCCCGTCTAGTCAGTGGAACTGGGCGGTATGTGAACATCTGATGACTGTAGAGAGGCGTTGTGTAGGTTTCGGTGACTACAACGAGGACTGTAGTAGCTGGATCGGGGATAATCGTTGGGAAAGTCTCCAGGTCGGAGATACTCTGTGACTCTGGAGATTCGGGCCCCAAAAATGGGCCTGAACCAAGGGAAGGGAGGGTTGGCGGCAGTGAGGTTATGGTGTCCGTCGGGGCTTCCTCTTTTTGTCGCCATCCCGTCACGCTGCTCTCTTGATGAACAGACTTTTCGTTTACTATCGGTGCGCCACCAGCTTCATCGTCATACGCCGCCTCTGAAAGTTTGCGATGACCGCAGGAACTACCTGGAGTACCACACCAGTTGAAGTCACCCCCAGAAAGAACCTGAGGGTCAGCTTTGCGCTTCTCCGAGTGTCCTGTAGCCTCTGGAAGGCGCGGCATCAAGTGTACCCGGGGCGAATGCGAGTTTTGAGCGTCTGCTGGAAATGGTAGGGGTGCTTTCGGGTAATGGTGCGCCGCATTGGCGTCCCATACTGAGTGGGTGGTGGCGTGATCCTCCGCTACATTAGACGGCGCATCGGCATCGATGGAGGTGACCGTCTCGACCAGTGCCATTTGTTCGCCGCCAGCGCCGGGCACTGTGACCGTTTGGGTGACGATGACGACCGCTGGAGCGTCGTCCGCCGGGTTTGTTGGCAAAGGTGGAGATGGCGACGGCGGTACTGTTGAGGACACCTCGCCGGGGTAAGGAACAATTGGAAATGGCATGGTCGGCGTCGTCGATCGTCCTTGGGCGTTGCCGGAGATTGAAAGAATCGAACTAGTGCTAGCAAGCGGCGTGACCGAAGAAAGCGAGCTTGAAGTTGCTGGCACAGCTCCTGGTCTCGTTTGATAGACCTTGAGGTAATTGACCTCCCAGTACGCTTCGCTGTACGCTTGTGGGTTGTTGGCCACATACATGTTGCACGAACGCCATTGCTAGTTGCTCCATTAGCATATTGACTCAAGATAGCAGTAAGTGACCATTTACATTTTGTGGGTCAAGCATTGGACAACCATTTTGCTGCCAGATGTTGCCAGCGAAGGAGCCGCAAAAGTCCGTATTGAAAACCAATTGCTGAGCGGAGAAATGGGAATCAAAGTCGCAGCTGCCTTGAAAACTGCCATCTGGGACTCCAAAGGTGCTTGGATCCGGTCCGTAGGTCCCATTCGCAGCCAGAATGGTCTCCGGGATATCGTTGCGGGAGAAGAACCAGATGTTCATGCCTGTGGAAAGCCATTCGAGAGCGTAGACACCTCCGCCGGCGGTGTTGAAGCCAGTACCGATATTGTTGGCTTTGTTGACGGATGAGCCACAACCGGTATAGTCATCGCCAAGCTATCAGTTGTCAGCAGCGAGCAAGACATTTGGTGCGAAGGAGGCATACTCCACAATCTGAAGTGAGAAGGGTGCCCGTCTGACCTGAGCCGGCTATAGAACAGTTCGGTGTCGATGTGGTATGCAGAGCCATGACATTGTTCGGCAGAGTGTTCTGGTACTCGATTATGTCGATCTCACCTGGACAGATCAGCGAGTATCAGCGGACAAAGGAATGCCGTGTGCTTACCAGTCTGAGGCCAGATGCCCGTGCCCATGGTCCAAAAAGCAGGCCAGACACCACAAACATTCGCCGGCATATGCTTGAGGTCGAGAATAAACAGACCGTGTGACCAGGTTTGACGACTTGAGAGCCTTATGCTGGGACGGCCCAGGTTGGCATCTGGATCTAGATATTTGACCGTGTCCACGCCCCATCTTGCAGTATTCGGGTTACTGTAGTTGATCAGCTGAAACGCCTCAGCATCGCCGCGGCTCAAGTAGTGGACGTAGCCGAAAGTCGGGTCCCCTTTGTTCCAGAAATCGAAATTGTCGAAGAATGAGGGACCAGAAAAGTTACTCTGAAGGAAGTAATCTTGGGCATTGCAGATGATGTGAAGCGTGGCGAAAAGTAGCAGTAGTTGCGCGGTCCACATGGTGGCTGTGTTGTATGTATGGGTTTAACTGCGGGTTTGCCGTGATTGACGAAAGAGCGAGGGAATCGAGTGATTGGAATTGGGTAGGAAGAAGGAGGAAGAAGTGATGAATTGAATTGAATTGAATAGGAAAGGAAGACTCGGGAAGATGGGAGTCGGTGCAGGGAAGCCACACGGGCAGTCGGATCCTCTTGCGGTGAGTGGAGACTGACGTCTCGTCTCAGCTCAGGAAGGAAGGCGCGGTGCCTGCCAACTTCCAATTGGACCCTGAACCGGATCCGGAGCTTTCCAGGTTGCTCCACAAGTCAGCACCGTGCCTTCCCTTCACAAGTAGCGGTCACCTGCATCTTCACTGCATCCATCTTGGCGGTTTCATGTACCTACCTAGGTAGGTATGTACCTAGGTACCTTAGGATTCTCCCGACGGAAGGTGGTCTGTCAGGTCATGTCGTACTCTGCAGGTGTGGTCGGGCGTAACCTGCTTGCCTAAGGTCCACGGGTATTACCTATGTACATTAGGTACATGGTACCTACATAGTAGATGCGAGTATAGTCCAGTATTTTGACTGGAGGCTTGGTTGGAAGCCAGCAACTTCCCAGGCGATGCCTTACCGAAATGCCCGAAATCAATAAGGTAAGCGTTACATTAATCATCCATTGCCTTTTACCCTCTCTCTCCCCCCCAGCTCGCCCTCTAAGAAAATCTCATGTCCATCCCCTTCTCTCACCAGCCAGCTCGCTCCCGCTCCCGCCCCTGCAAGAACGCACATACTCCACCACGCGATTCCCACCACCCCCTTTCCTAGCCCCATCCCATACAGCCACGAAAACACGACAGGCCCCACGGTTCTCGCGGCGGAACTGACACTTTGTGCTACTCCATGAACCGTCCCTAGAACACTGGGATGCGGACTGGCGTTATTGACCAGAATGGTTGTCGAGGGCAGCGCGAAAGTCCGACCGGCGACTTGGACAGAAAGGACGAGGGTGATGTAAAGCCAGATCCAAGGCCCCGTAGCTGGTCCTGGTGGAGGCGAGGTCGAGGGTATGATGCTGAGGTACGGCGCAAGGAAGTAAGCCATAGGGAATAACAGTAAGGATGTACGCAGGGAAGTGATCGTTCCCAACCGGAAGCTAAGAGGCGGGTAAAGTAAGAGCTGTAGCGTGATGCCGATGATGCCCAGGATTGCCAGAGCCGTGCCGATGCTGGGAGGGGGTAATGCTAAGCCCCCAGTAAAGGTGAAGGGGGCATGCGGTCGATAATTTGGCGGCAGGCTTAAGGTCTTGCTGTCATCGGCCTCGTTCTTACTCTGAGGCATATAGCGCGGAGTCGAGAGGAATACGAACCATAGCGCATTGAAAGTCCCCACATGCATCGCCAGGAGTCCGTGGGATAGCAGTGTACAAAGTACGTTACGTGTCCATATCCGGCCGAAGGAAAGCTTTTTCTTGATTGGTATGTTGGTTGTTGCCTCCTCTGATTTGCCCTCGTTCATCTCAACATCGTCTTCCCCCATGCCGTCCACTCTTCCCACCTTCACATATCCGCCAGCCTTTCTTCTCCCAAAGCAAATCCTCCGAAGGTATCTGCTGACATTCAAGCCCCAATCATTCTTGCCTCTCAACCCCTCTAGAGTCTCTTCCAAACCGAACACCACCCCAAGCGCGCTGCAGAATAGGAATCCAGCGCTTACCACGTTCGGAAGCGCATAAGGCCATTTTGTCAACCATCCCACTCCGTTCTTCCCTCCTAGGCTTCCTCCAGGTCCAAATATGTCGGGATAGCTGCCTACGGGATCTGCAAGCAACCCACCCAAAAGGGGGCCGATAATCACCTGAGATAGAGACGTACGTCAACACAGCCGTGTATAATCTCCAAAATGCACGGCTTAAGCATTGCAAAAGAGTGCATTGTTTGAGAAGCTCGAGGGAGGGTCCCACGAGACCCAAAGTGACGATACGGGGTTTAAAAAAGAAAGACAAAAAAAAGGCAGCAAGCAGGAGACTGAAGCATGGAGACTTCGAAGACAACTCGAAAGGCAGAAAACTCACCCCAATATTAAAAGTCATGGGCAACAACAAGAACGCCCTCGACAGAAACCTCTTCTCCTGCACCATCTCCGAGATCATCGTACGCATGACCCCAATATTCCCATTCAACGTCCCGCTCAGAGCCCGCCAGAACACCGCCGCCCCAAACGAGCGCGAGAATCCAAACCCTAGACTCCCGATCCCGGAGCCCACAAGGCCGATCAGGATCACGCGTTTTCTGCCGCCGAGGAGGGGATGTTCGGAGTCGGCGAGGCGGCCCCAGAGGATGGCGGTGCAGAATTGGGCGCCCGTGAAGGCTGCGGCTAGGAGACCGGCTTGTTGGGCTACGACGGCGTCGGAGGGGGGTTGGTTGTCGTGGGAGGTCCGGAAGCTTTTGAGTTGGTAGTACATGTAGGCCTGGAGGCTTGTCTGGGTCAGAGGTTCCGAGAGGCGGGCGAGGGTGAGGATGGCGAGTTGGGATTTTTTGGGGAGGGAGGACCAGGTTACCGGGGTGGGTTTGGTGTGGGGTTCTTGAGATGGTGTTGGAGATGGCGAATGTATAGCTTCACTCTCGTTTTTCTTCGATCGGCCGTAAGTGGAATTCGAAAAAGAAGTGGAAGGCTCTCCGATATCGAGGGAGCCATTACGGTCATGCTGGTTTGAGTTGGTGGCGAGCAAGTGGTCGTGCTCCCGATCGCCTCGATCCCCATTCTGATCTCCGTCATCTTCGCTTTCTGAAGGATCGTCCTGCGCCTCAACTTCCGTTCTACTCTTGTGGGAATTGGTCTTCATCCGCGGAAAGGCCCTCTCGAAGTGTCTATCGTAATCTATCTTCTTATCCAGGCTTTGCCCGTAATCGCTCGATGTGGAATTCGGGCGCAACGTCGTTGCTGCACTACTCACCTCTCCTTCCTCGTTCGAACCCGAAAAATTCGTACGAGAACCGTCATCGCAGTACATTCGCTTTCAGGCGAACGAGATTCTTCTTTCCGGGAGTGGTCTTCAAACAGAAAGAGCACAAGTGAGGGAAAGTCAAAAAGCAGTAGAAGCCAGACACAAGAAACCGCCGTCCTAGAGCAGCAAATAGTAATATATTCACAATCGTCTCTTGCAAGACATGTGACTCAAATGATAGCACTGAAAATAAAGATTCGCCGCTTGGCCTCGAATGTTAAATCCCGCATCGAGACGAAGAGACGAAAGACGTGGGGGATCCTCGAAATGGTGTGGGGCGGTCCACGGATGATGTTCACCCACGGATGTTCATCTACATGACGTCGATCGAAAGGTCAAACATATTCATGTAAGAGTCAGCAAGCTATGTACTATGTCGCATTGGATTTCCCATAGTTTCTCTTTGTGTAGTGTCCTACTACGCTTTCCGATGGTATGAACTTTCAAGGAACAGCTTGAGAAGATTCACGATCTTTACAGTCGATGTCTGGCTCCTGCTAAACGCGACACCACGAATCGAATATGACGGCCTAAGGAAACCATCCATAAGATCTCTTCCAAAAATCGTAATCATTAACGACATAACACTCTAAACCTCCCTCTGCACACTCTTGCAAAGATAAGGACACGCCAATCAAAATCACAAATAAATCGCGACATCGCTTCCGATCCACTCTTCCCATCCCCCATCAACCAATCCTGCTAATCCTCCTACTCGCACCCCGTTTCCTCGGCGCACTCTCGCCCTTGGTAAAAGACACAATAGCCTTGAAAACGACCCTGACATTTTTCGCCGACGCACTAGAAGTCGGCTCGGCCTGTCGAGAGCGTAATAACGACTGGGCCGTCTCGGCGAGAAAGCCTAGAGTGATTCCCGCATCGCAGGAGAGCTTTGCGCATGCGCAGGGCTGCTTGGCCAAGTCATCTGCGTCGTTTTCAGAGGGATAAGGAGAGTCGGTGTAGATGAAGGCTTGCATGCCTACGACGGGCGGTTGCGCGACGAAGAGGTCCTTGTACTGTAGCGCGCCTATGTGAGCAGTGCCTGTGCTGGAGTTGATTGCGTGCTCGTCTGCCTTCGGCCACTGATCGCTAGACGATCCCGCTCTAGCCCCAAGCCCGCCCCTTGAACCTTCGAAAAAGCTCCGCGACCTGAGGCGTTTCTTTGGCGCTGACTCGAACGGAGAGATCATTTTCGCAGCGGCTTCAGTCATGGAGGCGTGGATCCATCTGCCGAGATGTAAAGGCTCGCCTTGCTGGATGTGTAGGCCCGGTAGACTTAGTGGTAAGAGGATGAACTCGTCCGCCGGGCGGGTAAATTGAGGGTAGTAGAAGAAATGTAATCTCAGCTGAGGGGATGCGACGATCGTGGATGCCCATTGTTTGCTGGTCAGCCGTTGCGCGAGGATGTCTTTGGTCTCGATGAAAGAGAGAATGAGTTCGAGTAGCTCTGTAGTCTGGAACACTTCATTTAGAGAGCAGGTTGCTGAGAGGCAATTGTGGGGATTTGAAGTCTCATTCGGGCATGATGAATTGCTCAAGTCTGCGTCCTGTGAGGTCCCGGTAGCGAGTAAGGAGCTTCCTGCTCGATTGCGAGAGCCGTGGATCTCGGTCTGCTCAGCGGGTTTCGGAAGCCAGCGACTGCCATCTCTGCTCCTAACAGCGAGCGTCTCCGGTCCAGTATTCGATGGTAGTTGGTCAGCATCAGAGAAGCGGCGCGGACGTTGGCGGTCTTCGGGAGATGCTGAGGGACGATGTGTCAGGCGAAGTAGGCCAGACATTTGCTCCAGAAGAGGATCGACAGAAGCGCGATTATCCATTGCGCAAGGAGCGCACTTGGTCAATTCATTGGAAGACTGCGCGTGTTCGGGCTGAGGATCAATGTAGAGACGTGCGATGGAAATGCGTTGATAGGTTGAACTGTTGGCGTGTGAGGTTTGCCTTGATTTAGCTCTTCCAGTGATGCGTGGTGAGGAATTTCACAATGAAAAGATCAACGACGGCAGAGAAAGAAAAAAGAGATACTGTCATTCACCTACCCGTGGATAGTCACTGGAGTCTCGCGAGGCAGATTACGAGTGTTTTGGGGTTCGGATGCTCATTTGGTGGTTGCAATCTGGCTGATGACTGTGGAGTTCAAGTTCCCCGCGCTTGCTGAGCTAATTTGCGACCGAGTGAATGGAACTTCGAGAGCCACCATCCGATATCTTTGCATTGACAATCACAACAATAGTATATCGGCCTCTTTATGCCGCCGCGATTCTGGGTCTATTGGTATAATCTCAAGTCAACAAGAGCTCATGCCTTTGTCTCGGCAATACCATCAGTGCCTGTACAATGTTGAACAGCACATCCAAAGGCGATGAAACACGGCGCTCGAGCGTCCCAGCCACCACCAACCTCGCCAGCTCACAATGCGGTGGCAGGCTAGCTTCCTACCACAACAACAAAAGATGCGTACATCCAGCAACGGTAGGCCGTTTTTTCTGTCCCCACAATCACTTTGTCCTACCGTCTTGTTTGAAAGGTGCCGGATTGCAGCTCCCTATCACATTTAAGTCTCACCAGAACAGAAGCCACTACCGTTGAATCTGGCTGGGCTTGCAACGTTGTCGACCACGTTTGAGCTACGACTATCTTCAGTTGGACGTTGCAACGAGCAACTGATTACGACCTATATCCGACATTGACGAGTCCCTTCAATCGGCCGTTTCACTCATAACGTCTCTGTTATCAAACCGGCGAAGAAACGTCTCCCGAGCTACTTCGCGCTTATAGAGCACACGGCTCACAAGCGTTTACTGGGCCCTCAGAGTTGGCTACCTAGCCTCCAAAAATTGCATAACGATACCGACTTGACTCCACAATACAGCAACGATGCAGCGTAACATCGTGATCGCGGTCATCATCATCATCCTATTCGTCGTCCTCGCTCTCATCGGCTTTGGGATTTACTGGCTCCAGACGGGCTTCAGCCGGAAAGGAAAGGGCGGCTCAAGCTCAAGTAGCGAGGGCGAGGCGTAGAGGATGATGCGTCGAATGGAACGAAAAAACGCTCTCTGCAGCCGAGTGCTATGATTGAAGGTGGATTATGATCCTCGAAACATCGGTGGACTGAACAGCTTCTTGACGAATGGACACGGTTCTTGACCGAGGAAAATGATTTGGAAAATGACCCCCGATCGGAATCAGATTGGGATATGACAACAAAGGATACGATTGAATGGATTTCTTGGGGCATTAATTCGCATAGCGTGGCGCTTTTGGGTTTGAAAACGACTTTGAGTCGGATTGTAAATGGTTGGTTGACATGGCATGACTTTCTTGTATCGCTAGATTGGATACCCAAGCACACTGTCCTCCCATGCATGGAGGACCAGGTAGCTTCGCAAAATACTTTATTATATCCTCGCATCCCGTACCATACGTCTCGTCCTCTTTCTCGCATCGACCCATACGCGAATTTCTCCTTGCTCATTCCGCATTCCAATCGCGACACGCCAACCCAGTATATCCCATTTCCACCCCATCTCTTCCTCTACTCCCTCCTAACCATCCACGCCATCTCCTCCGCCTGCTCCCGACTAACCAACGCTCGTAACCGCTCCTCGTCCATGAAATCATGATCCTCAAACTCAAACCCCGGCACCACCGTCTCACTAATCAGCAACCCCTCACTACTACTCCCCCCTTCCTGATCCGGCAGCAAAAATGAACACTTATACTTCCCCCCATCCACAATCCACTGCACGCGCTCACCCTTCAGAACATCCGGGCCTACCACGAACGTCTCGATCCGCGCGTGATCCGTCCACCGTCTACTCTCAGGCAGATTCTCGTTCCCGCCATACCCGCCCGGACAGCTGGTGGAAGCGACTTCGTCTGCATGGATGACGACGTACCGGCCTCGGCCGCGGTGTAGGGTATGTACCGTCCGACCCTTGTTGCGATGGAAGTGACCCAGCGGGCTTCGCGCCGTGAGCAGGTAGTGGATGGAGGTCATGGCATTGCGGGTGTCGACGAGGATGGAGGACGGGTTCTGTGTGCTGCTTGTGTGGGCGTAGGGGTTCGGGATGCGGAGGGGGTCGCGGTCGGTTTCGACGAAGTAGCCCCCCTCCGGATGCGGTTGGAGGTTCAGCTTTTGGATGATTTGTTGTGTGGTGCTGGACTCGGATTGGGTGCCCGATGGATCGAAGGAGGGCTGGAGGGGGGGAAGGGTGGGGTCGATGGTGGAGGTTGTCATTGTGGGCGACTCTTGGGATTCAAAGGGGGGGAGGAACGGGCGATTGGCTTGGTTTTGGAAGGCAATGCCTCGAGTTCACTTTGTTCACATGCTGAAGAGTCGAGGCGAGGGTCGATTGAGCAGGGAAGCTGAAGCGGGTGAAGCTCGCAGACCCATTGAATAAGTCGAACAGGTGGGGCTTACTTGTCATGGCGGGGGATGTGTGCGCTTCGATAGACTGTTTGGTCCATGTTTACTTCTTGTTGATGGAACTGTAGAGTTACTCATCCATTGAAACGTAGATCCTACCGTGGGAAGAGTGGGTAGGTGGGAGGAGGGAAAGGCATGAATCAGGAGCGAAATAAGGAGTCGCAATTTGGTTCAATCTACCTACAGTACAACCACCAAGACGACATTAATAGCCCTCGAACTCCGGAAGGGAGCATAATTTTAAATAAATGTAAAAAGAAAGGCAGATATATTTAGCAATAAATAGAGAAATATAACTGCCCTTGGGACTTCTGGTTCTCCCCTAGGGAAAGTTGAATATACCACACAATTTCCTAGACCAAAAAAATGAGAAATAATATCATTCCAAAGTGCAAAAGATGTGTTTCCGACTCGGGGAATCTTGTTAATGTTAGCATATGTTCCAGAGGCAGGAATGTTTGAAGAGAAGGCTTACCGAACCCCGGCCTTGTCGGGCCTCTTCCGTGAGGAAGTGAGAGCGACAAATCCTAGCCACTAGACCAAATCGGATTTGATGGGTGGCAGGACTTTCAAATTGTATATAAAGTTTGTTCAACGGGCTGTCAACGGAACTTGGGCACTTGAGCTTCACCCAACTCAACACTGCTATCAGAATGAAACGATACCAACGTCAAATGCTGCCAGCCCTTGATGACAGGACACTCTAGAGCCCATAGGAAGTGCGTCAAGGCACTCGGATAAAACTCATGCCTTGAAGGTTCGCCAAATCCCAGGATGTTCAGGCACGCGGGCCTTTTACGAGGTTTCACTTTCAACCCAAGTGTTGGCCTTTTGCATACTTTACTGCCGAGCTTACGAAGTACTGTACTATACTTCATTTTGATGAGGTCCACAAAAGAAAATGTTTCAGGTAATCTCTAGGACCATGTGTAGTCCATTGGTTGTACTAACACCTGCTAATCTCGACGTGACTATGGTTTCAGGGTTGGCTAGGGTTAGAGAGTCGTGCATTTGAATCGCATTCTATGGCGAGTTCACGGGTTCTCTTTGGTGTACGTCGTCCGTTATGGTGAAGCTAGGGAAATAAAGAGTCGTCATTAAAGCCGAGATGGATTCGATATCCTCGGATAAGGAGCAGATCTGCCTTTGACTAGGGCCATTGAAAAAGTTTCAACTCTTCATCAGTCAAAATCGCCCCGCTGTCCTTCCAAATAGGGTGCCATGCAATTGTTGAAACCTACCTAGGTACCTACCATACACTGTCCACCGCCTTCTTCTAATCAATGATTCGCTCCGGAACAGCATAGAAGTCGAATCTCAGCACAGTAGTCGAAGAACTACTAACCGCACCCGACAAATATTCCTTTTCTGCTCACGAAACGTCCCGCATAGCATCCAACAGCAACGTCAGCTTCCGAGATGGCGCTAGAACTCGGCCTGAAAGATGTACACGTTCTCATAACTGGCGCAGCTGGTATTATCTGCCACACAAACCAGGACAACGCCTAAACAAAGCTAACGAAAAGAGGACAGGCGGCATCGGCCTCGAAGCAGTCCATCTCTTCCGCCAAATCGGCGCCAGAGTAACCTGCCACTACAACACCAAGCTCGGCGAACTGAGCAACATCCCCGACATCGTCCCCGTCCAAGCCGATGTCCGCGATGAAAGCTCCGTGGAGCGACTCTTCCAGGAGGCCGCCCAAAAGAACGGCGGCCCCGTCAGCGTGCTAGTCGTCAATCACGGCATCTGGCCCACAAAAGACACGCCTCTCGCGGACATGGAACTCAGCCAGTGGCAAAACACCCTCGCCGTGAACCTCACCGGCCCCTTCTTACTCTGTCGAGCCTACCAGCGCGCGCTGCGCGAAGCATCCCAGCCCGTCAAAGACACGGCGAGTATCATCTTCATCGGCTCGACGGCGGGGAAATTCGGCGAGGCAGGACATGGCGACTACGCCGCGTCCAAATCCGCACTGATGCAGGGACTCACGTTAACCTTGAAGAACGAACTGGTGAGGATCGCGCCGCGAGGACGCGTGAATAGCGTTTCGCCCGGCTGGGTGGCGACGCCGATGGCGCAGGAGGCGTTGAAAGATCGGGCGTTTGTGGAGAGGGCGCTGGCTACGACGCCGTTGCAGAAAGTGGCTTCCCCTGTAGACGTGGCGAGGCAGATCGCGGTTACGGCTAGTCCTCTGCTTAGTGGACATGTCAATGGGATGAATATTATGGTTGATGGGGGCATGGAAGGGCGACTTCTGTTTCCTCCAGGTAGTTAGAGGCACGTACAGATGATTCTCCACCCTGCTCCTGACCATGACAAGTCTGGACAGCCGTCTGGTTTAAATCATTGGAAGTAGGCTTTATAGTCATCATCTGAGCAGAGATTCTAAAAATACGATCAAGCGTAACCGGCGCGCCACGCACGCGAAATCATTCGAACTCTTTCATACGACTATCGATCACCATATTCGTTTGGCAGCCATCATATACCTATCCACACCATCCAGCCTATCGCCCTTGTCACTCCGATTTTGCTTCCTCCCCCGTTCTTCTTTCTCCCTCAGCTCCTGCAATCCGTCAGGATCATCATCATAGATCCAGCGCCTCTTGTCATCACTAATCTCTACCACGCCCCATCCACCAGCGCGTCGTCCCTCGGTACCCGTGACCATGCGTTCTCGCTCTTTCATCCCTTTGTATCTGCTCCTCGCACAGGAAAGTAGCAGCATCCCAAGCAAAAGCTTGCAAGCGAGTAGGACAAGGTAAAGCGCAAGGAAGAAGATAATCATAGTCGCGAGAGCAATCACATCGTCGATACTCCACCAGCTGAAAGCGGAAGTCGGGTCAGCACCGGCTCCAAACGATGAGCGGCCGATGGCCCGCCTGAACACTTGATCGATATGCTGGAGTGCCGCTCTAGTCGCCGGACTGGTCGCGGCAGCTTCGTTTTCCACACTGACAGCCGTGGCTACGGAGGGAATCGGGATCGGCACATGCGTCGCGAGGAACATGTGATATGTCTGGATACAAGCTCGGATGAACAGACAGCTGAGCGGTATCACAGGCAGACCGAAGCGCTTGGTCAGATTCTGATCGGCAAACGCGTGAGAGTAGTAGTCCTTGGCCAACACGTCCAGAAACCGACCGTAGACTTTCGGTTTGATGTTGTTGAATTTGTTGATGTAGCAGTGTTTGATCCAGTCCACCAACGCCTCTGAGCCCAGCACAATCAAGAAAGGACCAAGGACTTCGCCGCAGAACTTTGGGACCAAGGTGAAGGCCTTCGGGACAGCAAAACCGGCCAGGAGAGGAAGGTGTGTCGTGTTTGCTGAGTAGGTATCTGTAGACGACCCAGTATCCGCAAAAGCCGTATTGATGCTTATGCTCAATCCACCAACCTCTACGATATTGCGAAGAGCGATGATAAGCAGCATCAACCAGAGCTGAAACCTCTCCACAATATCGGCACAGGTGATCTGGAACAGTGCTTCCTTCTCAAACTTCTTAAACACTGTGCCTTTGATCTCGACAAACTGGTTGCTCATCAGCAGCGTTAACAGCGCATTTGAATAGCTGTTCACGGCCACATTCAGCGTCACGACTTGGAAGAAGAGTGCGGTGGAATGCAAGACATTGTAGACCAGCGCACCTAGGAACATCCACAGGGGCTGTGAAACCTTGCTCCGTCCTTCCTCGTTCCTCTCGAGGGTCTCCTTGCTGAATAAACACTCCAGAATGTCCTGTCCGATGGCGGAGAAGAGTCGGTCGAATACTTCCAAAACATTGTAGATGACGTAGAGCTTGATAGCCGACTGGCCTCGCACAAAGTGATACATGCGGCTGGCGTCAAATCGCATGAGGAAGATACAGGTCGTGATGATGAGCAGACCTTGAAGGATGTCGGCTTTATGATTAGGAAGAAGTGCAGAAGGCGTGGATCGACTACGGCGATGGCGTAATCCTGCGGAGGACTTGCGGTGTCTCCTCGATATGAGAGGAGCTAAGGCCTGTTTCGGGCTTCGAGGCACTCTCGCATGAGCGTCCACGGCGGGGATTCTCAAAGGCGGCTCTTGTGCTAATTCTGACGGTTGCCTTGGGGTTGATATTGATTCGTTCCTTGAGCGCTGCCAGAGTCGCCCGACGCCACCGTATACATAGTTCCACAAAGACCTCAGCTCTTTTACAGCATTTTGAGTCCAGGACTGCGCAAGAATGGCAAGAGCCTTCAAGAAGCGCAGTGGCAGGATGGTGAACGTGTAGAGCCAAGCATCCAAGCAAGCTACGGCACCGAACCAAAGGATCTGTTCCAAGAACCATGGCAAGCAGAAAAAATTGTACAGCCGCTCCAGCTTCACAGCAGAAGACTCGTAGGTGATGTCGCTTGATGCCGAGCGATGCAAGTACAAGGGCGATGGTCGATGCGACGAGAGCTCTAACTGCAAATACGTGGGCAACGATAGAGGCGGGATTGGCATGATCGCTGAGATGGGAGACGGTTGAGAGTCCAATTTGGGAGAGGGTCTAATTGCTGGCAATGTAGCCGACTCGTTATTTCCCGTTTTCAGTGGTGTGAGGTCGGGTCTGGGTTTGCCGCTTCGAGACGAAGAGGGCTTTCGGTTCAAGAGCGGCGACGACGCAGAACGAGCGGCTTTGGCTGGCCGAGTCTGGCCAGTAGCTGCTCCAGGAGTGGCACTGACACTTGGAAGGCTCGGACGACCGTCATTCAGGATAGCACCATCTTGTCCATTCCCTTTGGACACATTGCGGGACGTATGGGGCGCATCAGCGCCCTCACTGATACCCAAGCCATTCGGAAGCTGGGGTATGTCCTCCAGCGGCGGAGATACGGGACGGATGGGTAGAGAGTCTGGTGATGTGACGAGATCATGTATCTGCCTCGGCGATAGCTTCAGCAGTCTATGCGCCTCACTGTCCTGCAGATGAGGCGACTTTGGCCCAGTGCTGCTCCTCTTGCGCACATGGTCTGCCTCTCCTGCTACATGGGCCTGTGAATCCGATGCATTATGAGCGTCGACCTGTTCTACTATAGCTCGCTCCCGGGTACCCTTATCCTCTTGTCCTTCACCATGCGCTGTGTGATTCCAATCCGGAAATGGATGGACCTTATTCTCTCCATGCTCGCTGATCGGTGAGAGGGCAGGTGTGACTAGCTGGCCATTGGCAGCAGGAACCACACGGAGGCTTTCATGACCGCTCGATGTCGCGCCTTCGTCCATGTTGCAGCGTCGCGGGATCCAGCATCGCGTCGACTCAAGCCAACCCGATCCGTGGCTTGAAGAGGTCCGAGGAGATGGCGGATTAGTTTAGATCTGAGAATAATACTGTACCTTAGGCGGTGATGCTCGACCTCAAGCGTCGGCCTTCGGCGAGACATGCTTACCGAGCTTCACTACGCTACATCATCTCTTGGTGCCTGCGCTAGCGTGACCGTTCTTAAGCATGTGAAAGTCATCGTCGTCTGTCACAGAGTACCTACATAGTAGATAGGAACCTTTACAGTTCATCTGGGAAATCCGCAGCAGCAACATGTCCGACTATAACGGTACCAGAACTCGTCTTCCTACTCTATGCACTGCGTGCTGATTCCCACCAGTCGAGCACAACGTCCCTAAAGAAGGCCCCGAGCAACCTCGACGCCGTCCAGACTTGAGTACCTTCTTCTCGACTCTCGACCTGGTCGACACATCAGGCGACCGCCAGCCGCAAAATGCACACTCTCTGCCCTTACCTCGCGACATCTCCGCAGCCTTCAGGAACCTGGCGAACGCCTTTGAAATGATGCGCGGGGGCAGCGGGGCATCTTCAGAGCAAAGCCACAACGAATTGCTGGAGACTTTGGTTGAAAGTCTGATGCAGAGCGCTGAGCATCCGCCTACAGAAGTACAAGGGGTTTCAGACGAGTTCATCGAGCAGCTCGATCGAGTGCCGAAGAAGAGCTTGAATGCGGAGCAGAGCTGTCCTATCTGCTCGAATCCGTTTCTGGAAGGTGCGTATAAATGTGGCCAACATCCAGACAGACAATGAGAACTGACGGAAGAACACAACAGACTCACATCCCCTCGTCGTTCGCCTCCCCTGCCACAAAGATCACATCTTCGACCTGGAATGCATACAGCCCTGGCTCAAGCTCAACCCCACGTGTCCTCTGGACCGCCAAACGCTGGTGAAGAAGAAAGCACCGCCGCCGCCGCCTGATGAAGAAGACGGCGAGTACGATGATATGTACGCCTAGGGCTACAGCGTATGCGACTGAATTGGCATAGCGAGGCAAGGCGCGTAAATGACGACATCATGAACTTCATTGCTTAAAAATCTCAACTTGGCCCCGCGCTCTTCGTCGAAAACAATGGCCGGGAAAAATGTCTTGTGCCATCCTCACACAGCTTTCTCACACGTGTTACTCCATTGCGCTCGTGTGCTGCCATGGCATAAGTGGCATGCATCACCGCATTAGCTCGGCAGATCCATCCGCCCCTAGCGAGGCTGATGCATTTCTTCGTGCGTGTGGCAGAAACTGGCTGATATGTTGTGTAGTATTTCCATATTCTCAAGTGCCACACTTGCGAGTTGGCTTGCCCCGCAATGGCTTGGATAGGTAATGTGGCTTCCGAGGGCATTTCATGGTTTTGGTCATCTCGAGCATGTGCTTCACGTCTTTGTTCGTGTGAACGCCGTGGGAAGAGCATCCAAGTCATCTGGTCAGAGACTCATTCAAGCTTCTGTGCTACCGCCGAAGCCACGGGCTTGTTTTGTGGTACCAGGCAGTTATATAGAGCAAGGCTAAGACGTACGAGAACTGTGAACTTCTCTCGAGCAACAGGAATTCTCCACAACCTAACTCGCAATGCATACATCAAATCTCTTCGCCCCAGTGCTGCTCACCTTGGCTGTATCTGCCACTCCAGTCCCGCAGATAAGTGAGCGTTTCTGCTCTTCAGAAACTCAAGTTCTATCATGCTGTCCAGCTTCAGACGATCCAGCCATTTTGTGCCTTTCCCGTAAGGCTCTGTATCTCGGTCAATGGACAATGCTAATGCTTTTTAGTAAGCTGGATATCTTCTCTTCAGATACTTGAACGAGCTTGTGATTCTGGAATTTTGAAGTGCTGCACTAAATCTGTAAGTATTGTTGTATGATAACAGTGCAGCATAATACCTTGCTAACTATGGCACGTGTTAGGATACTTCGGGTGCTGCGTGTCAAGTCCTAAATCTTAGGCCCTAAATCTCAAGTCTTGAATGTCAAGTCGGTTGGCAAACGAACTCAATCGATCGAGCAGTGCCTGTATGACAGGCCACGGTAACAAGAAACTGGAGCAGCTTAGTGAACTGATGATCGTGATGAGAAGATGTTCCTTCCTTCCTGACTACCTGGTGCGACATACGCGTCCAGATCAGTAGCCACATCAAGGACGACCAAACGAGTCAGAGTAAGTGTCCTTCGACGTAACATCTCGCAATTAATCGTTTAGAGTCGTCTCAAATCTGCGATTGTTCTAGCCCAGGCGCCTTGATGACATTATGGCTGAAGCTGGGTAAATTCCCTTCATCGTGGTGTATCGGAACCGAGCAGTTTCTTGGAGCTCTGTACAACGGCGGCTTTGTTTAGAGCACGCACGCGCCCGCAAAAATGTGACCGCGCTCTTCTATTACTTCCAAGAGACAGACGATTGCAGAGTTGCCGCCATATGCGTCTTGACCAGGGTAAAGGAGGTTACTATGTAGTAGATCATATGTAGTTGACTTGACGGTCAGTGTCTCGCGTCTGCATGGCGAGCATGGCAGCGGACGTTCTTCCGCAGCAGCAGCGGGGCAGGTCCGCGTCCAGTGCGGAGAAGCTCACTCCGCGTCTCGGTTTTGGCGCGCATCTCGGCACCAAAGCTCCCCCCAGCTCAAGCTGGAACGTCACGCTTTCCCAAAACAGTACCTACTCGCACTGCGGAACATGACGGGCAGTAGAGAGCGGAATCAGAGACAATGCGGAAGTGCTTCAGCTGCAGAGGCAGCGGAATGAGAGGAGAACACTCCTGCTGCGGGTGATTGATCGAATGAATAAGTATTAAAGCGCTGGGTAACGAGGACTTCCGTCAAGGATCGCATCTAGAACAGACACCTCATCTTGCAACATGGAGAGGACGGCTTTAAGGCCGCTCCTCAGGCGAGCTAGCCTACATATGCCTCGACTTGCCCCTTCATCTACTCTTCTTTCACAACCCGTTGTACCATTTCCACCTAGAGCCCACACCCATTGTAACATCGCAAGGTCCTTCAGCAGTTATCATCCACGACAAAGACTGTCCGCCATGCCTCACAAGGAAGAACAAAGCGAGTTCACACCGGAGCTCTATCCCGACTTTCCATCTGACCCTCAATATCCTACCGTTGAGCTCCAGACTATCTCATTGAAGAAACTTGAATCCAATGACGAAGCAGAGAAGGACCGAGCCTTCGAAGCTTTTAAGACCAGAGGCTTCGTTTATCTCGATCTTGCTGGCTGCCAGAATGGCGACACGATCCTCAGTGGCTCGACTGATGTCGCAAGAGGAGCAGAGCGAACGTTCTCATTGCCTACAGAGGAGAAGATGAAGTACCAGCCTACGAACAAGTCGCTCTTTGGGTATGCAGGGATGAAAATTGAATCTCTGTGGCGAGAGAAAGGCTAATTTCTTGCAGCTATAAGATGGTCGGCGCCACCAATGCAGACAAATCTGGCACACCCGACACGGCCGAGTTCTGTGAGTAAGCTTAATGGATCAAGATGCATTCGAAGGTCTGATTGTCTGTTCCAGTCAACATCAGCAAGAACGACATGATTGTGGATGACGCTAAGATGACACGCCAATGGCCCGAGGTTGTATTGCAACATAAGCCTCTGTACGCCAAGTACTGCAAGGCGGCACACTCTACGGGCATGCTGATCATGGACATGCTTGCGGACAAGCTGGGCATCGATCGGGAGGAGATTAGGCAAAGACATCGAATCGAAGAAATGGCAGGTGATCGTAAGTTCGATCCATCACATCTACCTCATGTAGCTTCATCTAACAGACACTCTAGACATTCGCATGACGAGGGGTCCACCTAGGAAGACAGCAGAAATGCCAGAGATCCAAACTCCAAGCCACACCGATTTTGGCACCATCACGGTGCTAATGAACTGGCTCGGTGGTCTACAAGTATGGTCCGAATCATCGCGCAAGGCGGGCCCGCTCGAGCCAGACGTTCCCGGCGAATGGCTCTGGGTCAAGCCCAAACCTGGCTGTGCCATTGTGAACCTCGGCGACGCAGCAGTCAAGTACACGAACGGTGTGCTTTGCTCTGGCCGACACCGCGTCATCCCCGCGCCTGGCGAGCAGGGCAAGTATCCTCGATACAGTATCGTCTATTTCGTCCGGCCCTGCGATCATACACGAATGAAGACTCTAAAGGGTCATGGCATCCCGCCTGCGGATGATATGGAGGAGGAAGGTGTCGAGGCCAAGGAGTGGATCTATCAACAGGCTATGGGTTTAGGGAGCAAGCATTTAGGCAAGTAGCTAAGCCAGTTCTCATCCAGTTTAGCATGCACGACGTAACGCATCTGAGATTCCAAAGCGCTCTATTCCCACGCTGTAAGAGAAGGTGGTCTCTCGCCAGTATCCCAGCTTGAAGGGTTCTCGCCCATTTCGAACACAAGCTCGCCACCCCCTCCAAGCTCATAGTGGGTCATCCAGCTTCGATCGAGCTTCTGACCATTAAATGTCACGGTTTGAGGATAGTAGTTCGAATCCGAGATCCCCGGTGCAGAGATATTGAGTCGCGTCTCCTGCGCCGTGCCTCCAAAGAGCCTGATGCTTAGGGCTTCGAAGCGTGGTGCACTAAGCAGGTAGATAGGCTGTGCAGATACGGGATACTAGGGAAACTATCAGCACCGGTGGTCTAGAAGACACGAGGTTTTTGGCGAATAACTGACCAAACCTATGAGGTTGAAGATTAGCCACGATGGCAGCGCACCACCGTCGATATTCCCCGGGTATCCGTCCCGGCCAACCCCGTAGAAGGCGTCCACGGTAGCTCTCGTTCTTGGCCTCCTCATCAGCTTGTGCTCAAGTGCTGTGGCACTGAAAGGGAAGTCATGGTACTTACTGATTCACCGTCTTCCAGTGGTAGCCAGGAACGTAGTTGTACAGAAACGGAGTCATGAAACTGGGCTCATTCCCTTGCCTGCGCTTAGCAATGTGTCTGCGGAGTTTGCTGGGAGAAATGAGCTTACCGGGATTGAAAAGCGCTGAGCCTGCGTCGTTGTTCTCCCTGTGTAATCACATCAGTCCTTTGAGTCGGAAAAAATCGATAAAGGGAGGGCTGATTTACCCAACGCTTGTGCCAAACCCTGGTAGAAAGCTTGCATCCAGTCTCTTGATGAATTGTTCATCGCCTCCCATGAGCTGAACAATCTTCGCCATATCATGAGGAGCGGCCTGATAAAAAGTCAGCTTCCAGAAGCAATTTCCTGGATTCTGCAATCCGAAACGCCACTTACAGCGAAAGCAGTCTCCCAGACCTTAGCTTCATAGATATCGCTACCCCAACCGCAACCGCCGCAGCTTAAGGGGTCATAGTCAGTAAAGTTCCAGCTACCATCTTGATTCCGAGCACCGGGGAACCCTGTAAAGGAGCCAACACCTTCAAGCGATGTATTTGCGTAGGGATTCCACTGGTTCTCCCACCACCCAGCACGGTCACGGAAAGTCGAACTTTCGGACCCATTGAGCCCTTTCGCCATGCTGTAGATAGCGTAGTCGTTCTGTGCGTATTCTACTCCGCGGGAAATGGAACGGGTATGGTTCCTCGTGATGTAGTGTAAGGGTAATTGATCATCCAACGCTCCGCGACCTTCTTGCGTGGCGCCATCGAAGGCTACTGGGTCTTCGTTGCGGGCGGGCAGGTTCGTGGCATCGTTGAGAACGGCTTTGTAGGCTTCGTGCCAGTCGATGTTTGAGCCTAGCTCACCCCGGCCGCGCTGGCCTGTCACGCTTACGACGTCCTTTGTGAATGCGTCGCCGAGCACCATGTCCGCGTGTGTGCCGCCTACGGAAAAGAAAGGTTAGGCTTTATATAAATCAGCATGTCTTTGTGGTAAAGTCGGCGTACCTTGCACACGACCGTTCCAGTTCGCAATGCGCCCGGCTGGCAAGAAGCCTTCGTTGGTAAAGATGGAAATGAGACCCGACAGGACATCTGCGTAAGTTTTGGTATAGAGAAGGTGATAGAGGGGCATCAAAGTTCTGTAAGTGTCCCACAATGTCTTCATGTTGTCAGTTTCAAGGACGGAGGGCATGCGGATTCGCCAGAGGCTTACATAGTGGTCATCGTAGTAAGGATTGCTTGCGTCCGTCTGCCACCCGGGGTTCTCTCCCGTCTTGTTCGTCGGCTACAGACGTCAGTAAAGTTGATTTAAACACTCCTGATTGAAGCTTACGCACTACGCGAATGTCAGTTGACAGTTTCACAAGAAGCAGATAAACACTTCTTACCCATAAGTCCAGTTTGGTAGAGGGCAGTATATAGCATCCGCTTCAATGTGGCGTTGCCGTTCGTCTGAGACCCATTCTCCTCAACCTGAATCGTTCCAAGGATGTTCTCCTCCCAATCAACCTTAGCATCTTCCACCACATCTTCAAATGATCTAGTTCCTGTAGCTTCAGCGGCTACGTTCGCACAAGCCTGCTCGGCGCTGATATACGAGACGCCTAGTCTCGATTCAATAACTCTCTCCGCAGATGTGTTTGCGCTTGTCGGCTTCCAACTAAACAGCGCTCCAATGCCCATCCCACTCCCCGCATAACTCAGAACATCAGTGTAAGAGCGAGGAACCGGTCGTTCGTCGTAAATCGAGGGCAAAGGGTTGTAAGGCCAGCTGAGAGTCCCAGCGCCTTGTACGCTTTCCCTTGTGTTTTGCACGACATAGTCGGAACTAGGTTGAAGATTGCCATTGGGGGAGGTGAAATTGCCACAGAAGTAGAGAGTCTGACTCTCCGGCTGGCTCCAGCCTCCGGTGTATGTAGCCGAGCCCAAGTAGGATGGCGAACCGTTGGCCCCAGTACGGAGATGTAAGTCCCCGTGGAGGAACTTTTGGGAGTACGCATATGTACCGTATCCAGGTAATACCTGTGAAATGTATCAGTCTTTTCGATATTTCCATTCGTTTCTCCTCGCATGAGCACTTACATGAGTTAGATCCACTAGGACGTGTGCATCGTCGCCATGTCTGTCGTCGCTGGCTTCGCTTTGGACTGCCGGGGTCGACAAGTTCTTCCTGGCGACAACGTCGGTCTCTACTGGGAAACGATACCTGAGCAAGCCGGTGTGAGCAGTACTTGTGATGTCGATCTCGATGCCGTTGAGCAAAGTGGTCTGAAACAGGCCGACTTGAGCACTCTCTTCACTCATTGAGCGATTTTGCCAATAACTAGAAAGTCCTTACGATTAGATGGCTGGAAACTGCTAAGCGAGTACTGAGATCGACGTACGTTGTATTGTCAGCGAGGTTGACGCTGTCCAGACCTCCCAGGAGCGGCATTTGAGAAATCAGGCCATAAGTGGGTACGCCGCCCGTCCCTGGTGAACAAAGGTGAAGTTAGCCTGCAACTGTGGGTAGAGCTTCAACATTGATGACCATCCAAATCAGTGAATTTTAAAGAGCATTGCTATTGCGAATTATTGCCTTCTGGCTGCGTTTCTTCCCTTTTCAATCCTTGGTTGCTATTTACCTACCGCTGACATGGAGCATTGAGATTGCGGTCACATTCCCAAGCGGAGAGTAGCCGGCATTGCAGTCCACAGCTGTTCCATTTGGCACACCCAGGTAGCTTGTATCGATTCCTACCTTTGCCATTGCGTTTGGTAACGAGGCACCTGGAAAGGAATTGCCGCCCTGAAACGAGATGAGTACTTCGTCTGAGTCGATTTGCAACATTCTTGCACTCACAGCAACGGCTGAGCCCGGAGTGCTGCCCTCAGTACCAATGAGAGGATCGACATATTCAGACAGACGTCCTTTAGCCAGGCCGCAGGCGCTCATGAGCAACAGAGAGGATATCGGAAGCTTCTTTGGCAACGCCATGACTTCACTTCTAGAGGACCAAGAAGACCTACTACCTACCTGTGGGAGAGACGGTAATTCAGCCACTTTAAATCTACTCTGGTCGGTCTCTGGACAAAGATGGTTCACTCGCTAGGGCGGAGAAACATGAAGCTTTTCCCCTGTCGTCGCCGTCATTCGCCGTCCCACGTCTTTTGCATGATGGGTTGTGGTGACTTCCTGGAAGGATTTGATCTCGTTCAACTCGCACATGGCCATAAGCAATGAGCAAAACTGCGTCCGCGCTGCTTCTCGGTGTCTTACGCTCATCAAGGCGAACATGACATTCAGCAAGATGGCATTTGGCTCCCAGCGACAACTTTTCTTCCCGCCATTAACCTAGGCAGCTTCGGCGTTCGCTACAATGACAGCCCAAGCTACTGGAAACCCTACATGATCTCCAATTGCTTCTTCCTGCTTCCCCGCAACGCTCTCCACTCGCTGACTCGATGATCCCGAAAGCGACATGGTAAGACCAAGACAAAGTGCCGATCTGCTACCCGCCTTGTGTGGCCACATTGATGCGGATCGCGGCCTCGAGGCGGTGCTAGATGGTTTGGACGCGATGCTGAAGGACCACCTCTTAATGGCACAAGCTACCGGATGAAGTCTGGCTATCGGCCTCTCCACCCGACGTCACTCTTCTTCAGAAGCCGTAGTGGAATTGCAACATTTTCCAATTCGTACCAGGTTCAAGTATCCTCTAGTTCCTTTGCCGTGTGCATCACTCGTTCTACCAAAGATGCCGCTTCTAGGAACCTTACTGCTTGCCGGGCTGGCGACTACGATCGCCGCTCAGCAGCAATGCCCACCAGCGATTACTTTGGACAAGAAGCCGCAGATCTTCGTGATGAGCGACATATCCAACGAACCAGATGATACGATGTCGTTCATTCGCATGCTTCTTCATAGTGATCAGTGAGTTACAGTCTCCGGGACTAGAAACTTCGTATCAGAACTAATACATCTCTTTTACTTCAAGATATAATATCACTGGTATGGCGGCAGTGGTATGTCTTGTAGACCGCACACATGGGCTTCAGCATACTGAGACCCTCTACAGACGTCTTACTGGCTTAATTCTTCCACGTATCCAGACCAAATACTTAACGTAAGTAGATACCGGACGACGCCCAACTGGTCGGTCATATCAGTATCTCACTCTTGACAGACCACTCGTGCATTTGGTTTGGTGGAAGAGAACCTTAATCTGCACTCTGCTGGCCAATTTCCCACCTCCGAGTACTTGTCTTCGGTAGTCTATAGCGGCCATCCGCTTTATGGCACAGCCGCTTTGGGTCGTCCAAGTCTATCCTCTGGAGCGCAACGCTTGATAGACGTGCTCGATGGTATGGGTGACGACGAGATCCTTCATTGTCAGGCTTGGGGTGGAGTCAACGTTCTCGCTGAAGTGCTATTCCATGTCCAAAAGAACCGCGTTCCATATGAGTTCGACCGCTTCGTGAAGAAGATACGGGTGTACACCATTTCGGACCAAGATAATACTGGGCCGTGGATCCGGTGAGACTCAGATGACCTCTCCTCTTGCTGGAATGTGCTGACTCGTTGATGTGAAGGATGAACTTTCCTCAGATACCCTATATCGTGTCTCTGCATGGATTCAACCAGTAAGCATCCAATCACAATGGAGCATTTGGCTTGAAGTAGTCCTCTGATCTTGTTTGCAGGTATGGAATGGCAGCATGGACAGGCATCAGTGGCGAAAGGTTCTACAAGTCCGTTTATTAATCGTCGACTCTACGTAATCCAAGGCCGTGCTGACAATTAGCACGTTTCTAGCTACGATCAAGGCGGGCCAAACTCCTCACTCGTCGACCAAGAATACATTTCGACTCACTTCCAGATCGGTCCACTGGGCTCGCATTACCCAGACATCGCCTATATCATGGAAGGCGATAGCCCTTCTCTCATGGTGAGCAGTCTCCATACTGGGCATCTGAGTCTTTGGAGTGAGGGCTGACAATATCTGCGAAACCAGCACACTATGATGAACGGTCTAAATGGTGGACCTTATGGTCAGTGCCTTTCATGGCTCAATGGAATATTAAAGACTGACTGCGTTGTGCAGATCAACCGAGTTGGGGTGGATGGGGTGGCAGATATACACTCCTCGACCTGTGAGTGTCTTCAAACCAAGCATTGGCGAATTCGCGCATGCTGACCCATCTCCTAGCACGAGGCAAACCATGGTCTACAGCGATGCCAGGGATAGTGTAAAGGGCATGATCAATAAGAGTACGCTCTTTGATATTCCGAAGAGCAGTTTTAGAAAAGCACTGACAATAGGTTTTTACTTAGATCAAACCTATACCTCAAGTCAGGCGACAATTTGGCGATGGCGACAAGCCTACCAAGACGAGATGAGTGCTCGTGTACAGTGGAGTGTGCTGGGTAATTACGGCGCGGGCAGTCATCCTCCAGTAGTATCCGTCAACGGATCATGTGACAGCTCTCCTCTGATTGTGGAAGTTGCGCCAGAAGAGGTTATCACAATGGATGCATCTCACACCTACGATCCAGATGCCAACTTGACCGGCAAGAATGACCTGCGGTTCAACTGGTTCCAGTGAGTCGATTCGCGTTGACTGTAGTAGATATCACCGTGGCTAACACCTTCCTCTAGCTACCGAGAAATCTCTGCGACACAATCCAACACGGCAAGTGAGGTCCCGCAGCTCAACTTCACCCTGTCATCCGGCGGGCGAATCGCAAAGACAACCCTGCCATCTGCGATCGACGCATGTGCGGCTGTGGAAGCGGAACAGAACCAGGGCGCAGGTATTCAAGAAACCTGTCAGCAGTATCATGTCATCCTGGAGGTGACTGGCAGTGGTTCACCGCCGATTCGAAGATACAAACGGGTGATCCTCAAGGTGCAGCCGCCTTCCTCAACCAGCGAGAATGCGCCGAGAGACGAGCTCTGATCACGTAAGGCGCATGCGTTGTGATGCTCCAGCTCTCGAGCAAAAGACGCCCATTAGACAGTTGAGCAAGTCAACATTCCAGGGGTTGAGAAATAGGTCACGAATATCCGATCGAGCATCGACTTTTCTATATTTACAAGATTTTCTATTGAAACACTCAAGCCAGTAATAGGTCGCTCAGCGGTCATCCCAATCTAATGTTAGGACGTCTCTATTCAAAAGCTAGTGGCATAGCATCAAGTACGTCTCGAAGCGGTAAGAAGCTGGCCAAGTCGTTTCTTCCACTCCGAAGCTCTGATCCGCTATACAAAGTTAACGTTCTAGCTCAGTCTGAGCTTGCGCCCAACATTCTGTCGACAGGAGTATTAATGGTAGCAAGCGACCGCATACATTTCGTCTTCTGGAGTTCCCATTTCTGCGTGTATTCGATTTTCACTTGCATCACTGTCGCTTCCTACAGACCGAGGTGAGCGCAAATCATTCCGATCTTTGCGACTACGACGCTAACATCGACGTTAGCCATCATGGTTGCCTTCAACAAGATCACCGGCCTCATGGTCGCTGCCTTCGCCGCTGGTACCGTAGCAAACCCGATGGGATGGCCAAAGTTCGGGAAGGACCTTCACGTCCGCGTCTATCGCTACGAGTCGAAAGACTGCACGGGGCCGTACCAAGGCGAGGGGTTCCCTAAGGGTGAGTCCATACAACCCAACCTTCTCCCACAAAAAAGGCCCATATTTTCCTCAAGACGACGCCGTCTCCTCTGACTTACATGTCTGACTTACCCCCCCTCCCCGCCTGAACAGACCTCGACTCCGAGTGCAAGAGCTTCAAGAAGGACAAGCCTTTCTACAGCTTCAAGTACGACTACATCCCGCACTCGCACAGCCACGAGCCGACGGAGCTCAAGGACAAGTGCTGGGTCCAGCCGTTCGCCGAGACGCACTGCCCGAACAAGGGTGACGCCGACCATACTGACTACATGGTAAGCAGACCAGCCTTTCGTATCTTTTCGGATTTCGGAGACATCCCTCGACACGGACGCTTTTGATCGAAAATACTGACCGGACTTGCTTTGCAATGTTCTAGTTCTTCGGCGACTATGGCACCAGCAAGTGCTTCCATGAGCCGGAAGGCGTCATGAGTATCGATGTAGACTGCGGCCCTTTCAGGATGTAAACGCCGTGACATCGAGTCGGAAGGATTTGGTGCGATTGTTTTGACGTTCTTCCTTTTATCGCGAGAAGGGATGGTTCAATAGCAGCGTTCTCTCCGGAAGATGGCTTTGAAACTATTACAAGGGGGTTGTGTATTTTTCCTTTTCTAATCAAATGGGAATCCGCTTGCTTTATCAGTATACTGAGACTATGACAACTGACTCTCCAATGGTGGTCGCTGAAATGGCGTGAAGGATTCGATGAAGTGAGCCTTCTATGTCACTAAGTCTTCGGTTTCGCGCCGGGTCTCCGCTTGTACTTGCGAGGATCCTTTCTGCTCATTCGCTTCGGGTCCCTCGTACCTTTTCCGCCTTCCCAAAAACCCGAACCTTTCTTGCCGATCATGAGGGCGTGACATATGCCGCAGTCTTCGGGCCTGTAGTTCTGTTCGCGGGAGCAATATCCACTGTCGTAGCGTTAGCATCGAGTCCGATGCGAGCCATAATAAGGAAAGGTGAGGCTCTGCATGCATTACAGCTAGCACTCCGATGGGAAAAGCGCCGCCAGCTGGTAGAAGAAAGACTTTCGAAGAGGCGATACGTACCAAATCATACGATTAGCATGTTCAAGCGGATGATCGCTCTGCTGATCATGGCAGCGATCACATGGGAAGACCTTTGAGCAACACGAGAACCTAAACCACCGGAAGCTCTTAGCGTAGTGGGAGCAACGCCCCTTGCGTGGCAACTCAGAGCCAGCGTGAATTCCAAGATTCTCTTTCGGCTTCTTACGACCAAGAGCCCTGCTTGCCCTCGCCGCAGTCGCGCTGACGAGAAGGAATTTCAGCTCGGAGATGCGTAGGGTCATTTTCTTGTGGCATTCTCTGCAGATGGTCATGGCCGAGTCGCCTCTCACGGCGACTATGCCCGGAGCTGGGAATTGAGTAGAGCATTCCGCGCAGGTTGGTAGGAAGTTGCTGGTATCCGGGTTAGTTCCGGATGCTCGTATTTAGAGATGTCACTCAGCGACTCACCTTGGAAGCATATCAACCACCGTACAGCCGTCCAAGTCGAGATAGCCCGCCCGTACAGAGTTAGCATGTATCATATCAGACCGGAAGCCCACCGCCATAGTAATCGCGCACTTCTTGCAAGTCTCTTGACGCATGGCTGAGGCGTTACCAGAATAGTTACGTAAGCGGTGCACATCCATCGTATCTTTGCACCGTTCGCATTTGATCGTAATGCTGAGAGATGAGACTTCGAGCAGCTCGATGCCGTGGAGCTCGAGGTTCGGGAAGGAGAGCAGAACGCCTTTTTCTGCTGGTGTGCCTGAGACGTCTTGGTCTCTGAGCTGCTGGTCTTCGCTTTCGTGGTCGCTTTGTGAAGAGTCGCCTTCTGCTTCGGAGGTTTCAGAGTCTGTACCTTCGCTCTCATCTACGGTTTTGTGTCGAGGATTCTCCCACTCTGGGGGCCGAGGAATCACATGTAGATGCGGCCGATCACCGTCGACATGAGAGGCCTGGCCTGAAGGCAGCTCTGAAGTGTTGGGTTTCCCAACATTCGAGGGAGGTGTCTGTATATCTTGCACAGTCTTTGAACCTTCTCCATCCAGGCTTGAAGACTCAGCGGCCATAGGTGAGATGTGAAGCACCAGGTGATTCACAAGCTGGGTCAGAGTAGCACCCGGTATCTTTCCAGGTAAGCGAGTGAACGCTGCCTCGACGTTGCGGGCTTCGTCAGATTCGCTCTCAAGGACGATGAAGGCCGACTCAAGTGGGTATGCCTCCGGGACAATCAATTGGAAAGAACGAAGTGACTGTAGAGTTTGGGGCCATGTGGACTTCTTCGGCGACTCAAGGGGCAGCACGTAGCTTTGCCCATCTGAAGATTTCACAAAAGAAGGCATCCTGCCGAACCTTGCTTCGAGTTGTCGTGCGTGTGATTGCCGCTTAGATCGCGCCTCATCTTTCTGTTGCGCAGTAAACACCACGGCCTGCTTCGAATGGACATCTCTACGCTCTGTGGTGTTGTTAGTGGCAGCGCGCGAAGGTGGCGGTTGCGACTGCGGTTGTACTGGCGCTGGACTGGCCGGTCCCTTGTTCGCGACTATCTTGATAGTCTCTGCCATCCGACCAGCCAATATAGGTTCTAGCTGCCTATCAAGTCTGTTCATCGCCGCAAGTAGTGTGGTCCCAGGATTAGATGACAAGATGAGATCGAAGCCCCGCTCGATATTAATTTGGAACCCTCTCGGAATATCCTTGTTGGTCACCTGAATTGAAGGCCTTCCGGAGCTAGGATAAGACCTGGGTACTCTGAGCTCACATTCCAGGTCATCGATCTCGTAAGGGAAATCAGGATCCGAAGGTTTCATGCGTAGAGAGAGTGTGGTTCCGTCCACAGTGTCGGCAGCATGCGGTTTAAATCTCCTCTGTATCTGGCCAATCTGGAACGCCCTTGGATCTTCGACTTCAGCTTTCAGCACTGGACGAACAGCAGCTGGTCTCGCCGGCTGAGGAGTTGTTTTCGCTAAGGTGGATGTGTCTTTCGACTCATTTTTGACTGGCACGGCTGGATTATATGACGGAGTCTCTTGGTCCAATGGATGTGAAAAGGTACAATTCGCCCCTGCCCTGCAACCTATTAAGTCCACTGTCAACTAGTTGCTCACGGCGATACACATTCATAGTACCAGAGGCATCTCATGTTAGTCTGTAGAGAGTAGCAGTAGCCCTTGAATGAGAGATTGGAATATTGGGATGGAACCTACCTTTCTTGGTTTTATAGAAACGGCATACTTGACCTTGCTTTGCAGGACGTGAGGGCAAGGTAGCTGTTGAAGCCTGTTCAGCTTCTGGCATAGTGAATACGTGAGCTCTGCCGCCTGAGACGCCTATCCTTGTTCAATTGGCCAACAGCCACCGGTGCAGCGATGCTTCTGGATCTCAGAATCTCCGCAGAGAAGCGGTTCAAGCGATGTACTAGGAGAGCAGTGTCTGTTCAGTGTCTTGTATACGCCGAGACAACTTTGTGGTATGACGCAAGAACCCGAAGATGGAAGCTAGAAGACCGCGCCACAATGCCTCCTAGTGTGGCTGAGAAATCAATGCCTTACATAGTACCATTTCAGTTCTCCCTTCAAGTCGCCTTTCAGACGCTGACTCACAAAGGCTCTTAGCCAAGACAGCGACCACTGCCAATAAGCTCATCAGCTCTCACCTCCAGTGGTACATGCGTCACCAAGAGAGCGAGAACCTTGACAACCTCTGCGGATGAGGCGGAAGGGAAATACAGTATGAGGCCGCCATCCCACCGGTCCCCACCGGCTTGACCAGCTAGCCGCAGCAAGCCGTGAAGCCTTCCCAGCTCTTCGCGCTGCCGTCGACACCGCGAAGGTTTGAATCTCTGAGGGGCAAGGTACCTCCGTAGTAATTAAAGCTACATCAACAAAACATCTCATCCCAAACAGCTCCACCAGCAAGGTAAATACGTGGCCATGGGCACGTAATCATTGTTGCTGTGGGGCACAGAAACCCCAAAGAGCCGAATGAACACCACGGCACTACTTGCATCAGGCTGATTATTCTGGAAATTCTGGATGTGGAGAAGAAGAGACATGGGAGAGAGAGCCAAGTTTCGGCAAAGTTGGGTGGTAAATTATCAAACGAACTCCCCCCCAAGATCTATTCAGCCGGAAAGGCTTCGAGGATAGAACAGCAGGACATGTTGGCATGTAACATAGGCAAAAACAATGCGCAGGCGTTCAGCAAGGTTAGCGAGCAGTAGTAGTATGACCAATACATCGTCGCGCAGTAAAGCAACCCCAAACGAAATCACGAACAAGAAGAAGATGTATAGCAGTAGAGCCAACGTATTGAACCACAGTATACGATAAATACATACGCACTCCGTAAACACTACCTCCCGCCCCGGTAAACATCCCACGGAAATCCCGCACTACTACCACCACCACCACCATCCCACCTGTATCTACAACAAAAACCAATCTTCACCGCAAGGAAACCAACCAGAAATCCCTGCGAACAAATAGGAAGATTCCCCGCCCCCTGAGGGTGGGGGGATAACAAAGTTGCATCGCATGCCCGCATCGGCATATGCATTGCATACGCCTGCTCGGGTGCCCAGGGTGACGGCACACTCCCACACACCTACTGCACATCCAATCAATGTTGGTCCTGCCGGCCTCACCGATACGCTGTGTGCATGCATGCATGCATACAGTATCTGACTAGGTAGGCTCGCGGAAAAACCGGGTATGTATGTGGCTTGCATACATACATCCTTATATATCCGTACACAGGCATGTGTGTAGAGGAATGATAATACAGCGGGATAAATAGAACTTCTAGCTTCCTGTCTTAAATTATCATTACAAGGGGGAGTTCCGAAACATAGCAGGCCTGGTTGTATGGAGGATGTGCTGTAGACCACCACACCTTCCCTAGATACTTTTATAGTATACTGACGTGCAGTTCACATAATGCACGGCTGCGAGGGATCTACATTCTACAGTGCAGAGAGAGAGAGAGAGAGAGAGGGCGGAGATCTAGACCGTGATCTCACATTCCACGTCCATCGAAAGAAGAAAGGAAAGGAATTAAAAGAGAAAAAAAGAAAAAGAAAAGAAAAAGAAAAGAAAAAGAAAAGAAAAAAAGGAAAAAAAGAAAAAAAGGAAAAAAAGAAGAGAAAAAGAAGAGAAAAAAAGTAAGGTAGGAAGATCACTTGTGTAGGTAACATATTCGTTTTCTGTCAACTTCGTTCGCTGCTTGTAGAAACTGCCTATGCTGGTATCTTATTTGGATCGAATTGATGACTTTGACGATCAAAGTTTTGGAAGCAATGCTTTGAAAAAACCCTCTCGAAATTTTTTTGAGAGGGCGCTCTCTTTCCCCCCCCTGATCCCCCTTGTTCCCTTTCTTTTCCATTCCCTGTAAAACCCCCTTTAACCCTCTTGCCCTTTCCTTTCCCTGCCGAATACATAACATGCGCGCAAAACCCCTCGGAAAGCGAGATTTCTTTGGGGGGCTGAAGAAGACGAAGAGTGAATCGGTCGTGAATTTCGATCATTATTGCCTCTGACCTTTTTCCCCCGCGGAGAGGTATGATGAAATGCCGAGAAACGAGAAACTCCGGCTCGCTATGAGTCAAGTAAGTGCATATGCACTTTTTGCTTTCTGAAGAAAAAGATCGAAAAATTCCAAATTCCGCTCGAACGCAGCAAATAATAAGACATGTTGTGGTGGTGGTGGAGGTGCAGGTGGTGTTGATGATGATGATGGCTATGTTGATGACGATGGCGGCATCAAAACCGAGCCCGAATGTGTGTATGGCAATTGCTCCCCTGGTGCCGTCTTACCAGCCTTTCGCGTGGTATTCCTGGAGCCCGGCATCGAAGAAGTCATTGTTAAAGCTCGAGGCGGGTTGTTGCGACATGGCGACCGGCTCCGGATGTTGCTTCAGCTTGGTCATGTCCTGCGTCGTATGCCGCCGCTTCAAGGCGCTCAGGTTGCCATTGCTTCGGTGCTGGCGCTCCCAGAGTAAATTCTTCCGAAGTGATTCGGTCAGCTCGGTCGAGAGCATGTTTCTGCGGGTTGTGCGGGGAGAGAGGGCGGGTTGCTGAGGTGGGTGAGTGTTAGAAGTGGTCATGATGATGGGTTTCGGATTTGAGCGAGTTGCGTCTTGGTTTTGCTGTGGGGGTTCTTGGATGGTCGGTTGTGGCGAGCCTGGTGCGGACGGCCCGCTGGGTGTGCTGGTTCGTGACCGGCGAAGTGCCGGGGTAGACCTGGTCGCTGCGTTGGCCATGGCCTTCGCCCGGTCTGGTTCGTGCATCATGGTCGTGAGAAGCGATCGTCGTGAGGTGAGGTTTGGCCGGGAGTCGACACGCTGGAACATTTCCTTCTCATTGACCGAAGATGGACCACTCTGCTCATCCGAATCTTCCCAATCTGACGAATCATCGTCATCTTCGATGGCGCTTTCAGACACTTCCTCATCTTCATCATCCGATTCGAAGACCGGGCTGTCTCTTGCCACCGCAACCTCATCCTTGAACGATGTTTGCTTCTTGTTATCATTGATGCCATCGCCACGGTGGCCCTTGGTCAGGTTTTCTGATATTGAGCTCTTGTAGGACATGTGCTTTTCGAATGAACTCTCGTCTTCGCCCGATGAGGTGCCGATTTGGAACACGGCATTCTTCTTCTTAGGTGGTGCTCTCGGGTTTTGTAATGAGTTTCTGAGGATTGGAGTAGGCTGAGCGGCGAGGTGCGTTTGGGAACGGTAGGATGAAGGGGCGCCACCGGGAACGAAGCCACGCACCACGCTATGAGTGCCGGGTTCCTTACTGTGCGTACTCATCTCGGTGTTTGTGCTGCTTTCTGACCCGACCGTCTGGGCCTGAGAAGGGTGAGTGTCATTGGTATCGCTGGTGCCAACGGTGGATGTGGCCGACTCAAGGGTGGCGTGAGAATCTGAAGGCTGTGGTGTGGTCGTGTCGACATCGCGCAAAGGCTCGTTTTCGTCGTCGGTATGGTATTGCAGCTGAGGTAGCGTCTGCGACGCTGATGCGGAGGGAAGGTCGGATTCGAACTTGGCAGGGGTGTGAGGCATTGCCATCTCGATCGGTGCTAGGGGTCTGGACTCCTTGATGGACGAAAAGATCTTTTCTAGGTCGACGGGTGTGATGTGTTTTTCGCGCCCTCTGCTGTTACTACTTGAGGAGTCGTGCCTGCGCAGCTCTGGCCGGGCTCTGGAAACCGGAGGAACCGGCACCGACGACGTCTCGTCGTCTTCCTCGTCGTCGTCGTGGTCGTCGTCGAGTTCTTCGGTGGCGGCCGAGTCCAGACTGGAGGAGAGCTCTGGCACTGGAATGTCGGTCGTGGCTGCTTGCGGCTTGACCCAGGAGCACGGAGGCGAAAGCGCGGCTCGCGGCTGCTGGTCAGGTGTGCAGCAGAAAGTTTCGCGGTTCCACAGTCTCCAACTGAGGTTTTCCAGCCTCTTGCCATCTTCCATCGCGTGAGATGTCTTGGAGAACAGGGACCACTGTAGCGGAGATTAGTGAGCGGCATTTTCTTCCGACTGACCGAGCACCTGGGCTTTCAGTGAGCAGGAGTGAGTGGAAGGAATGGACGAACCATGCCAAAGAGATTCTCGACCGAAGTGGTGTCGATGGTGTGCAACGCCGGCACTTCGACTCGTAATAACGAGTGCTCTGGACGGAAAGGCATCGTCGGATGGCTGTGACGAGCCAGCGTGAAAGGGGTGGGAGCGGGTTCTGAGAAAGGATGGAGTGAAGAAGAGTCGTCTGTATTCCGCATGCGGCAGCCGGTACGTATACGTCACATGAAGCGAACGTGACAGTGCGCGAATTTGGATTTTGCCGCGGTCAGGATGGGATGGGATGGGGATGCGGTCGGTCAGTTAGGAAGATAGTATGTAGATGTCGTCGCAAATGTCGCGTGGTATCGGTATGGTGTCGTGGTTGGTAAGAATTCGCGTGGGTGTCGCGATGGCGATGGCGATGGCGATGGCGATGGGTGAGTGGCTGGTTGAGGTGGAAATCTCGGGCCCGTGTAAAGCGAGGGTGATGGTGTGGGGCCTTTGTCACAAGGGATGGGGAAGTTCAGGATATAAAGCAAAGCTCTGCAGCGGGTCTGACCCAGCGAGCCAGAGCCAGCGAGCCAGACGCCCAAGCCAGAACCAGAGCCAGGACAAGCCGACCAGCACAAACGCGGCCGTTTTCCGGCGCCAAACTAGGAATGACTTCGGCGGACCACGCCCCCCATCAATCACCCATGTCCGTACTACCTTCAGGGTACAGTAACGTGTACCCGCCCGTGCATAGACCAGGCTGCGATTCGTGGTTTGGGACAACGAGATCGCCTCCATCCCGCGCCCTTCTTCTCCAAACACGCCCGCGGTTTGGGCAGAGGCGGGGACGAGGGAGACAGCATCCCATTCCATCCTACCCGACCGGACAAACGACGCTGCAACCGATAGTCTATGCCTACATAGTATCCTACCAATCCAAGCCCTTGCCGTCTTCCCCCCCAAGTCCCCCTCGTTTGCCCTGTCCATAGATCTCCCGCCTGAACAACGCGGACAGCCGGAGGCGCCGCCGTATCGGAAGACATGTGTACAGTACCTACAGTACCGACCTCTCCTCTACCTGGGTGACAGGTACAATCCCTGCCGTACCTCGGCATTCTCTCGCAAGGATGATTTGGCCCTGCGTGCAAGCATTTGCTGACCGAAATGGATCGTGCACCACCTCCGCAACATCATAAGCCAGCCGCACTGTCATACATCGTACAGTTATGACTGCGCCAGTCATGGCAGAAGTTCTAGAGTTTCTCCCCGTTTTTCGTCTTGACCGCCCAGGCACCATCTCGCCCTACCTTCACACAGCCATCATCAACGTTGGAGAAGCCGCACGCGCGCACGTCGGCTAAACCAATTCGCGGCAGGAGACTTCTTCCAGAAGTCCTTGGTGACGCGCTAGTGCGGCATCCGGTCCCCCGGACCGAAAGACGCCGTTGGTCTCTGCCCTGCACCTTAGAATATAACCTAATCGTTACGATGATACATGATCATAAGACCGGTGTCCGCGGAGCAGCAGCAGCAGCAGCAGACAAACACAAACACACCCTACTATGCGCCTGCTGACTCCTTCCTCCCCGATCTGCCTCAGCCCTGTGCAGCAGCTGCCAGCACAGGCGCAAGGCTGCTCGCTGCTGATGAGCTGTCAAGTGCCGGCGTACCCAAGCAAGTCCCCTGTTAGAAGCTGACGAACTACGTGGAGATCTCCGGATTAGCTTTCTCCATATTCCCCTCCACTTTCAAGGTCACCTGCTCTGTGCCTCATCGTTAAACCAACAGGTGCGCCCATCGCGCGCGCGCGGCCTGAACGGTCTCTCCAATCTCAGTAGTCCTATTAGTGTGACAGGTAAGGTAGCTAGACTTGGAGAACAATCAACCTAGAAGCCGCGACCCTTTCCTTGGCGCCTTTTACGTCGTCCTGTAATACCCCACGTGATGATTACATACGGCGCTTCTGCGGCCGCTCTGGGAGGACAGACGAAAAAGCGAAAACTTCCAGGCACGTGGCTGCTGAGCCCCCCTTCTCCCCGCGGTACATCCGAATCGCAGGCGCGTCTACCTACCGTGTCGAGGCATAGGGGCGATGAGAGAAAGAAAAAAAGTCTTGGAATGCCAATCGTTCGCCACTGTCCAGAACAAGCAGCAATCGTCACACATGCTGTCAAAGTCAACCCCCGTGACCACGTCGTGCCCGATCAATGACTAAGACGCCCCAGCCGCACAAACACAGTATACGTACACATGCGACGAGTATGTAGTAGTATCGTGCGACGGACGCGATACGAGTCTACCCTCACTGTGTCTTGCCACCTTCTATTTCGGGGTCAGACATATCTTGATAAGGGCTTCATCCCACGCGCTTGCGAGGCGGAACTGCACGCCGGTTCACACACACACTTGGGGACGGACGAAAAACGATTGGGCCTATCCCGCATGTGAACAGGAAAAGACGGTGACTGGGGAGAAAAAAGCACATGTTCCGACAGACAGCGCATCGGAAACTGTCTTACCTTGGTCTTACTTTCCCACATGCAAGAAAAGGATCTACTTGGGTATGGTATTAGAGTATGAACTCCCGAGGAGTATGTACTTTTGTTCCCTTGCTCTCGCATGATGTACGCGAGCCGTGCCTAAAAGGGAAGAAACGACAGCCGCCACTTTGGCTGGCTGGGGGAAAAGGGAGCGGTGACACCGTCTAGCCCTGCTTCACTGCGAAGGGGCCGTTCCGAATTGGCTTCCTCATGTGTCTCTCACAGCGTTGCACGGATCCGGGGAGGAAGACCCGGGTTTTAGAAATAGCCCTGGGTTGATCCTACAAGAACACAGTGATACTACTGTAGCTGTGCAGACACACAGCCTCACCCGCTCCCCCCTTTCCGGTGCTTGGGGAATCTGACTTGTCACATTACATATTGCCCCCATCATGACTATGCCGATCGGGAATGTGTTATGTATGTGCGCGCGACGGAAGACGACGAATCTTAGATGCTTGATGCTTTCTTTTGCGGCAGATGACTTGTTATTTTCAGGGTCCGCAGGACACTTCATTGCCAGCGCATCAGTCATCTGCCGCTCACTCTGCAGCCTCCTACATGTACTACTATGTACTCTCCCATCCGACTCGGTACCTGCATATAGATCCCGGGACATACATGTGTAGCGAAGTACTCTTCTCTCACACTACTGTTCTATGCTCACGCGTGCCACGAATTTTATCCATCTTCCCCGTCCGTTAGACATGATTCAGGTACGGCTGTTTCGCATCCTGATTATCCCGTGCTCCCTTCCCCTCCCTCCCGCCCTGCTGTCATGGGTCGGGGTGCTAAGAGGGACACGGATCTTCCCATTCCCCACGCGGAAGGAGAACGGTCACATGGAATGGAAGTCATGTGGAGGAGGATCGGGAACCCCAGGAAATGGTCTGGGCCCCATCTTGCGGGGGAGCCTCCCCGACTTTTCCCTTTCGGTTTCTCTGACTTCTCCCGAACCACAATCTTACTCTTTCACCCCAGGCCCTCTTCTCGCCCAATCGAGTAATCGTATTCACGCCCCTCATCGCGATCAATCTCCAGATCGTCATACTCGTAAATGTTCGTACTATAAAGTTGTAGTCTTAGCAGGAGCCAAAACGTCGCGGGTAAAAACTCTCGACACGAACACACTCATGCACATGACATAGGGACTCGATCCCCGATTCGCTCCGCGAGAATCTTCACGTTCTCCAGACTCTTTTGGCTGCCGAGGAAATAGGATGCATGCCTAGGTAGGCAGATCTGCCTCCGCGCTCCCGGAGTCGTTGCATATGATTGATGTCTGTCAGAGTCGGCCAAAGGACACCAGCGCCGCACAATCTGCAACGACAATCAATGACCCCCGGCGCTTTCTCGCCTACATAGTACGTGTTCCAGGTTCCCTTATTAAATCCGACTTTTTCACCCCAGACACCCTCACAGAACCGGGAGTTTGGCCGCCGGAAGAATTATTCCTCCCCAATCTCGCCTGTTTCTCACTCTCTCGCTTCCCCGGAAAATAAAAGGGCGTGACAGCCGGGAGGTCTTCCCCGGAAATGGCGGTGACGCAGGTGCCCCCCCGTGGCGGGGCGCGCCACGATATTCCGGGGAAAGAGGGCAACAAGAGCTCGTGACCTGTTCCTTTTGATCTTTCACTCGGCTTAATTGACTTGTACACCGTTGCATGGTGCCCCCGGCTGATAGGAAGATAGTGGTAGCGCAGGTATTCCAAAGGTTCTTCTTGTGTCCTCGCTAATAACTAGAATGGTGACCACAAAAACGGGCGAGCGGGTTTGGGGGGTTCACCTCTCTCCGATCCATGGACCGGAATCCGGGGATGCTGCATCCGATGTCTTGATTTAACCCATGGCCAGGCTGAGACACCGTTTTGTTTTCGACGTTCTATCATTTATCGTCACCCTTTCATTATTCCACGACGTATGTGGCTGATAAGAGAGCAACAAGTGAGGATGCGTCTCCCCCCGCCTCCTCCCCGCTGGTTCTCAATATCGCGTTCCATAATACAGGATCAATACGCGGTTATCCCAATGCCAACCGGGGTAAAAGGACAAAAAGCAACTACGCTCCACCGGTCCTTCCCGCAACAAACCTCGTCGGAGTAATTATTCTAGCAATTACTACTATGTACTCTACCGACGATTGATTGGGCTCGGTGGTAGGATGCAGCATGCGAATGACGGGAGGCGCCCACCAAAAGCAATCTGGGGAAATAATTCCTACATAGTACCGAGCAGTAGCAGCGTGCCGGCCCCCGGTTCGCCTGTGTGTCTCGAGCCATGGACTGGGGACCGTAAAGCGGTCTGACACCCATAAGCCTTCATATGCACGTCTGTCCCGGGACGTGGATCGCTTACCATGTTCATCATCACTCCCGCCTTTTTTTCCTTCTCCCGTCTGCCAAATCTGTCATATTCCTTCCAGCGTCGGTACGTGTCATTGCAACTCAGTGATTGTACGTACTACCCTTTCCCCTCCCCACCGCCTCCTCCCTGTCCTGGATATCCTCATCTGCAGATGTGGCCGAAGTGGGGTGGGGCTTGTTTCATGGCTCCTCCAACGGGAAAAGGGAGCAATGCGTGGGATGGTCTCCAGAAGTAGTACTTCCGCAGGGAAGCGCAATTTGACAAGAACTTCCCGAGACAAACGACGCTAGACGTCTGTCGAAAAATCGGATATGGTGCATTTCCATGTTATCTTTTTCCAGGAACATAGGAAGGGTAGCGGAGTAGAATTAGTTCATAATATGCTGATGTAGAGGACTTGGGGTCGCTGTTAGGAATAGCGATGGCCTATCTTGCCGTGTACGTGAAACGAGGGGACTTATTTTGCTGCTACTCCCGCGATGCTTACTATTGTCTTCGCCTGCCCTGGTAATGTGGGAGTTGGTTCCATTCCGATAAGGAGAGAGTAGCTGTGTGTGTCTCCCGAGAGTATTGAAATCGTTGAGCCCGTCTTCCTATCTGCTTCCTATCTTGTCTAGTCATGGGTCAGAGTGCTTCGTTGTCCGTAAATGGTAGCCTTGGATCGTCGTAGAGGTTGGAAAGTGACGGAATCAGAAAATGATGGTCAGAAAACGGACATTGTCAGGAAAGGTTTCAAAAATGACAGCGAGAAAATGATCAATACATAACTATGTCAGAAAACGATCATGAAGTGACGAGACGAGAACATGACAGGATCAGAAAGGAAAAAAGAAAAAGAAAAAGAAAAAAAAGAAAAAAAGAAAAAAAAGAAAAAAAAAAAGGCCAGGATCATAAATTGACAGGATCAATAAATGACAGGGTCAGAAGATCACAAGGTCAGCAACAGGTCAATGGATAACAAGGTCAGAAAATGGCCAACAACTGACAGAACGAATACATGACGGGATGAGTAAATGACAGAGTCAAGAAGTGACAGGATCAAAAATCAAAAAAATTACGGTCATAAAATGATCAGAAAGTGACATGATCATAAATGGGCCGGTAGAAGATCGAAGGGACAAGACATTGACAATCAGTACATGTCAGATAGAGTGGAAAACGAGACATAGGAACAACAATTAGAACATGGCAGTCAGAAAATAAGAAACGAGCGCCATTGATCGAACGTCATGAAACGAGCGTCAGAGAATGATCAGAAATCCGACGGAGTCAGAAAAGTGACGGACGGCGTCAGAGAAAAATGCCAATTGCCAAAAAAGACAAAAAAAAAAAAAAAGAAAATGGCCAGCAGTCATAAACTCCCAACAGCATAAAGGAGCAGGAAGAAGATTCAAAGAGTCAAGATCAGCAACGAATCATGTCCTCTTCCTTCTTTTCTCCTTCGAACAGACCCCAAACCCACCCCGATCAGCTGCCCCCTCCCCCCTTCCACCCCACCCCTACTACTCCTTGAGGGGTGCGAGAGTGAGCCCATCCGCCCACATCTTACCATGTAATCCAAAAAATCGAACATAAAAAAGAAGTAAGTTTTACACAAGTTGGGTATCCGAAAAAACACTTTCTCTCCCCCCCCCCCCCCCCCCCCCCCCCCCCCCCCCTCTCTCTTTTCTCTCTGCCTTTTTTTTTTTTCCAATTCCGAGCCTCACTCTCTCTTACTCTTCCTCTCTTTCTCTCTCGATAAAACCCACGAAGCATAACCCCCCCTTTCCCCTGCGTTCCCCCCCCCCCCCCCCCCCCCCCCCCCCCCCCCCCCCCCCTTCTCCCAGTTTTTCGACTTTGTGGTCCCTATACGAACATCTGTACCTCATACTTGCTGATCATTATCCGTGTGTCCTCCTCTCCTCCTCTTGTGAAAGTGGGAAGCAAGAAGTCCTTTCTCCCAACCCTTCATCCTTCTTTCTTTCCCTCATCCTTTTTCCTATTCCTTTTTCCCTGCCAGCTTGTCTTTCTCTTCCACCCAATCCTGACGGGCGGACGGACGGACGGATGGAGTTCCCGCTCGAAGAACGACCGACCTTTCATCACTGCATCTCGACATCCTCTCCTTCCTCCTCCGCCTCTTCGTCATCCTTGTTGTTGGCATCGGTCTGGTTCGCGCCGGCATCGGTGAAGACTCTGAGGAATCCAGTCAGTCGGGTGTCCTCTTTTGTTTCTTTTCTCTTCTTTGTTTTTGGGATGGTGGTTAGGGGTATCGGCAAGGAAGGGCCCCGGGGAAAAAGAAACTCACAAATGCTGCTCATAATAATCCAACAACCTCTGCGGCACCTTCTGTCGCAGCACCTTCATCTTATGCTGCGTCTTGGCCCCGCCGTCCTTCCACTCGAGCAGGCCTATCAATTCCTTCGACTCTTTCCCGTTCGCGGCTGACTTATTCCGCGCTGATGAGGTAGTAGTAGTAGAAGGGACGGATTCTTCGATGATGCTCGTCACGCGCAGGACGTCGTTGTCCCATGTCCCCGGCGGCAGGGCGCGTTTGGCCGTCTCGGCGTTGTCGTCTATCGTGCCGTTCGTTTTGCTGGGTCGGCCTTTGCTGCCGCGTTTCTTGCTGCTGGAGGCTGGAGCGGGCGAGTCGGTCGCGAAGGCTTCGGAGGCGCTGCGTTTCCCGCCACCGCCGGATTTGCGCGTGCTGCCGCCGCCTCGTTTGGATTTCGGGGCCGGGGGTTCGGGTGTGCCGCCGATTTTCTTGAGGTAGGTTTGGAGGATGTCTTTGGCGCCTTCACTATATCGAAGGGGTTAGTAAGGTGCTAGCTTTGGTGTGCACTTCCTGCTCTTCTCTCTCTATCGCCCTCTGCCCACTCCTACATCGGAGCGACTTACAGATTCTCTACTGGCTCCCAAGTCATGTCCCCCGGATCTTCGTAGCCCTGCCATTTGATCTGGTATACGAGAGTGCCGTCGTCGAGCCAGTCATGCTTGACGATCTTCTCTACGCGGTATTCGTCTTCGTCGTCATCGTCCTCGTCATTTTCGTCCTCGTCTTCCTCCGGCGTAGGTTCGGTCGCTTTCTTGTTCACTCGTGCGGGGATCTGGTCGGGAACGTCGTCTTCGCTGCCGGATTCGTGGTCGGAGATGGCGGCTATGAATATCACGTATTAGTTCGCATAGGGATCCTAGGGAGAGGGTGTGTTTGTATAGGATCTTAGACGTACGAGGCATCGTGTTTGTTACGCGTTTGTCGACACGGACGTGACGGACGTGACGGGTGGAGGTCTTCGGCTTGGACCGAGTGCTGATAGAGTCGCAAATCAGTGGATGTAGCGGCGGCGTTGAATAAGGTAGCGGTACAAGCAAACGATGAACGAATGAACATCCAAATGGGGGAGAATGTAGGAGGTAGTAGAAGAAGAAGAAGAAGAAGAAGAAGAAGAAGAGGAAGATGGGGGATAATTGCGCGCCAATGAGGAGACGTGAAGCTTGACAGCAGCCGACAGCAGCTCACAGCAGAAGCGCGTCTCCTCCCTCACTTGGCCTGAGCTTCGGAATTTTCGCGTTACGCTGCGTTTGGCGGGGGACAGCGACTGAGGGAGTTTGATGCCCATTCAATCATCCACTTACCTCCTCTTCCCTCCCCGTCGGTATTTACGAGGGCTGAAATACAGTCGAGACATCTTTGACATTGATTGAAGAGGTTGAATAGGAACCGAGAGAAAGAGAGAGAGTGTGTGTGGTTGAAGAGTTGGACACAGGTGAAGCTGCTCGGCGGTAGCAGAGACAAGCACACAACATGTCGGCGGGGCCTATGCGTATGTTCACAAAACACCACGAATGAGATGCACGTGAAAGAGAGAAGAAAGTGAAGCTGATGTGAACGGGTAACAGAGATCGATCTGAGCAATGGTACGCCGCTCTCCAATCCCATCAACCTTCCATACCGATTCCAATGATACACCCCGAGTCGACATGACATGCTCAGAAGGCGGTATAAACGAGCTTGGATACTGATAATATACAGCTCAGATCGCCAAAGACGAATCCGGCCGCCCCTTCATCATCGTCCGCGACCAGGGCAAGAAGAAGCGCGCCCACGGCACCGAAGCCATCAAGTCCCACATCCTCGCCGCCCGCACCATCTCCTCCATCGTCCGCTCCTCCCTCGGTCCCCGCGGCCTCGACAAGATCCTCATCTCCCCCGACGGCGACATCACCGTCACCAACGATGGCGCCACCATCATGGGCCAGATGGAGATTAGCAACCACATCGCCAAGCTGCTCGTCTCCCTCAGTCAGAGTCAGGACGCCGAGATCGGTGACGGCACCACCGGTGTCGTCGTCCTCGCCGGCGCCTTGCTAGAGCAGGCCAGCGAACTCATCGACAAGGGAATCCACCCTATCCGTATCGCCGACGGTTACGATGCCGCCTGCGAAGTCGCCGTCAAGGAACTCGACGCCATCTCCGACTCCATCCCCTTCTCGCGCGACTCAACCGAGAACCTCAAGAAGGTGGCCAAGACCAGCTTAGGCTCCAAGATTGTCTCCAAAGCCCACGACCAATTCGCCAACATGGCCGTCGACGCCGTCCTCTCCGTCGCCGATCTGGAAAGAAAAGACGTCGACTTCGAGCTGATCAAGGTGGACGGCAAAGTCGGCGGCGCCCTCGAAGACTCCTTGCTGGTCAACGGCGTCATCATCGACAAGGACTTCTCGCACCCACAGATGCCGTCGCAGGTCCAAGACGCCAAACTCGCCATCCTGACCTGCGCCTTCGAACCCCCGAAACCCAAGACCAAGCACAAACTCGACATCACGTCCGTCGAAGAGTTCCGCGAACTGCAGAAATACGAACAGGACAAGTTCGCCGAGATGATCGCCCAGATCAAGGACACAGGCGCCAACGTCGTCATCTGCCAATGGGGCTTCGACGACGAAGCCAACCACCTACTACTGACCAACAACCTCCCCGCGGTCCGCTGGGTCGGCGGCCCAGAAATCGAACTCATCGCCATCGCAACCAACGGGCGCATCGTGCCGCGCTTCGAGGACCTCTCGGCCTCCAAACTCGGCAAGGCAGGAACCGTCCGCGAGAAGACCTTCGGCACAACCCGCGAGAAAATGCTGGTCATCGAGGACTGCGCCAATTCCCGCGCCGTGACCTGTTTCCTGCGCGGCTCCAACAAGATGATCATCGACGAAGCCAAACGCTCCCTCCACGACGCCCTGTGCGTCGTCCGCAACCTCGTCGTCGATAACCGTATCGTTTACGGCGGTGGTGCGGCGGAAATCGCGTGTTCGCTGGCTGTGGAGCGCGAAGCCGTCAAGGAGACGGGCCTCGAGCAGTATCCTATGCGCGCTTTTGCCGACGCCCTGGATTCGGTCCCCATGGCTCTCGCGGAGAATTCGGGCCTGAGTCCTATTGAGGAGGTTTCGGAACTGAAGGCTAGGCAGGGACGGGGTGAGGGAAGGGGACGGTTGGGCGTGGATTGTATGCAGACGGGGTCGAATGGTGAGTCTTTCTTCTTTTTTTTTTTTCCTCCCCCTTTTGGTTTTTTTTGGGGGGTGCGGAAGGGGATTTTTGCTGGCGGAGGGGAAATGTGGGGGTGGGGATGGGGCGTTGGGGAAGAGGCGGAAGAGGAGAGGAAAAGGGGAAGCAAGAGACGGGAAGCAAGAGAAGGGAAAGGGGAGAGAAGGAGAAGGGAGAGGAGGGAGATGGCTTTGCCTTTCTTCTTCTTTCCCCTTTACTTTTTTTTTCCCTTCTCTCTCTTACTCTGTCTTGGTTCTTTTGGGTCTTTTGTGTGGGGGATGGGAGGGAGCAAGGGACTTCAACTTCTTCTTCTTCTTCTTCTTCTTCTTCTTCTTCTTCTTCTTCTTCTTCTTCTTCTTCTTCTTCTTCTCCTCCTCCCCTTTTTCGACAATGATTGAGTTTTCCTTGAGAGCATGGAAAGCATTTGGCTGACTCTTCCCGCGAAATCCGCAGACATGAAAGAACACTTCGTCATCGATCCCCTCATCTCCAAGCGCCAGCAGCTCCTCCTCGCCACCCAGCTGTGCCGTATGGTCCTCAAGGTCAACAATGTGATTATTGCCGGCAACGACGAGCAGGAGTATTAAGAATGTCTGAGAGCGGCTGGATATGTTGAAGGTTGAGGGAGAGGAATGAGAGAGAGGCGGAGTGTCTGGAAAGGGTACGGAATGTGTTAGATGAAGAGAGGAGAGGTATGAGTGGAGGAGGAGAAAAGTGGAAAAAAAGTCTGCGAAGACTTATGAAATGTGTAGATTTGACGATAGAATGAAAAAGAAAAGAAATGGTTTTAACACCGTTAATCTCTCTTTTGTTTCAACCCCAACCCTTTTTTTCTTGGTCAAAGGAGGCTGTCTGTTAGCTTCTTCCTAGAATCCAACAACCTGAAGGTAGAGCGATTGTTAATAGGTGGTCGATGTGGTGGCCCTGGAGCTGAGAGAGAGCATCGTGAGGGAGTTACGATGTTCGCGTCTGCCAGGACCGTACAGGAGAAGATTTTTCTCTCCTTTTTTCCCCCCCTTGTGAAAAGCGATAGGACAGAAAAGGCCTGCTAAGTGTCATCTGGAAAAATTCCCGAGAATGTTGGGCCGGAAGATTGGGTGGATTTTTATGCAGACGGAGGAAGATGTGCTGGGCCGAGATGTGGGAGAGAGGGAGTCTGGAGTGATTAAGGAGTGTTGCGTATGCTAGCCTTTTCTTTTCCCCAGAAGATAGCTGAGGTGATATTGGAAGCCAAAGGCGAGAGAGTAAGAGGTTGCTTGAAGAATAGGTTCGATATCACTTTGCTAAAATGGACTTTCTAATCTCTTCCCACCGCTCCTTTGACAGGACCAAGGACTACCACCGTAGCTCATCAATGACTTCAGGAGAATTAATAAAAGCACACCTCTCCTCCAACTTCTGCGCTGCGACCACAGCCTCAGAATCTGAACCCTCTGCAGCAGAAAACCCCTCAGACGGCCCACCGATCACAAAGATACCCGCCGCATCGTTCCCCTCCGCAAAAGCCGGACACCATCCCTCCAGCGTACCATGATGATAACGACGATGATGCCAATCCACCCCCGGCCGTCCCGTCGCTGCAAAAGTCGACCAACTCCTACTCTCCCGCTCCACCAACGCATAATCCTCCGTCCGAGGCTGGAACGGATACCCATTCACATCGTACGTCGACAGGTTCCCAAACACGTACGCAAACTCGCTCGTATGCACGACTCCCAATCCCTCCCCGGACCCGGATGCGGCCAGCGGTCCCTGTAGCATCGTCTGGTTCTGATCGTACATGTACACCGGATTCCCTTTGGAACCGAGCGCGCGCCCGTAATAGTGCGGTTCGCAGACCATTAGGATGTCCCGTAGGATGCGCGCCGAGCGGTAGAATTGCGAGGATAGGTTGGCGGAAGGGTTGGCGGGGAAGTCGGAGGTTGGGTAGAGGGACATGAGTTGCTGGATGTTCTGGGGCGACATGGCTGGTGCGTATGAGCTGAGGAAGATGTAAGTGTCGTGGTCGGTTTCGATGGTAGTCGGGGTGAAGGGCGCAGTGTCGTCCTCGCACCAGCCGACCATGGTCGTGATGTTGGCAAAGCGGCCTTCGGCGATGAGTGTAGACGGTGTGTCTGGGATGATGTCGCCGTCGACTATAGGCATCCATTCGTCGCCGATATTCGCTCCTGGGCCATCCAGGTGCGTGGCTGTTTGCGCCGAGAGTAAGTCCTCCAGACTCAGATCTCTCAAGCAGGAAATTGTTGTCGAGGAATCGACATTGGTGCTGTTACATTCTACCGCGTCAACCAGTCTTTTCATAGCACGGTCAGTCACATTCCCAGTCAACTGCGGCTCGAGAATCTGAGACTCCGCAATAGCCTGCTGGAACGGAGCCTCCTTCTCAGCACCGTACGCAAGAATCTGCAGGCCAACTGCAAGACCGCCTGAGCTCTGGCCGAAGATCGTGACCCGGTCACTATCGCCGCCAAAGGACTCAATATGCTCCTTCACCCACTCCAGCGCCAACCTTTGGTCCTTGATACCCGCATTGGCCGACCCCTGCTCAGTCAGCGCGGTCGACTTCGCGAACCCGAAGACACCAAGTCGATAATTAATCTCAACCACAAGGACCGGAAGGCCATTGGCGACGGATTGCAGAATCAGCTCCGGCGGTTGCGAAACCGGTTCGTCCTTTGACCCGATGATGAAGCTCCCGCCGTGGATGAAGACCATCACCGGCAGCTTTGCATGGGGATGCGTCCCATTCGGTCGCTCGATATTGAGATGTAAGCAGTTTTCCGAGACATTGGTGACATTCTGAAGGAACAGCGGTGCAAACGGTGCGCCCTTCTGTTGGGGACATGTCGGTCCCGCTACTGTTGCGCTGATCTCCGTGCCTGGTGTTGGGACATACGGTCTCGGCGGTTTGAAGCGGTGCTCACCGCCTGTATCTTGTGCGTACGGAATGCTTAAGAAGGCTTCTACGCCGCTGCGGTAGGTACCTGTATATGTTACATCGGCACTGCAGTCATATGCGGTCGGAGCGGAGGCGGTAACTAAGCGTATCGCGAGAAGCAACGCTGTGCACCTTTTGAACATGGTTGGACGCATTGGTTAGGAGATATTTTTGACAAGAGAAGTCGTTTGCTTGACGATAGTTTTGTCTTCCTTTCTCTGCATGTAAGCTTAGTTGGGTTATGGGGCCTTGACATCATTTGTAGCTGCGGTATAAAGTTCGACCCAGCTGGAGGCGCGAAGTAGCGTATACTACCTGCATAATAGACCGTAAGAGCGAGGGAAGTCCACAATTCGACGTCCAACGTACAGTAGACAGCCTTTTGCCGTGAAAGAGAGCTTAAAATGAACAATACAAAGAGCGAAGAAAAAGCGCTCCTAGATGGTAATGTCTAATGGGTATCTCGTTTACTGCGAATCTAATTTTACAAATGTGCGTTCATCGTAACATCTTCATTTCCGGGCCAATCGCGGATTGTTGATTTCGCCCTGTAACAGGCCCACGAGCGCAGCATGCACATGTGGAACATCACTTGTCTCATAGGAGATGCTGACCTCCTGTGTGACTTGGATGGCTCCGCTGGGCTGCTGCATCTGAATCGACTCAGTGGATGGATGGTTGCCGTCGGGAAGGATGGAGTTCTCTTCGCTGTCGACACGCGAGAGGTTCATGCGCGCCCCGCTTTTCTTGGAGAACACTGAGCCGACCGTCGAAGTGTCCCATTGCCGTTGCATCCGTTCAAGCTGAGCGCTGGCGTTGTGTTTCCGTTCGAATAGCGGGCGGAGGAATGGCACAGACGAGGTGATGATGACGACGTTCAGCTCGACCGATAAGGCAATCACGTACATACTTAAGTCATCTAGAGGATGTCAGTTGATTATATCAGAATGGGAAGCGGTGAAGTCCTACATGTATAATCGAGCACCTTATGCAATACCCTTGCTTCGTAGGTTTTGACGATGGAAGCCACCAAAGCACTGTGTATACTTAGTTCGAATCCTTGGCTTCTCGGGAGTGATGATGTTGCTTACAGTATACTCAGGCACAGCAGCGCGTATAAGCCAATCTTGGCTCGGACGGAGAGCATTGTGTGCTTGATCAAGACAGCCGGCATGATAGTCAGAAAAGCATCCGTGAGGGTATTGAAAGCACCCTGAAAATATCCCAGGTCCGTCTGAATGATTGGATCTTTGCAGACTGTAAGGAATTTGGCCAGATTCCCAAGGTCCTCGCTCCATAAGATCTCGAGCTGGTTGCCACATTGCGTGAAGAAGACGATGATGGTGACCACATTAATGATGAATTGAAGGGCGATGAACGCCCAGATTGGCCACCGTGACACTCGAGCGTCCGTTCCTGTGAGGTAAAGAAGAGAGACGAGGAAAGACATTCTGCCGAACATGGGGGAGATCATGGCCCACAAGAGCGTGAAGACACCCACGCGCATAGTGTTCGAACGGTCTTTGTCGCTGAGGTATGCGAGGTGTTTACCAAGGCCATAGTGGGCCGCTTCGGTGATGGTCGCTGCATGGATAATGCCAAAGATCTAATTTATCATCAGCAGGGATCGACAAGTGGATGCCTGTGCCAAGGCGCTCTCACCAATGCCAGTATCATCAGTCCATCGTCCCAATATAAGCGGCGAGTCTTGAATAGTTTGGCATAGAGCCTGCCACCGACAACGATAATTGAGATAGCTATCAGAGCCCAGCACGTTCGCACGAGTAATGGCCCTTGATCGTCGTTCGGATCGTAGTTCTTGCCAGCGGCTGAGTAAGCCCAGGTCGAGTCTTCAGACGAGGCCATTATAGCTGCATCTGGCGTCGTCTGAGACAAAAAGCGAAACCAAGGGTGGTAAGGCGAATAGTTTCCTAGCCAGCAGTACACCGCTTGTTCCGATCTCTAAAAAGGACCAATGATGATCGCGCTAAAGCTCCGGTAAAGAGTGGAAGAAAAGAGATGGCATGCGAACGTCGACCAAAGTGGCAGCCAGCAGCTCAAAAGGGCCTCATGGGCGACATGGATAGGCGTGCCTGGTCCTTGCCAACCCTTTGCAGCAGAGGGAACCCAGTCTGATGTACTCTAGAAGGAGCCGCAAGATTGTGTAGTGGCTCCGACAGCGAGCTTAAGGTGTGATAGTCTCGATAGTGCAGACCGGATCAACTGTGGGAGAGGGAATTGAGTTCCCCGACAAGAAGTGTATGTGCCCTACCCTCTTAGGCTCTTAGGCTCTTGGAGGGAGGGGAAGGACATGTTATCTGTCCGTCTTGCGAGAGAGAGGGAGAGCGCAAGAAGACGCGAGCCCGGCATTTCTACCCTCGTCGCGTGCTAAGATAATCCTCGCCGCAATATACATCGACCAGCATTGAAGGCAAAAGGCGAGACTTAAGTGGCTAATACCTGGTTGACAGCGGCAGCGCAAGCGGCCAATGAACGGAGCCGCGGAGGGCGACTGGCCCGGCCAGGGTAAGGCTACTAGGGTACCGGGACGTTCGCGCACTGCGGGCCGCGACATGCATGGCCAAACCGTATGGATCTCGCGACCTATCAGAAATGCAGTGCGAGAGGCCATGAGTAGCGGTCGAAATGAAGGCCGTGCAACGGTTCTGACCAGAACACCCAACGTCTTGACAGCCGCAAGGACTGTACATTAGCCTTGGGAATTCCCTGCTCGCCGAAAATGGTCGGAGCGTTGCTGAAATCAGGATAAAATCAGAATTGTCTCGATTCTCTCCGTAGAGGCTATAGACAGGCGGCTGTTCGAGGCTCGGGGCCCGCCGCTCTACCCGGCTCCGCGCCGCAGTCCTCGATTGACGCACCGTTTGCAGATCACTACTGCCTGTCTCGGAGCGACTGCAGAATCGGTAGCGTTTGGCGAGGAACCCCCAAAGCATGTTCCTTCGCCTGAAACGTCCACGTGCAGGTAGTGGAGGCGTCGATAATTGGGGTTTATATGGTCTGACGAGATGCAGATCGATTGTTTGAGATGTTGAAGGCTATAGTAGTGGCTGATGCACATAGAAGGCTGCAGGTGGAGCCAGATCACAGGGAGTGTTCTGCATGAGGTGAGGTTTTGAGGCTCATCAGATCTGAAGAGGCTTGGGGGCGCCCTGGAACCCTCGTGAGTGCCATGCTGCTAGCACGCTTCATCACGCAACTAGCTCAGTCCGATCACTTTTCATATCATGGTTGACATCATCTGGTTGTTCTGGGCGCTCCAAACTGGGTTCTTGGAAGACTATCTCAACCATCTCCTGAATTTCCAAACATGCACCGTTTAATGTCAAAGAAGGACACATCGCATACAACTCATCATTGCACTCAGCTGTGGGGAGAAAGTAGATAGCGTGTCCCTAGCGTTATCGATCGCCCGCCTTCGATGTTATATCTGCTTCCTTCGCGACGTGAAGATCGCCTCTTCGCTTAAGCTCTAGCTCCAACACTTCCATAAGCCGTTTTAAGACCCATTTCGGCTCGCTGCCTTCTTCTAAGCTCATGAGTGGCGACTCCTGGCCCATCCATGACCACACCTGGTGAGGACCCATGCAGACAGGTGTGGCAACCTCAGCGTTCTCTGGAACAGGCTGGCCCACCCTCCGATGGTTTTCCTCGGTCGCCTCATCTTCCCCAAGGAGCTTGAGTATCCAGCTCCATTCCTGGAACGTGTACTTTCGCGGGCTCTCTTCGTCAAGATGTTCAATTGCCTTTCTTGCAGCTTGTAGCATCAGGAACGGTTTGTACGCCTCCTCTACCGTCCCGAGCCTCACATGACCGAAAGCCGTATCGGTAATCTCAGCCGGCACGACTCTGCCCGTCGCTATATCTGCAATATTGTGGAATCCCGAACCATTAGTGTTGGACCCTTCGATCTCTGCGCCGACCTTTTCGATTGCTTCTTGAAAAGTGTCATCGACGCTAGACCGTTTACTCTTGCCAGTGAGAATTTTAAATACGTTGGGAGCATGCTTGCCGAGCCAAAGAGTGTACCAGTTCACAAAGCTGTATGAATATTAGCATCAAAGCCTCGTCTATGGTTTGGAATCACTCACTCGGTTACTGCATCGCCGACTGCGCCAATCAAGACCGTCAGCGTTGGTAGAGCGATCAAAGACCAGAATACAAATGTCGGCTTTGCTGAGTTGGTTTGTGGCCCAAAATCACCGTAACCTTGAAAGCTTCATCGTCAGCATTGCGTGGGAGACACACGACGATGACCTGCCTTACCTATTGTGAGCTGCGCGGTGTAAGTAAAGTACAAAGCTTCAAAATAAGACCAATTCCTGCCGCCGACCGCCTTTTCCGCCTGCCAAAAACACACTGAACCAATAAACTGTCATAGATCCACATCAGCCTGAGTCCCATTGCTCGTCCAAATTCAATCTTACCCAAAGAATCATGAAGGCCATTGTGGCCATTGACAACGCGATCATCCTGTTGTTATGTGCAGCAGCGGCTTGTATCTCTCGCATGACATCGAACTCCTTTTCTCGTCGAGCGAGCTCCGTGGGCGCGTTAGTGTCCCTATGAAGGACGCCGCGAACCTTGACGATGCCGTCTTGTGGGCTTCCAGCTTTGATGGACTTGTACCTCATTCTCTCCACCAGCCGCGTACTGACCTTGACCGAAGTACTTTCCAGCACCAGCGAACGAATGTTTGCAATGATCAACCCGACAAAGATGATACCGCCCACGGACATGGGGAAATACAGGCTCCGTCCCGTATGGGTTTCAGGCGAGAAGTCTCCGAACCCGATAGTGAAGAGGGTGACGATGATATAATAAACGCTGTTTAGAAAATCCCAGCCTTCAACCCGGGCATAGACTCCACCGGCAGCGAGGACGTAGGCAAGAAACAGAATCGTCTGTAGCATCAAGCTCCTTTGAGCAAGGCTCAACTTGAACTCGGAGCTGTAATTCCCAATCCAGACGCCCCATGCCGTGCAAGATAGCATGATGGATAATAAGACGTAGATAGCCCCGGAGAAGATACAATAGTAATAGGCCTGAGAATACGTAGCCAGCGCATTATCGGCGGGCAAGGGGACTTGCGAGGGCGCGACGGCCGCCAGGGCAATGTCAATGAATCCAGAAATGTACCACCCGACAATCGTCACCGGCGAGGCGACGTTGAACCGTAGCCTATTCGTCATCTGTCCCAGCAAGGCGACGTTGGCCAAAATGGCGATGACAAGGGAAACAATATTAACTGCAACCAGCCATCGCGGATCGTTAATATGCTCGCCCTGGCTCTGAGGCGAGTTCGGGTCGACTATCAATCTCCAGGGAATAGCGATGGCGCAAATGTTGAACATGCTGGCCATGGGTCCAAACGTGCCGGCGATGAGCGGGAACAGGGTGGCGAGCATATACCATCGTATCGGCGCGTTGTAATCCTGCACCAGTTCCTCTTCGCCCTTGTTTGCGAAAGCGTCCGCGGATTCATGCTTGACCAGGACGCCGTTCTCTGGTCTTGACGGTCTGCGACTGCGACTGCGGCTACGATCCCGCCTCTGTCCTCTGTCGCGGTCGGAACTGCCACCGAGGAAGGGCAGGAATAGCCATTTTTTGACCTTCATGCCCGAGTAGTGCTATGTCTCGCCGGCGCCATAAAGAATGCATATCGAGGACGCAGAAAGAGATATCATCTCGGGAAGTATAGCTACGGCAACGCGTCAGGAGATCCCGAGGACCCGCGTGCCCGTTTCAAGAGGCCAATCTTGGTCGGGCATGATGTCACCAAACAGCCGAAAACATGAATCGACCAACAACCATGATTGGTCCGAGTGACCACACACGAGCTCTAGACTTGAGATGGCAATTAAATTATGGACTTTCCTAACAGAGAAGCTCACGTGAATGATAACAAGAGCCCATGAAGACAGTCAGAAGCCAGTACAGACAAATACAGGAAGAGGAGATCGCTCCTCTGTATCGTTGGCATGCGTTCAGACTGTTGATCATTCCCGTAACGAGAGGGGTCGCGATATCGTACCGTCGGCCATTCTCGATGCTCTATTCTGCCGCGCTAATCCAGGGAGGCAGACAGAGATGGTCAAGAGGAGTCGACATGCTTCGCTACAAAAAACCATAGCAATAAACATTCGACTGTCATCTTGCAAGGATGGTTCATAGGATAGCCGAGAAGAGTCGACATGCTTTACTAGAGAAAAACATAGCAATAACATTCGACCGTCATCTTACTAGGATGGTCTATAGGGCAGCTGAGGAGAGGCGATATGCTTTACTATAGAAAACAAACGCACGAGCATTCAGTTTCATGATCACCTATACATCCCGGCGGGTTAGATGTCTGGGATGGTGCGAAAGACCGGTGGACCTTATCTTGGCCGCATTGGAGTTTGCTATATAAGCCAAGCCACGGATGTTCAAACGATTACGACACCTCTGTTGAGCGAGTAAGCCTCCGACAGACTAGACGACTAATAGTCCCGCAACGGCGTGTATGTTGCCCATCTTGCTCTTGCTGCGAAAAGAAACACGACTGATTTGATCAGGGCCCAATGAAGCCTCATTATCCTAATGCCGAAGACGAGAAAAAGAACATGAGAACGGCCCTCCGCGAAAGGATAAGAGATCCCGCTAATCTACTACCCCCGACTTCTAAGAAACGTGGTTACACTTCCAACTATTTGGGAGAGTATAACACATTAGACACGATGGTCCGCAAAATTCCATTGAACGTCGAGGAACGGAGAAAGGCAGGGGTGGGAAAGAGACAACGGAAGGCAGAATCGAACACAAGAGTATGTACTACGTTCACTATAATAACACTCTCTAATCTAATCTACATCTAGGCTGAACTTGTGCGGAAGCCCCTACCGCTACTATAGGAAAAGCAGGTTGCATTTCTGCTTCGCGGAAGCTAGGCCGATAAAATCAAGCACTTGGTACATTTGATATTCGATTAAGTGCATTCTTGCGCTACACTTTGGGATCTTCTTCAACGCGTGGCGGCTTCTGTCCATTCGGCTGTTATTTTCAAAACTCCTTCACCCTCAAACGGCCTACCATCGAGACCGAATCCAGACGCCACTGCCCAAGTTCGGCGACAATTGCGATTCGCATTCGCCGAAGAGAGCAGCCCATTTGAGCAAGCCATAACGCTTGCTGAGATTGCTCAAGACATGCTCATGAACTCCGGCTCAAAGCACAAAGAACACCGCCCTCCAGCAAGCCGGCCAGCGAATACTCTGTCGAACACTAGCCTGGATAGGACCGCACACGAGCAACACGACCCTAACGAACTAAAGCGAGCAAGATCTTCGGCATCTTCGCTAGGCCCTGCTTCTAATGGCACCGGGCATGAGCAGCAACAACTCGACGAACTGAAGCGAGCAAGATCTTCGGCATCTTCGCTAGGCCCTGCTTCTGATGGCACCGGGCATGAGCAGCAACAACTCGACGAACTAAAGCGAGCGAGATCTTCGAGATCTTCGATATGCCCTGCTTACGATGAGCAACCTTCTTTAGACACGTTACCAGAGAGTTTCTCGTCGAAGTTGGTTTCCAAGAAGGACCAGATGCGGACCATCTGCTTTTCACTATACAACGAGCCTCTGTCGACCACCTGCTGTCATGAATATAGTCTTGACACCTTGGACCCCGAAACCCCATCGAGGATCTTGAGCATCGGCCGCCAGCGGACAGGCGACACTACTCCGAAAGCTGGCAATACTTATCATCTACGCTGTGGTACCAAAGTGGTGACTTGAGAGCACTGTCAAGTTTGGCACGACATTCCGCAATCTTAGCGATACATTTACGGTTCCCTAGGATTTCTATCAGACCCTCCACCTTCTCCCTTTCCCTCCTTCACTGCAATCCTCTCCGATACTACTTCCACATTAGGACATAAACACTTAGAAGCGAGGGGATTGCGACAGAAACATCACCACTTCAATTACAAAGATATAAAACCTCCCATACTATTCCGTCATAAACTAAACTACACGCCCGAGTCCTCAGCGAAGACGTCGAACTCGCGAGCATACTCTCGCCAATTCTTGCAAGTGTCCTGAAGCATACACGTATCGTGAACCGTGTCGTTGATGCCCTCCCGGTTCTCGATGATCTGGAGAGCAAAGCCCATTGCAACGTGCCAGCCTACATGGCAGTGGGCGAGCCAGGCTCCAGGGTTGTCGGTGTAGAAGGCGATGACCAGATGGCCGCCCAGACCTTGACGGGGGTCCCATGGCATCATGGCCACGTCGCGACGGGCCGGGTTCTCCAGGTTGAGCTCGACGTTGGAGTTGTACAGGCCGGTTCCTTGGGCCAGGACGAAGAAGTCGTGGCCGTGGAGATGGATTGGGTGGGGGAAGGGGATGGGTGAGTCGATGATGAGGTAGACCCATTCGCCGAGGTTGGGGACTTCGATGGCGAGGTTGCCGGAGTAGTCTGGGATCGTACCGTCCTCCGTGATGGCCTCCAGTGTTGGGTGCTCCCACTTGGAAGTGAAAGTGGTGCCCGAAAGCGACCACTTATAAAGGTTCGGGTTCCCGCCATTGCCGCCGATCGTGACCGTCTTGGCAATCTGATCGTCAATCGTCCCGACGTTCATCTTGTAGTAAGGCACAAGCTTGGACAGCGGCTCGTCTTTGCAGTCGGCAGTGTAGCTGTATGCCGATGACGTTGGAACCTTGCCAGTGCTACCCTCGTAGCGGACAATACCCTTGATGTTGTAAGGCTTTACCAGGCTAGCGCAGGATTGCTGGTTGTCAGAGCGCATCCAGTAATCGTCGACCTCTTGGTCGAAAGTGACGAGAACCTCGTAACGCTGGCCAATGTTGATGAAAAGCACATCCGTCTCGTAAGGCACGATCGGGACGAAGTCGTTGGCGATGACCTTCATCTTGTGGCTGTCAATGTAGAAGGCGAAGGTCGACTGAATAGCCGAGTTGACCAGACGGAGCTTGTACGTCTTGCCCTTGACGACGTTCATCTCGAACCGCTTGCCAACTACGTCAGCATCGCCTTCATTGCCCCACACGTTCATGCCGTTGATGAGACCAGTGTCGAGCGTACGTGGGCCGTGCTCGGGCGCAGGACCAACTGTCTGGGCGGCATCGTACATGGCGTCGACTGGAACGTGAGACCAATCCTGCAGCGTAATCATCTGCTCTCCCTCGTAAACATCGTCGGACGAAGAGGGGCCGTTAATGATCATAGGTCCATACACGCCCTCATAGGTCTGGATCGCGAAGTGAGAGTGGTACCTAGAGCCAAAAGTCAGCAATTGTCGATAATTCTAAGCAAAGTCTAAGTACTTATCACTTACCATGAAGTGCCATAGCTAGATGCCTTGAACCTGTAAGTCATGCTGTCACCAGGAGCAATCGGACACTGCGTGATGGACGGGACACCATCCATCTCGTTGGTGTAGTTCTGGCGCAGACCGTGCCAGTGGATCGTTGTGCCGTTGTTCTGCATCGAATTCTTGACATGCACAACAATCTCGTCACCCCAGTTGGCCATGATAGCCGGACCGGGCATTTGTCCGTTCACGGCAAGTACAAGGCGCTCAACACCATCAGGAGACAACGTCGTGTTCGTCACCTCAAAGTTGTACTCGCGGGTCTTGCAGGTAATGGGCATCACCTCATATACACTGTCGAGAGCGGTGTAGCCGCAGAACTTCTCCGGGTCCGAGCCAGGCTGTCCAGCGCAAGGAACACACTCCGAGGACTGTGTTGGCTCTGGGCTTCGGCAGGTAGATGCAGACGAGGTAGACGAAGATGACAAAGGTCTGCTACTCGCGAGGCCCGTGCTGCCCGGCACGGAGGATGTACTGTTCCCAGCCGGGAAGTTAGTGCTTGTTGGCGCTGGCGTTGTAGCATTGAAAGCGCCCGAAGACGTCGGTCTCGGAGGTAGGTCACTAATCTGAGGCCAGTCTGTAGGCCAGCCATTGCCGTAAGACCAAGAAGGTCGACCGGTGCCATCTGGAATAGGGCGGGTAGAGTTTACAGAGCTGCTAAAAGCGTTGTTGGCAGTGGTTGGGAAAGATGCCGTTGGCATAAATGAGGTGAAGTTAGCACTACTAGTCGGAACTCCGCTCGAGGACAAGGAGATTGGCGCAGTAGGCATAAACGATGTGGAATTAGCGCTGTTGCTAGGAGCTTCGCTGGAGCCAGCAGAAGTCGTGGCAGGTGGCATTGACGACGTCGAGTTGGAGCTACTGCTAGGCATTCCGCTGGAAGCAGCAGAAGTTGGGGCGGTTGGGATTAGCGAGGTCGAATTGACTGTATTGGTCGGCAATCCGCTGGAGACAGAGGTAGGTGCAGTCGGCATGAAGGACGTAGAGTTGGCACTACTGCTAGGAGTTCCGCTTGGTACGTCTGTGGTCGGAGCAGTGGGCATGGAAGATGTTCCATTGGCACTGTTGCTAGGCATGCCGCTCGAGACAGCAGATGTCATAGACCCAGTAGGCATGAGCGAGGTTGTATTAGCGCTATTGCTAGGCATACCGCTCGAGACAGCTGAAGTCGGGGCAGTTGGCATAAGAGAGGTACTGTTCGCGCTATCGCTGGGCATACCGCTCGAAACAGCAGAGGTCGTCGGCCCAGTAGGCATAAGCGAGGTGGTATTAGCGCTGTTGCTGGGCATTCCGCTCGTTGCAGCAGACGAACTAGGGGCGGTTGGCATCAGTGAAGTAGAATTGGCGCTGTTGCTGGGGACTCCACTCGAGACACCAGACGAACCAGGAGCTGTCGGCATCAGCGAAGTAGAGTTCATGCTGTTACTTGGGACTCCACTCGAAACAGTAGAGGAGGCTGGAGCAGTCGGCATCATCGAGGTGGAGTTAGCGCTGTTGCCGGGAGTTCCGGTCGACGTGGAAGACATGGGCGCCGTAGGGACGAGGGAAGTGGAGTTCGCACTGCTGCTAGGCATTCCACTCGATACGGAAGAGGAAGCTGAAGCAGTCGGCATCAACGAAGTGGAGTTCGCGCTGAAAGATGGCAAGCCAGAGGCAGTGCTACTAGCCTCAACTGTGGAGGTACCATTTCCTGGAACGCTCATTGAAGAGCTAGCAGAGCCAGTACCGGTTGGGCCGACGACAGACGAAGTCAAGTTTCCACTGTAGGCGATGCTGGAGCTCGGGGAGCCCGTCCCAGTCACTGGTCCGCTCGTCGCCGTTCCGTTGGACGTAATAGGCTGGCTGTGGGTGTGCAGGACAGTCGTGCCATTCTCAGTGCACAAGCTGGTGAACGTCGTGTAACTTGTTGGGGTCATGCTAGGGCTGGAAGAAGACTGGATGGTAGTCTGTGGGCCCGTAGCAGAGCTGGATGAACCCGTACCGTGTCCGCCAGAGGGCACGATTGTTCCAGACGACGAGGATCCACCAGTTGGGAAGGGTGGGAGGCCAGAAGACCCCGAGGAGCCAGTACCTGCAGTTGGGTTCGCTGTAGGCATGGAGGAGTTGGTGCCATACGCGGGCATGCTCGTGCCCGCGGTGCCGCTGATGACTTCAGAATGGGTGTGCCACGTTGTGTAGGTAGATCCTGCGCTCGTCTCGGTGCACAGGGACGTGTAAGTGGTGTACTGAGTCGGCGAGGGAGCTGCCGAAGAAATAGTGACCGGGTTGACGGGAACGGAACCACTTGCGGTAGCAGAAATCGTGAGAGTACTCTGGTACGTCGAAGTCACGGTGGAAACGGTTGTACGGTTGCCTGTGAGGGTGACGTTGCCACTTGTGTAGGAGCCAGTCGGTGCAAAAGTCGTCGTGTAAGTCGTAACGACATCGGTAATGGTCGTGGCGCTGTCGCCCGGCACGTAAGCAGATACTGTAGACTTAGACGGAGCGGAAACATCTGATCCACCGTATGCTGGAGCCGAAAGCGATGAGGCGCCACCGTTGGAAGAACTAGTCTCAGAAGCCGGGACTGTAAGTGTCAGAGTGGTCAAGTAGGAGCTAGTGATGGTTGAAGTCAAATCATAGGAGCTCGTAACGTCCTCGCCTCCAGAAGCGTAGGTCGACGTGGTTGGATAAATAGTGGTGTAGATGGTCTCAACCTGAGTGCTTGTAACCTGAACAGTCGAAGGCAAGTTGGCCTTGGACGAGACACCATCAGCTCCACCGTCGGCCTGAGGAATAGAGCTTGTCGGAGATGCTGGAACGGTAAGCGTCAAAGTGGTCAGGTAGGAGCTTGTCACGGTCGAAGTCAGGTCGTATGAGCTCGTCACGTCCTTGCCACCAGAAGCATAAGTCGATGTCGTCGGGTAAACAGTAGTGTACACGGTCTCCATTTGGGTGCTGGTCACTTGAACCGTAGATGGCGAGCTGCCTTTCGATGAGACACCACCATCGGCAGGTGCCCATTGCGAATAATCGCCAGAAGCAGAGCTTGTCGGAGAAGCCGGAACGGTAAGAGTAAGAGTTGTCAGGTAAGTGCTGGTTACCGTGGAAGTCACATCGAAAGTGCTCGTGAGATCCTTGCCGCCTGAAACGTACGCAGACTTGGTTGGGAATATGGTGACGTACTCTGTCTGGACTTCGGTGCTGGTAACAACGGTGGTTGATGGGCTGCCCTGGGAAGAGTCGGTCTCCTTAGCTGGGCTGGCTTGAGCTGGCTGCCCGTTAGATCCAGTGTATGCCGCAGCAGTTGGGGTAACGGTCAAAGTCAAAGTCGTCTGATATGTCGACGTAACAGTCGATGTCTCATCGCCAGAGCTGGTGAAAGTCTGACCTGCAGACGTATAGCTGGATACAGTTGGATAGACAGTAATGTATTCAGTCTGAACGTCGCTCACCGTAACGGTGGTCTGGATCGTAGGCGTGCTGGACGTAGCAGCATCAAAGCCAGAGTCTGTCCATCCCTCAGGAGTGTAAGCGCCCCAAGGGACAGGCATGATGGTTGTCTCTACAACCTCGGTCGTCGACATCTCAATACCGGAAGTCTGAGCAGGGGCGTCCTGTTCTTCGCCATCGGGATAGTAGCCCTTCAGACTGCCATTGTCGTCGCCTGAATTGTTTCCCGAGCCATCCTCATTGGTGCCAGATCCAGTGCCCTGACCGTAGCCGCCTTGGTTCCAAGACCCAGTACCATTCCATCCCGTGGCCATTGGCACAGCGGTACCGGTCCCTGTAGCCAAACCTGAATCGGTAGCATTCTTGTTCCAACTTCCCCACGGGCCACGGCTCCAGAGCCTATTCTTCTCGACCTTCTGAATATCGGCTTCGACCTTCTTCGAATCCCCATCGTCCCTCCTCAGCTTTCCCCAGCCGGAGATAGCAGAAGCAGGACCAGTCCCAGCCAGGAAGGCCAGCGCCAAAGTTGCCGGCTTCATGACGGCGCAACGGCGATTAGATAAGAAATGAAATCAAGAAAAAGAGATAAAAGGACGGGTCTCCTTAAGAGGAAAGGATATGAACGAAGGACTACAAGATACGGCGCAGGCTCATAGAGAGTGAAGCCCCAGACCGTCTTGCTGAAAAAACGAGTGTAAGCGAAGCAAGCCGCCAAAGGAGAGCTTCTTGCTGTGGGGTCAATACAGAGGGAAAGATGGAGGAAGAGGGGAAGACTAGATGAAAGGAAAGGGAGAGAGGGTCGTCTTCAACGGGGTGGCACTGTGGACATGACAAGTACTTTTGTACTTGCCGAGCCGCCATCAACGGGCGGTGGATGACAGGAACGGCCATGGGTTTAAACGCAGATGTCGCGGCAGCGGTCCGTCATCTCATCAGCGTGAGTGATTTGTTTTGGGGGGGTGAAGATGATCCGGTGTGATGCTTTTGGAGACCCACAAGGCCAATGTCGTTATTTTCCGCCCTGCCTTCCTTCTACTTCTTCGGTCGCCTCCCCCTGTGACTGCAGGTGTCTTGCCGTTTTGAGCCATGACACGCTCGCATCGCTACCGGGTTACCATGTGTGTCGATGCAGAGTTTCTGGACGTGACTAGGAAAGCCGCGAGCCTTGTCACTCGGTTAGCGCTGCGATTGTGGATGGCAGAGACCCGTCCCAGCGAGTAGGAAGGCGTGAAGTTGAGAAGACGTTGGCTTCCCGCATTTCGATAGGCCCTGTGCTTGACCAAAGGGGCATGGCTGCCGGCTAGCCGTTGGGTACAAGTAGCGTGGCTGACGCAGGTACAGGGGCGATATGCCGCTGGGAGATGAGGTCTCGAAGTTTGGCTGAACTCTGTTTCTCTGTTTTTGGGGGGAGGGGCGGACACACGTTCGCCTATGCAGGTACACCGTACGCACCTGTCACTTATGCCGCGTATCCTATAAACCGAATGCAGGCCCAGTTGAACGGCAAACGGTCATTGTAAATTACGGGCCATGCTGGATTCTAATAATAGCGACCGTCGCAGACGATGGGAGACATACCAGACCAAGAAGCGGACCCCCATGTCTCGCGCCCTGAATCTTATCGTCCACTACTCAAATCATCACGCCCTGGACGAGAACTCCAATCACAGACATTCGTTTGGCCTGCAAGACTGTGCCTCCACAGGCCAAGATTGAATTTAATGCGCCCATCATCCTCTTGTTCCTTTGTGATGGTTTGCAGCCTAGCATCTCCATCAAGTGCTTACACGCCTTCATCTCGGAGCCTCGGGAGGCCGATCCTTCGCCAATCTAGCCCCATCGTATGGCTGTTTCATTGAGACCGGTAGGCCCGTTCGATAGCGTGCTCAGCCGCTGTCAAGCGAGCGAGCGACCGCTTGACAGACCAGGAGCGTAATCATCATCGCCTGTCGTTCGTCTCATGAGCGAATCGCTAGGTTGGTAGGTTTGTGTGGGGATGTGCGTGCGGAGAATCATCAATAGCGCCCTGGTAATATGCCGCTCTCCAACGCATCTATCCGTGTGGTTGGTTTCTTAACACGCCTCGCTTAAGGTCGGTTTTTTGCTGACATATAACTGTCTAACCACTCTGCGGGTAAACACTCAAAGCATCATCTATTTTCCGGTGATTTAGACTTCATATGACAGGTCTGATCCTCCCCGTCATCAGCGCGGATTCTTGCATCGCACTACTGTCATTAATATATTGCTGGGCTGGAGGCGCAGCCGTGTCCACGGAGACCGGGACTGGCGGTGCGGCCCTGCCAAAATACCTACCTAGGTAGGTACTCACGGCGTGGATGACACTCTGACGACGACGTCTTAACCAATCACCTCGAAGTGCTTAGATTACAACTTGACATGAGCACCTCCACCACTAATACCTAGCCACAGCCGAACTAAGTGCATGAGGAAGTTGATTTCATGTATGTGAAAACATGCTTTGTTTCCTGTAAAGAGGTGCGCTTATAGCAAGGAGACGTAAAACAGATCACACCAAAAAACAGATTGCCTTCCTTTCATCGCCTAATCTATTTCCCCATAAGAATTTGGTATCGTCCGTTTGATGAAAAAGCGAGCGGGTAATCTCTGCCCTTCGCCTTGCCACCCGTCTAAAGGGAAAGGCCAGAATCAGCTGTTAAAAGGCTGACCAGTGGCAAGACCTACACTCCTCTCTTCCATCTTTCCATCATTTCCCTAAATGACGGGAATCCCCATGTAACGCCGCTAGAGCAATTGCACACGAAAAACAAAAACAACGCCCTCCCCGCTCAGTCTTCCCTCCCACACATACCCAAGTGGATGCACCAAACCAAGAGGCCTTTCAAAGCCCATTTCTTTCCTTCCCTAATCATCCGGACACTCGTCATCCAGCAGGCGGGTTCCCAGCACCACCACTACTATCCCCCTTGCTCATCTCCACCCACTACTCCGCTCACACCTTTACTCTCGCCCGCCATGCCGCCCACAGGACCCGTCGTGCCACCCACCCTGCCCTTTCCCTTCCCCTCTACTTCCGCATCCCCAGCCCCTGCATTACCACCCGAAGAACCAGTGGACGCCGCGCCGTCCTCATCAAATAAGCCGTTCTCTTCGATATACTGCACCACTGGCTCCGGGACCAGATAGCGGATCGACATGTCGCGGCGGAGGAAAAGGCGGACTTTGGTGGAGGAGATGTCGTTCTGAACTAGTTGCTGGATCACCCAGATGTTGTCTTTCCATGATTGGAGGGCGGAGAGGGCTTCGTCTATGTCGGTGCCGGTTCGCTGTTGGGGAAGGACTTAGATTAGCTGGTTGGGCTGTGGAATGGAGGTGGAGCTTGGCGGAGGAGCGAGGATTCTGGTGAACTGGGATGCTGATGCGATCATGTCGTGGGGGAAAGGAAGGAGTGTGATGTTGTGCTTGGCATAAGTGTCCAAAGGAAAGACGATCGGAAGTGTATGCGTATGTGCAATGATGAGGAGACACATCCGACGGAGAAAAAAAAAAGAAGACATACCTCAACAATAAACGCGCCAAAATTCCTCAAAATGTAATCAATATCCCGTTCCGCCCATACGCCCGGCGTACTCATCGTCTGAATCAAATCCGCACCCGCTAACAGCGCAATCCTCGCGGGCTTCCTCTCCCCGGAATCCCCGACGTACACCCCGCCCAGGTTCTCATTGATCTCGCGATTGAAATGGTCCAGCACTTTGGCCGTCTCGAGGTACTCCTCATGTAACGCCTCCCAGGGATCGACGCCGATCCAACTACTGCCCTGCACGGCGAGGGAGCACATGTTCACACGGTGTTCGGCTTTAACGAGGCCGGTCTTCTTGTAAGCGTCGCCGACGCAGGAGAGGTAGGCGCCGACGACTTCGAATTGCGTGTTGAAGCGGGCGTAGTCGGCGGCCATCTCGAACATCCGGAGGTGCAGGAAGGTGATGGGGGAGAAGGAGCCGCAGGCGATCAGGACAAGCGGGGTGCGGTCAGGCGAAGTGAGACGTCGTCGGAGGCGGGAGTGCGGAAATGTGTACGTGTCGAGGGACATCTGGGAAGCGTCGGTGGTGGACATGATGGAGGCGGGCGGGGGAGAGGGTGGAGGGTCGACAGGGAGGAGGTTCGAGAGACGGATGGGAGCGGTGCGCCGGGTCGTCCAGTGGTAGTGCTTGTGATGAGCCGAAGCAAGCACTGGCGGTTGTCTGCCTGCGGATGTGGGACTGGCTGCAGATAGAAGTCGATAGAGCGTGAGAGGCCTCGGCGACAGCGGGGCGAGCGGGAGCCTGGCGGAGGGCCGGTATCGGATTGGATAAAGAGGCGACACGGTGACGGCGGAAGAATTGGGCATGCGACAGCCGTGTGGCAGAGAGTGGAAGAGGAACAATAGGCAGAAACGAGAAATCTTACGGGAATCTCACCCAAATTACCATTCTCGGCGCGGATGATGTCGATGCGATTGGCTTTGTAATGGAGGAAGATGCGTCTCGGCTATCGACCAGCGGGCGCCCGTCGTCCTTCAGTCACTGCCGTCATGTGGGGTCCTGGTGATAAGAGTCACGTGCGACCATCATGCCCCATCAAGGTCCATTGCATGATTCCCGACCACATCAGTCAGTGCACACCGTGCAGTCGAGAAGATATCTTGGCGATCACAAGCATTCACTGCAGTGTCTGCGTGCCTGCCTATTCTTCTCACTCCCAGCAATTTCCTCTTCACCTCCTTCCGGTTTACGAAGCGAGAGACCAGGACACCCCTCCCGACAGCCCACTGCGGGGCACGTAGAAACTATGTCATCATGGCCCAAACACTCAATGCACCCTCCTTTCAGTCAGCCTTGTGCATGTCGTCCCAATTTCAATTCAATCTGCACTTCTCACTCCTAGCAGTCCCTTCATGCTCTCTGCAGCTCTCCGTCGAACTACTCATTTCGCAACACAGTTCAATCCCACACGAGCCTACGCCACGACCGCCAAAATGACTGACCCATCCAAATACAAGCGTAAGCAATGCCTCAATTACAACTCAGAGCAGAAGAAAAAAGGACCTTTCATCTGAAGCCTTACCGTCTTCTAGTAAACCACTCCATGCTGCGGGTCAAAGACCCCAAAGCCAGCGTCGCCTTCTACGAGCACCTCGGCATGAAGCTCGTGAACCAATTCACCTTCCCGGACAACAAGTTCGACCTCTACTTCCTCGCCTACGATAGCCCGCGCGCCGTCTCCCACGGCAACCACTGGACCGACCGCGAAGGCATCATCGAGCTGACGCACAACTACGGCACCGAGAACGACCCGAACTACAAATCCCACAACGGCAACCGCGAGCCCAAGGGCTTCGGCCACGTCTGCATCAGCGTCGACAACATCCAAGCCGCCTGCCAACGCCTCACGGACGCCGGCTACAAATTCCAGAAACGCCTCGAGGATGGCCGGATGCGACACATCGCTTTCGCGTTAGACCCAGACGAGTACTGGGTGGAGATCATCGCGCAGAACCCCGTCGAGGCGACGGAAAACGTCACCACCACCGACCTCGAGACGTACCGCATGAACCACACCATGATCCGCGTCAAGGACAAGGACGCGAGTCTGAAGTTCTACCAGGATGTCCTTGGCATGAAGCTCATGCGCACGGCGGAGAATCCCAGCGCAGAGTTCAACCTGTATTTCCTGGGCTATGGGGAGGCGCCGGCGGAGGGTAAGACTGCGGGCAAGGAAGGGTTGCTGGAGTTGACGTGGAACTATGGGACGGAGAAACAGGAGGGCAAGGTTTACCATAATGGGAATGATCAGCCGCAGGGCTTCGGCCATGTGTGTGTTAGTGTGGATGATCTGAACGCGGCGTGTCAGAGGTGAGTCTTACTTCGCCTCTCTGTTGTTCTCTCCTTCCTCTACGTGGGAGGGCAGACGACGTTTCTCCCTTTCTCCCTGTTTGCCCTGGCACATCAACCGATCTGTCGGAAAAATAGCCGCTAATATTGACCTCCTACAGATTTGATGAGAAGGGTGTTAACTGGAAGAAACGCCTGACTGACGGCCGGATGCGCAACGTGGCTTTCGTTCTGGACCCAGATGACTACTGGATCGAGGTCATTCAGAGTATGTCAACCCCCCACTTTTCCCATTGCATAATAGTAAGCGCTCTCTTCTAACCTTACGTGATTACAGATGAGAAGTATGGCAAGCCGCCGGGACAGTATTAGATGTTTGGAATACCGACGACGAGCGCCGAGGACCGTCGAAAAACGTGATTGTATTGTCGAGTCGTCCTTCCGGCATAATGAGTGTATAGTGTATTGGAGCTGTGGTTCGTTGTTCGATAGTACAGAGAGACAAAGTACCATGAAAAGGGAAATCCACGAAGAGATATCAGTCTCATCCCGGGACATATGCCTTCCTGGATCTTGTTCCCTCCAGTAGGAAGTCATGTGTATTAGAACGTAATGCTCTTAACCAAACGCATTCAACCCTTGTTATAGCGACGGACATCCATAAAGATCCTTTGCACAAAGAACACCAAAGTTATCAAAAGTCGCATCACCAGCGCTCCGCCTTGTGTAAGTCGGCTGCAAGTACAACGTGCCGGATGTTCTGTATCTTTTAGAGGGCCCCGTTTACAACCCGACCTCCTGTTCTTTCCAGAGCAGCATTGAGGTCCAGAAACGCCCTGTTGTACAGTACCTGAACCGTCGTCACACTTTCCATGATGCGAAAATAACCTCGGCGGACTTGCTCTCTCACTCGTAGAGCTGCGGTGCACGTTCGGTCGACTCCAGTCCGGGGTGGACGGCGACCCTCGCCCGACAGCACAGAGTCAGACTCCACACTCCAGGGCGACGCTACATCATCGTTTGCTTAGGTCGCAGGACCATTGAAATAGCCATTAAGTAGCTTGTAGGTATCAATCTTCAATTCCAGGTCTAAGGAAGAAACATTTTGTATTCTTCGCACTTCCTACACAGAGCTCGGCACCAAGCAGAAACGAAAGTCATAATTGCACGGCAAGGCGTCGAGTCTGTCCAGTAGAAGGACCATACATACATTCGAGCTGGAAACCCTCTCTGGAATCTAGAGCACACTTCCCCTGTGACAGTACTACATTAAAAGGCCCGGCAACCACATAAAATAGAAAGAAACTTCACCATGGCCGACCGCGACGAGCTCAGCAGCCGCACCCTCCCCTTCATGACCCTTTCCGACGGCTCTTCCGGCTCCCTCACAACCCCGCCACCACCACTCCCCCACTACCTCAAACCCGAAGGCCGCGCCCTAGCGCGGTTCGCCGTAGAAGGCAACGCGATCATCACGGGCGGAGCCGGCACCCTCGGCCTCTCCGCCGCACGCGCCTTGCTGGAACACGGCGCGACGGGGATCTGTCTCTGGGACCTGGAAACCACGCTGCGGTCCTCGCTGAAGGAAATCCACCAACTCGCGTCCGACCACCCAGCCGCGCGCGTCTTCAGCATCGCAGTCGACGTGACGGACGCGGAAGCGGTCGCCGAAGGCATCTCCTCCGCCGTTTCCACGCTGGGTTCCCTCGACCACCTGTTCTGCTTTGCCGGGATCGTCGGGTGCGTGCACGCGCTGGAGATGACCGAGTCGCAATGGCGCAAGACGCTGGATGTCAACACGACGGGGTCGTTCCTCTGTGCGCAAGCGGCCGCTAAGCAGATGAAAGCGCAGGGGACGGGGGGATGCTCGATTACGCTGACGGCGTCGATTTCGGGACATAGGGTCAATTACCCTCAGGCGCAAGCGGCGTATAATGTCTCCAAAGCCGGAATCATCGCGTTGAAGTCTAGTCTGGCGGCCGAGTGGGCGGCGTTCGGGATTAGAGTCAATAGTATTTCGCCGGGGTATATGGATACGATTTTGAATGCTGGAGGTGGGTCGATTGAGGAGGCGCGGGCGAGCTGGGCAAGTCGGAATCCGATGGGCAGGATGGGGGCTGTGGGCGAGCTGGATGGGATGTGTGTGTTGCTTGCCAGTCGGGCGGGCTCGTATATTAACGGTGCGGATATGGTTATAGATGGTGGAGCGATTGCGTTCTAAGTAGGAAGCGACTTTCTGACGCATCGCTGTAAGTCTGCGAAGCTGTGATTGTCGAAGATGTTGAGTTTTTATAGACCACGAAGGATGCAATGACGCCACGCTCGAAATGGAAAGAATACATAAATATACAGCTTTATTCAACCAGTTCCAAAGCCTTCAAGCCCGTACTCAATGGCCAGGCTAAGTTTCTCGTTCAAAGCTTCACTGCTCGCATATCTCGGCAGGTAAAGTGTTCCGAAACACGTACTGCTGGTAGGAAGATGCTCCAAGTCCTCTACAACCGTTTTCTTGATTACAAAAGTCAACTGACTTGCTCCACCAATAGGTATCCTCTCCGCAGCCGTCACAAATTTCAACAGCTTCTTCTGCTTCTCCTCAGGCCAACTGGACACGAGTCGCCAGAAGTTCTGGATGTACTTTGATTTGGCTTCATATCCCTCGTATTGCGTTGATTTGCGTAGCTCGCCAATGTCGAGACGGGACGAGCCTTCTACGAACGCTTTCAAGTCTGCTGGTTTGAAGATGGATAAGGTACGTTGATCAATGACACGGTGGAAGCCGCTCATGAACGCTTTCCACTGTGGTTCGACAGATGCCCAGGTGAGCCACCAAGCGTACTCCGAGACATATTGAGACTTGTTCTCAGCTGTGACAATCCCAGATTCCTGCGGAGGTCGAAGAAGTTTCCATCCTGGCCAGGTAAGCATTGGCATCGTCTCGACACTGTGACCCTTTTCATCAGTGACGCTTGATAGGACCGGAGATGGAGAATCGCCTTCCTGAAAATGTACAGCAAGCCGCAGGCCGTTCGCGTCCAGCGGGAAACTGTACTCCAAGTCGGATATGTCTTCTTTCAAGAGAGATTCTAGCGAACGAGCTTCCGCAGCCCATGCGTCACGCAGGTGTTGGAGAAGCGCGGCCCTGCCTCTTTGTCCGTCATCAGAAGGCTTTTTCGGCGCCCCATCCGTTAAGAATTTGTAGAAGACTTTCGGAAAGCTGACGGGCAGGGTAACACCATTGTAGATAGCCAACGCCATTAGCAAGCCCAGCAGCTCGAACATGTACAGCGGTTGAAGACTGCCAGGGCGGAAGTAACTCAGACCACTCTGTACGTCGGTCGTGAACATGCCGGACTTCTCTTTCATTGCTTCCTGACAAACCAAGTTGAAAAATTCCATCTGCACGCCACCAAGGTCATGTCCAACTTCTAATTCATCTACTTCTCCCAGGCGGACTCGCAGAGGCCGGAAGAGCTCACGCTGTCGCCGTTGCCATAGCTGATTATAGGCGTCTCGAAGTACGTCAATGCGGCTTACATTGAGGAGAAGATATTGCTGCTCAAGGTGTTTCAGTCTACCCTCTGGCTCATCATCTAGCATATGCGGCATCATACGCCTCCGTAGGGCAGCCGCCTGCTCGGCGAATGATACCGCTTCGCGCATCTTAAGATGGCTGATCATGCGGAAGCACATCGCCCGTGAGTGTGCGGGAAAAAGGAATTCAAAGCTCAGTAAGTGTCGTGTTTTCAATGAATTTGTCGCCTGCTTCCGACTTTGGGCCAAGTCCACAATTTCGAGAGACTGTGCTGCTACGTGTGAATCAAAGAACCCTTTGTAATCAGCGAAGTTGCCGTGGAGCAGCTCCAGGATCTCCAGTGCGCCACAGGTGACGCTTCCAAGCGGTACGGTCGTGGAAGTGTGGTCCCAATGTGACAGGAACATTTTCTTACACATCGGCCCAAGCGCCAGGATGCTCGCAGGATGGTCTTTGAAGTAATCCAGAAGACCGATGTGAATGCTGATTCGCTTATGGACAGCATCCGTAGACTTCTGCCCATTCTCATCGCAGTCAACGTGTCCAAGTTCTTGATGAATACTAACGGCAAAGACTTTGCAGACAACACTAAGCAATCTCAACCTTGATCGCTGGTCCATCAGATCTAATATATGCAGCCAGCAATTCCATTTCGGGTCCGTAGGAATACTGCCGTTTACAGCAGGATAAGAACAGCCTTGCCTGATGATTGAGTCTGCAAACTCGTATTGGGCCCGGTTGGCTTTGGGCATGTCTTCAACGATTGCATCGATTGCCTGCACGATGATGCGGCTGGCGGCCTCAGAAGACAATGATCCGCCCCGATCATCCTTGCCAGATGGCAGCGATTCGGAGACGAGTAGTTGCTCCAGCTGTATTTGAAGGCCTTCATTTTGCATTGGCTGAACGTTGGCGGTCTTTGAACCAGCAAAGAATTGTCGGACGCTTTTTGTGTCGCTCAGGAGCTGAGTAAGATCGGCAGCATCGCGTGGCGTCTCAGGCTCCGTATTGGTCAAGACAGACTCTCTTGACTGCTGGTCGCCATAATGCAAATTGCTACAAAGATGTTTCCTGGGGGCCGGTCCACTTGCAATTGCCAACGCTATCGTGCGGGCAGACCGTGGGCTATATTTCCTAATGGGTCGCTGTGGAGGCTCTGTGTTGCGTCTTCCAGTGTCGCATATCTTATTCTCGCATGACCATACTCCACACCCTTCTGTAAGTTGGGCTACATATAGCTGTACAATATGCTGGATGTCATTGAAACTCCTTTTTGTGATGAGATTGGTACCGTCCATGATCCGCGCCAAAGAATATGATAGTGGTGGATGATGGGGCTTTGTAGGGTTGTTTCATGGTGGCTGGCATCCCACTCCTAATGCATGACACTCTAATAGTCACCTGACTAGGTCAGAAGACAGAAGGTGCAAGAGTTGAGCCAGTTGCGCTGGAGGATGACGGCGCGCACGGTCGGTCGTCGGCATCTCGGAAGCGGGCATTTCCGTTTCCGAACGGATATGACCGCCGGAATTTCTCTTGTAGATTTGCGCCTTTGCCTTCGAGGACTTGGGGGCGCCGTGAGAACGTATATATCTCGCCATGGCGGCAACAGAAACAAGGAAGGCGCTTCCGCCTAAAGTGGCGGCGATGAAGGCCAGAAAGCGGAAACGGTTGGAGGGTGGCGATGTAGAGCCGGTCAATCAGGCCAAGCCCCGAAAGCCGGCAAAGAAGGCGAAGACGGCACGTCGAGCAGACGATCTAGCCTGGAGAGATGTGGCCATGCCGGATCGCATGGATAATTATGAGGGCTTCTTTGGTCTAGAGGAAGTTGATGACGTTGAAGTGGTAAAAGACGAGGCGACTGGAAAGATTTCTTTCCTATCAAAGGAAGCACGCGTTGCACCCGATCAGGAATCCACAGAAGCCATTGACGACGGCAAAGTTGAAAATGATGACGGTGCAGAAGAATGGACTGGCTTTGATGACGACGACGAATCTTCTGTTCATGGCACTCAAAACGACTCGCCTACCGCGCCTATTGCCCAAACAAACAAAAAGGCAAAACAGGCCGCGAAAAGCGCTCCAGCAAACGGCGCAGCATCTTCGAAAGCTGCATTCGAAGCCCTCAACGAGGACGAGGACGCTGCCGAAGTAGATGTCAGCGCCTGGCGACAGCTCCAGCTTCATCCGGATACGATGGCTTCGTTAGGAAAGCTGAAATTCTCAAAGCCGACCGCAATCCAAGAAGCTGCGGTCCCGGAAGTTCTAAATGGCCATGATGTTGTAGGGAAGGCTTCTACTGGTTCGGGTAAGACTTTGGCTTTTGGCATTCCCATCTTGGAGCGGTTTCTAGAGTTACGGTCCAAGCGTGTGAAAGCGGGAGAGAACAAAACGCCACTCGCGCTTTTACTGTCGCCAACTCGTGAGTTGGCCCATCAGCTTAGCAAGCACTTGAATTCTCTTAGCTCAAACGGTCTTTTCGATGGCCCTTCCGTAGCGACATTGACCGGTGGTCTTTCAGTGCAGAAGCAACAACGGCAATTGAAGGATGCTGATATTGTCATTGGTACACCTGGACGGCTATGGGAGGTCATGTGTTCTGGGCAGGGCACCATCAAGGCATTGCAACGCATTCACTTCCTTGTCATTGACGAGGCCGATCGACTTTTGAGCGAGGGACACTTCAAAGAGGTGGAGGAGATTTTGAATGCTCTCGACCGCAAAGAAATGGACGGCGATGCTGTCGAGGGAGCACCTGGTGGTGCTAAGAAGGATCAAGATGCCTCGTCTGAGAGGCAAACACTGGTCTTCTCCGCCACCTTCGACCGTGGTTTACAGAGGAAGCTGGCGGGCAAGGGAAAGCCTGGAGGCGATTTGATGAGCAACAAAGAGTCGCTTGAATACCTCCTTTCCAAGATCAACTTCCGGGAGGACAAGCCAAAATTCATTGACGTAAATCCAGTCAGTCAAATGGCAACGGGCCTAAAGGAAGGCCTAGTGGAATGCAATGGCACGGAGAAAGACCTTTACCTTTACGCATTACTATTAATGCACAGCAAGACTCGGGCACTCGTCTTTACGAACTCAATTGATGCTGTGAGAAGAATTACACCTTTTCTACAGAATCTGGGCATGCCTGCTCTAGCATTGCATTCCGGAATGCCGCAGAAGGCACGCCTGAGGTCCGTTGAACGCTTCAGTCAGGCGTCGGATCCCAAGAAACCGTCTTCTTCAATCTTGATCGCCACTGACGTTGCAGCTCGCGGTTTGGATATTGCGGGTGTTCAGCTTGTGGTCCATTATCATCTTCCACGTGCTGCTGATATGTACGTTCATCGGTCTGGACGTACTGCTCGTGCTGGCCAAGCGGGCTCCAGCATCTTACTTTGCGGTCCGGAGGAAGTGGTCGGCGTGAGAAGGCTTGTGGCAAAGGTTCACGCACAGTCTGCTGTACAGCACCAACAGTCTGCCAACGAAGCAGCCAAACAAGGCTTCTACATCCGCACGCTGGACATCGACCGCAGAATAGTCGCACGTCTCAAGCCCAGAACGACGCTGGCCAAGAAGATTGCGGACACGACTATCGCGAAGGAGAAAGGCAACAAGCAAAACGACTTCATGCGACAGGCAGCGGAAGACTTGGGTGTAGACTATGACTCTGAGGAATTCGAACAGCAAGAGAAGGGGCGCAGGGGGAGAGGTAGTGGAAGGAAGAAGAAGGAGAGGGAAGCTAGAGGCCTGTCCAAGCAAGAGGTGGGAGCGATGAGAGCAGAGCTGAAAGACTTGTTGAAGCAGCGAGTAAATGTTGGCGTGAGCGAAAAGTATCTCACTTCTGGGAGGGTAGATGTGGATGAGTTGCTCCGTCAACAGGATGAAGGAGGCGGGAAGACCGGTGAATTCCTAGGCGACTTTGGTGGAATGGGCCTGGAAGATCTGTAATATTATTAGTCAAGGTTGTATAATGGTTGCCTTGCTACCCAGGTCCTGCGACAATTTCCCGGCACCAACACGAGGCCAACAGCAAATGCATGTATGCCACTCCTGCTTTAACAACAAGCCAGAAGAGGTTAGCGAAAGTCAAGGGAGACCTTACCTCTTTGGGAAAGTGGTGGTGACTTCAAACGTTCAGACCCGATGACCGTATGTGGCAATTTGAGTGGGCCTTCCATTGCACTAACTTTACCATCGATGTACATAAATTGACCCATCGCTGTCGACGAAACCACACAACAACATTAAAGCTCCGCTACAGATCGCGTCAAGTCCGATTTGCTACTTCAACCACCAAACACCATGGCCTCAATGCTACCAGCTTCAGACAATTGGTCGATCCACTCAATTCCAATGGCCTTCGGCCTTGGACTTGTACCACATCTGTATTGCCAGGGAAGGCTAATGCTTGCAACCCGGGGACAGATGAGTATTGCTCAGTATGATGCCCCAACCTCTCAGATTGACGCCACTCAGTTCTGATTTGGATCAAGACCCAGAAACAATCTCGAAACCTGGAAAGGAAAGCTCCCCGACGCCCTCTGGGCCCAGCTATCTCGCGCTCGAGGTGCTCATCTGAACTCGTTAGAGGTTTTCCCTTTGTTCGCTGCCGCTATCGTAGGCCTCTCGCTCCCTTGTTTGTGCTCCCTTTTCCAACTAACATTACACAACAGCTTGCGGGAAACATGTCCAAATTGCCCTCGAAAGATTTGAACAATGCAGCGCTCTCGTTCCTTGGCGCTCGAACGCTCTACATGACCCTATACACCACCATATCGCACGACACGCTCGCGTTCGCTAGGACAGGTGTGTACGCCTGGAGTATCGGCATCCCATTGGTATTGCTCTGGAAAGCCGGCAAGCAGCAGGTCTGATTCCGCAGGCCTGGACTGCTCCACCAACGGTTGGCCTTTCACGAGTCGCATTCAATCGCAATGCCAGGAGACGGATGTTCCTGCTACTTTGATGGAAGAAGCGGCTGGCCTTGGAACCGTCACTCGATCCAAGAGATACCCTCTGTTGAGAAGATAGCGCTGCGTATGCATTTCCCTCTAGGTACTAAGCCAGTGTCAGTCTGGGCCCATCGCACATCGATCTGTGCTTAGTCGGTCATACGGAGAGTCTTGCTCCAAGCATTGTATCTTTTCCGCGCGGCCTCTATACGGACGTCGGCATCTTCCCCACTGACATCTTCTTCCCATTGATCTTTTGTTAGAATCATCGTATAAGCCACGCCAGCCTCATGGCCGCTAAATAACCAAGAGTGCTTGAAAGAAGATTGTTTCTGTAAGTCCAGGATAACTTGCGCCAGAGCCTGAACTTCTGGTTCCAGTGCTAATCTGCTAGATTCACAGAGGGTGGCCAGCAATCTTTTCACCAGCGAAAGACATTCTATTACAGCTCCAAATAGCTCACGGCGGAGTGAAAGCTCACAGGCCGAAGGCTGCGTAAATGAGAGACGCACGCAGTGCGCGTTGTAATCTTCCAGCCAGTCGACCAAAGCTTGGTGAATCTGGCGACTTCTTGACTCCAAAATGTCCATAGGTGCACAGACGCAGTAGCCTGGACTATTGACAACTGCGTCGATGTCACGCCACAGCCCGGGTATGCCGAACATTGCGAGCCTGGCATCGATCGCCAGCGGGCTTCGGTCAGTCAAGAAAGGGGTGTCTTGCTTTAGAGAAGTGAAGACATTGACCCATTCAGGCTGCTTCAGGTAGCAGGAAGTGTTGTTCACCAAGCTTTCCGAGACAATGGCCCCGACATGAGCTGCAAAGAGAGCCTTCTCGTATTCTGTCCTGAAGCGGTCAGGCGAGCGATACTTGATGAGACGAGCTGAGCCTTCGACGTGGTGGGACCATGCAGCGCTGTGAGAGCCGTCGAGAAGCTGGTACGTGTCAGTCAAGGGGCTACGATGATGTGACCGAGCTGACCTACCTCATGTAAAGCTATGAGTTGAGTAGCGGCTAGTACATCAGCCTCCACAGCCGTTTTGTTGTCCATGAGCGCATCTTGCAGGGTGCGCAATGCTTGACCGTAGAATCGACCACAGTTAGTGCCAAGTGATTTGTTTGGCGATAACACATGTTGCACTCTTGCGAGGAGGGCATCAGTCGCCGCGGTAAGACACTTGCTGTGTCCATAACGGGCCGGCACGAATTCAAGGTATGACCATTGATGCCTTCCCAGTAAAGTGATGAGCCTTGACGGATCTGCAGCGATGACCGCGATCGTGCTTTTTCCCACATTAAAGTTTGTCAAGACACCCAAGTCAGAGAGTTCCACGCCGAACCTCGAGCGAGCGGACTGGTAAGCAGGACAGGAGCTCATGTTGGAAGAAAGCAAGTCAAACGGAGCCAATGACTGCTGAGTCGCACCGGTGACACGACTTGCTCTCGGAAAGTATTCATCGACGTCAGCCAGGTTAGAGCGAGAATCACCACTTGCATCTTCCGCATGTTGAACTGAGACATCGCCAGGCTCACCAATCACAACTGGGGATGCGTCGGCCACAGACCCAAGCACCTGGCGTCGGTTCGCACGACCATAGTTCCCTCTCTTTTTGCGTGCGATTCCAACATCCTTCATAGCCTGCTTTCGGATGAGGGTTCGTGCATTTTGTGGCACTCTGGGCCCATCTGATACAATGAATGCGAAGGAGTCGGTGTTAACCTTCGTAGTCGACATGGTTGCTGTATGTCAGACGAGTGGACGTTGGCTGGAATCCTCAAGGACAGCAGTCTATCTGGCCAGAGTCGAAGGCTAAGTCATCGGCTTTCAGACTACGACCGGTCTTGCTGTCTTTCCCTACAAACTGACCCATGCTGGTGAGTTGAGGGCTGATACTCCAGACACAACAAAGCTTTGACGATAGAAGCCAGGGTACTGATGCCCCGAAACGGCAAGAAAAGCGGGGTGGGACATCCTTCGCGCACTTTCACGCAAGTTTATTAGTTGTTGGTATCCGTCACCATCATTATTCATCGGCTTAGAAAGAGCGCATGTGCAGACTCCGTGGCCAGCATGGTCACTATCGCCCACAGTCACTGAGCCCGATGCAATGCGCGAAAACCAACTCACCTTGTAAAGGTGTTAGAATCTAGGTGGCAAAATGATTGCCGCGCTCCAACACCTTACAGTGACCAGTATTCAAGACTGGGAGCATTACCTAGCTCAAAGCCAGCTACAGCCATTTGTTGAGCATGACACAAAGAAGACCAACAGCTGGCTTCAAATTCTCTTCCCATAAAGCGGCATTTCCTTGCCATCAACCACGGCCTTAGCTAAGGAACCTGGCAGGTACATGTGAAACAGGTCGCCTTCCATCGAACCAAGCGACTCTGTTGCACAAAGGGACTGGTGGAATGCAAGGTCGTTGAAGCATCTGCTGGCCGAAATCCCCAAATACACGGATATTCCGGTCGCCTTGTTGGTCAAGAGAGCCGAGCGGTGCTGACGTTGCCATAATTTCATTCGCATATTCCTTTTCACGCAACGAAGAGAGTTACTTTGACAAAGAAAGCTCTATTAAGATCAAAGTCACGACTGCTGGCAACATACTTTGCTTTTGGTCACCGGACACAAGCAAATAGGCATTCGCCACTTTCTCCCAATCAGAAAGGCAAGCTCCATATGGGATCTACTGGCGACTACTGCGTTGCATCTTGCGCTGCTGCTGACGCTCCTAATCGACAT
>JBAOKB010000098.1:0-57529 GCA_037044905.1 Hortaea werneckii | reverse complement strand
GATCCGGTGTCCCCATTTCCGCGAGTAGTCGGAGTGTCTGCGTGTCACCTTGGTCAAGCGCCTGCAGGACGGCGTTCCAGCCTCGGTACATGAGATTGATGTCTGCGCCTTTCGCGAGAAGAGCGCGGATGTATGACAGGTCGTTCTCACGATGTCGGCGGATGGCTTTGATGATGGGCAAGTGTTCGCCAGGGCTGTTGGGATCGCAGCCGACAGTGTCAAGCAGGTACTGGAAGATTTCTTTTCGGTCTTCGCGGATCGAGGTCGTCAGTGGGCTGAAGACACCGCCGTTCTTGTCCTCGCAGTCAACGCCCGCGGCTAAGAGGAGTTTGATGCTCTCGAGTTGATTTGCTTGGACGGACCGTTCCAGCACACCTTTGGGAATCCTGGAAACCGGGACATGAGGCAATAGTTTCGCGAGGATCTCTGGGTGTTTGACGGCCTGTAGTCGTATTAGCTTATCATGGCTTTAGCGGACAAGGATCACTTGGCGCTTACCATGGTGATCGGCCACTCTTGTCCTCTGACGCTTGGGTCAGCACCATATGCGAGTAGAGTGTCAATAGCCTCTAGGTCTTGGACTTTGATCGCGGTCGTCAAAGCCGTGCAGCCAGAATCGTTCCTTGCATTCGGGCTAACTCCTTGGTCGAGCAGCATATGCAGTGCCTCCTTGTTCTTGCATTCCACGGCCTTCTCAACTATACCAGCAGGCTTATTTGGATCGGCGCCAGCCGCCAACACACGTGGTAGCAGGTGGGCACGATGATGTGTCACGCACTTCCAGGCTGGGTACTCTGATGCCATAAGATTCGGATCCTGATGAAACGCATGAGCTGTCAGCGGTTGTACTCCTTCAATGGCTCACTTGAATAGTATGACTTACTGCGCCGGCGGCTAGGAGAATGTCGACTAGTTGCCCTCGGTCATCGCGAATCGCTGTGCATAAGGGAGTGAAAATGCCGTCTTTCTTGGCGTTGGGATCTGGTAATCAAGAGTCAGCCAACATGAACCATCCCGGACATTTTTAGGAAGGCTCTTACCAGCTCCGTTGGCCAACAAAATCTGAACAGACTCAGTAGAGATGATGGATGTCGCTAGTTCCAAACAGCCAGGGGCTCGCTTGAGATCTGCGCCACGCTCGAGCAGCAGGGCGAGGATTTGGGGTCTGTGAACGGCAGGCCACAGCATCTGAAATTGTCAGCGGGGAACAACACCAAATCGTGCTGAAGATGCGCTTACATGTTTTGGTCCAGGAAGATTTGGCTATAAGTAAAATTAAAAAGTTAGCGGTGCGTTCCGAGATGATCGCATAAGGTATCGTAGAGACTGACCTGGGCACCATTGTCGAGCAGGATATTGACGAGATCAAGACGTTCGGCATTGATCGCCTTGAAGAGCGCCGTCTCACCGTGTCCATTCTTGGTATTCACGTTCGAGTCATACGTAAGCATCAGATCAATGAGGTTGGTAGTGGTGGTACGGTTCATCGCTTGCGTGAAGGGCGTATCGGTGTTGCCCATGGTAACATGTGGATCGGCGCCATGCTTGAGGAACAAATGAGCGAAAGTCGCTCGTCCGTCTGTTATCGCCAGGGCTAGCGGATTTTCCTGTTTCGGTCCTGCACTGATGTTGGGGTCTGCGCCGTACTTGAGAAGAAGCTGCGCAGCCTCTATGAAGAACTCTTTGGTTGCCGCATACAACGGTGTATAGTCTTCCTTGTCCTTTGCGTTCGGATCGGCGCCAAAGAGCAGTAGAAGCCGGACGCATGCAATGTCGTGGTTAATTACAGCCATTCTCAAAAGGTTGGTATCGGGTCCGTGATCTGCAGGTACCCCCGAATCGAGCAGGTGTTCTACCATTTCGTGATTCAACTCCTGCACGGCGACGAACAGGGCCTGTTTGGCACCGGCAGAGACGGCGCCAGCCACATTCTTTGGTCTCCATCGTGGAACGGAAGACGGGTCGACTTTGATGCGAATAGCTTGCTTGGGCGATTCCATGTCCCGGGAAAACATCTCGTCCGCCACAGAAACAGATGAGGGCGGAGATATTTCTGATATGTCATCGTTCAGTACTGCTCGGCTGCGTGAGCTGAGCTGTGTGAACTGCGATTCCGCTGTTGAACGACTACCAGAAGGGCTCATGGTTAGACTATCGCGACCAAGCAGGTCTGCAGTCCGGGGAAAGACGGGCGATTGAAGCTGGGTTTGTGGAAGCTGAGGAGGAGATCCATACTGTTTCAAAGCCGGCCGGAGAGGAAGATTCTGATGATGGGGAGACAGATCAGTGACTGCAACGGTTGCTGTCTTCTGCGACTGGCTGTGCGCACTGTTGCGCGTGGGGTCCTGTCTGCCAAGGACAGCTGCAAGTGCTGTATACCCAATCCAGGCCGTAGCGTCCTCGCCAACATCGCGCCGCATCCAGGCTTGGATCAACATATTCTTGCTCGCCGCATCTCGACATTGCAATAGTGATGACTTGAGCTTTTCAATGTCACTATCAGCGAACATCATGCTGAAGCCTTTGCCAATCTTGCTAAACCCATGCTTCTTTTCGTTGGCCAGTATCTTGGACACCATCTGATCGAGAACGACATAGGTGGTATGATATTGTCGAAAGAGGGCGACAAGGTCCTTCTTAGCATCGGCCGGGAATTGCGTACCAGCACTGGATGCTTCGGTGAGCCCAGTCTTTGCGGGGAACAGTGGCCGGCTGGCCTCAAGAAACTCGATCGTAAGGTCCCTGAAGCCATTCCTGACCGTCCGCGCATCACTCAGATACTCCAAACAACGCACGGATATTGAGTTGCCGAGGCTGATCGTGCTGGTGCATAGTTCAAAGAGTGTTTCCTTGCCCTGCTTCGAAGGTGCCATCGTCGCTGATCCTGGAAGTCGACTCGGCCACGAAGGGACAGGTTAGTACGATTGCCTCCCTTGGAAACGGCAAGAAGATCAGAACATCCAGCTTGGCCGCCAGGGCACGCAGCCGCTTTTGACTGCTGCATTCTCCGACGTCTCGACTTGGAAGTCTAACCTTGGAGCCATCCGCTCTGTACGCATGGGGAAATCCTTGCGGGACTGCATCTATGGTGTGAACTCTGCTCCGACAACCACCACGTGTAGCGCAAAGTCTATCTCACGAGACCACACTACCGAGAAGTTAGAACGATAGAACACGGGAAACCCGGTACCCGGGTTAGGGCGGGCAGAGAATGATCGAGACAGGCCAACTGTTCAATAATGCTCACAAACAGACGACGGCTGATGCTCGGTCACAATCATGTGCCGGGCTTGCTTTACCATCGTAGACCGAGAATTCCAAGAGACAGAACAGGCAAGGGACATGCATCGTGAGGAGGGGTAAATGTGTCTTCTGTGTTCGGCGGTGCTGCTGTGCCGCTTGAATTCAAACTTTCCAGAAGTAGACCTGACTCGGCATACTTCATCGTTACTCCCCAAGCGTGATGTTTGGGGGGAGCTGAGCAGACATTCTCTGTTGCGCCCAACGGTCCAGACCTCCTCATTGGGTTGATGGGTTGCAGCTAGCCAGCATTTCCTTGTCCGGGTTGTGCGCACCCGTTGGCCGCCCGTCTGGGCGTTGAAGACGGGCTAGGGGGTATTCCAACCAACCGGTTGCCAACCATTCGAAGCAATTCCTGGATTTTAAGCGAGCGGAACAACAATTCGCTTTCGTACTGCCAACCGCTTTGATGGCGGCAAATCATGCGCTAGTCCTCCATGCGGATCTCGCGAAAGTAATATGCCGCTGTTCATTATTACTACCATCCCGGCCGGTAGAAGCGATCAGAAAGCTGCCTGCACGGTGCCGAAAGAGTTGCGCTTGTAGCACATTGTCACATCGTCACATCGTCACACTGCACACCAAGGTATTCGGTTGATTCGGTAGAATACCTGTATTCCTTTAGGTTGAATATCAGGAACATAAGTGAAACCAGTTGTCGTACAGCTGGGTGGTCGCGATTTGCTGCGCCGTACTGGACTTCCCGGCTAACCTAGAACGGCAACCGCAGTCCCATTCGTCAAATGCTACCTACCCGTACATTATAACTTCTTCGCGTCCGAGAAAACACTTGCTGCCCCTCCAGTAGCGTACATCACTGTCGACGGGAGATGTCGACTACGTGAGAACATATATCAGACGGGATATATGCGACCCACGACCTGCTATTAAAGCTGACCCCTTCGTTCCACCTAGCTTATCAAGAATTTTCGTGATTTCGAGAATCTCGCTTGAGGTTCGGACAAAGGGGAGGTGGGTGGATTCGTATGGATCCCGAGACCCATCTCTTGGTTTCCATCGTGCCGAGAGCGAGAGAGAGAGAGAGGGAGGGAGAGAAAGCTCTTGCTGGACACTGAAGCAACATCAAGCCTTCTTGAATTCGTTCTGCACCCTTTCTATCTTCCGCAAATGAGCCTGGATGAATCACTGAGACCTCTTTGTTTTGACTTTTTCACAGAGACTGGACTCTCCTCAAAAATCTGATAATTGCTGCCGTACTTTCCGAAACGATGGATGGGCTTTGACCACGGAAAGAAAACCATGGGGCATGAAGATAATCGTACCCCTCGTGCGATTTCGGACAGCAAGAGATGGGTCCCGGGATCCATACGAGTCCACCCATCTTCCCTTCCGTCGAGAGAGAGCTCCTGGTGGACATCGAAGCAATATCAGATCTCCATGAATTCGTTTTGTCCCTTTGCCACCTCACGAAACGAGCCAGAATGAATCACTGAAACCTTCTTGTGACAGACCGTTCACAGAGATGGAACTCTTCTTAGTGACCTGTCAATCGCTGCCGTACCTTCCCAAACAATGGATGGGCGTTGACCTCAGAAAGAAACCCAGGCGGCATGAAGATGATCGTACACCTCGTCGTATCTTACAATGCCATCTAGCGACAGATTCCCGTGTCTTATACGCCGTGCCGGGTATGGACAGGCTCGCCTGAAATCACCCAGTCCTTCCTCACCTCAATACCCAACGGCATCCTGTCGTTGGCCGACCGATCTTCACTGATACTGCTCTTTGCCGGCTCCACACTAGTCGTCGTGATGCCGCACTTATCTCTCGAATGTTCGATCATCGCATAGCTATCCTCGTCCGAGCCTTCAAAGTCCGTCATCGGCCGTTCTGTGGCGGTGATGGAGAATAGGCCCGGGTTCTTTCGGGATTGCCTGCGATATGGCTTCAACGCATCCGAGCTGTCTGGACCGGGCGTCGCTCGTCCGTTCGATGGCTGGCCGGTTTGGCCTGAAGTCCCTCCAAAGAGACGACCAAGGCCCAGCAAGCGCACGGCAGGCCTCAAGCTGGGAAGGCAGGCGCAGATAAGCCCACAGTTGATCTCGACCATCGACCAAATCACCACCTCGGAGAAATTGAACGTGGCGTCGCTGGAGTTGAGATCTAGGCCAAGCATGATGCTTAGGCGCACAATACTCACGACGCTGACGAATGCACCGAGACACTGGAAGTGTTAGCAAGACTTCTTTCCGCTTTTTCCAATCTTTCAACATGATACTTACGAACATGCCTCCTAAGGCAAGACGCTGAGCCATTGGCGCGTTAAGGTTCCAAACATAAGGAAGTGGCATAATGAGAAGGACAATGTCCGTCATTACGTTGACGATTGATCCCGCAATCCAAATGGAGCGCGTGCTAATGCACTTTGCGTCCGTGATCGAGACATCCCATTGCGCTGTAACTGGAACGCAAGTAAAAAGGACACAGAAGAACTGGATCACGGTCAGCAACTCTTCATCTCCTGATCATCTTGGAAACCTCACAATAGACAGGAACCAAGCCACTACAACAGCCGTAACAGCAAGGATCGGAATGCGGCTCCTGACCGAGAAGAGTCTCCAGTAGAAAGCCAAGATGGTCGACTTATTCAGCGTAATGCAGACCGTGTATAGAAGCTGAGCTACGAATAGATTCCGCAAGAAGTCAACGACGTGAGGGATCGAAACCTCGGTGCCGGCATGCTTGCCCAACCACGGTCTCAAGCCTGAGAGAAAGCAGGCTGGTCAGCGACTGGACATGTCCTCTTTTGGAAAGGGCTGCAGGATTTACCTATCATGCATGTGAAGAAGAACGCGCTATGCAATAGCAGGGCTACTATACATAAGATGTCATCCCATCCTATGCCTTTCCTGCCCACGCGATTCACTCGGCACCAGATCCGAAGTGGGACGCAGAGGACGATGAGTGGATATGTCGAGAAGGCACACCCGTCGAGATTGGCCCGGATGACCTCGAAGCCATGGAGCGTCATCATGGCGGCGGCGGCGGCGGCGGCGGCGGTGTCGATAGACGGGCCAGCAGCGTACAACAGCGACAGTCGGAGAGTAGATTGAAGGGTACAAGCATCTAGATGAAAGAGGGTGGCCTGGTGTTATCAAGGGCTGGAAGTGATCGCGCAAAGCCTTGCAATAGGGAGTCTAGTAACTACTGGAGCCCGTCCGTCCCTTCAAGCTAATTACTGGGGTCACCCCCAGAAGATCTGGAGGCAGGCCGTCCGCACTGCGCAGAGCGCCGATCCTTTCTCTGCCCGTCTCGGCGTCGAGGCTCTGACTGGCAAACGAAGGAGTTGCGGTGCGATGGGATAGGGCGGCAAGCAGCTAGCACGGCTAATGTTTCGAAGCGACTGTTCCCATGGAAGACGCTCTGAATCAGAGCTAAGAATGGGCATGCGAGTCGAGATTTCACCACCACCCCAGGCCCGCCCCAAAAACGTGCTTGTATGGCCGACTCGGCCAAGTGGAATGTCTCAAAGTCTACAAGCGAGCAAGTCCACTTGGATGTGCTAGTCGATGACATGGGCAACTTGTTGAACAGTTTTAACCAGGATGATTAGACACCATGATCGACGACGGCGCACGTTCGTCTGCCATGCTCGCCATGTCCGCCGGCAGAGACGGTATATAATCGCGCCCTTCTCCAGGTGAGAAGTGTAGACACCCGTTGGGCTATTGCCGCCTGTTCTTAAGGACGGTCTTGGAGGAATGGCGATGCTGATAATGGTCAGCAATTGTTTGGATGACAGCGCAATACAGCGCAACGATTTGAAGCCGGGAAGTCATCGAACCAACCGAACCATGCAGACTGACCATGTTCGCACTGACGCCGATTCGCTGCTGCTACAGTAGTTCAGATTGCTACCTAATCACCGTTGCCCCACAAGTCCACAGAATCAACGAATATCACCAACGGCAGCCGTTGTGGAAGCTGGGCCGACCAACTAGTAGGGCTCGCCCTGGCTGGGGGGTGGCCGGGTAGTCTTCGGGAAATCGGAACCGGTACTACAAAAAGACATCAGCCGCGCTTCCCAAACAGCTAGATTACCCTTGAGCCCTCCTTCGATCTCCCATGAACAATGCACGACCCCGTGATATTCTTAAGTCGCTCGCCGCGTGGCCCAATGCAGGGCGGAATCCTTCGTCTACAGGCATAAGAAGGAGCGTAGGGCTCGCGTGCAATCACTGACTCTGATTTTTTCTCGCCTCGTTAATACACCGTCCCAGCTAGAAGGCCTAGCGTGCAATTTGCCGGCATGTATACTGTATACTGAAAGAAGCTGAAGTGGGGACCGTCTCTTCTGTTCGGCAAATCGCCTCCTCTAGCTTCTGCACAATGGCTATCATCATGTGAAGTCGGCGGCCCCCGCTCGTCGTCTGCGTACTTGTAACAACTTGATTGTGCCCCCCGCCCGCCTCCTACGTCTTCGCTCGATCAATGGCGATCGCAAACCTCCTCCCGGAGGTGTCATACCCTCACCTGGTCCTCACGACTGGCCTGGTCGCGATCACCTACTTGCTCTCCGTCGTCGTCTACCGATTGTACTTCCACCCCCTCGCCAAGTATCCCGGACCGTTCTGGGCACGGCTTTCTGTCATCCCGTCCTGGTGGCACACGCAGAAGCAAGATCGACATGTCTGGCTTTACAACCTGCAGGAGAAGTACGGAACCACGTTCAGATACCGCCCGGATGCCGTCCTAGTCAACACGCCCACGGCATTCAAGACCATCTTTGGGCCCCGCGGCAACGTCAAGAAGAGCGACGACTATTACCGTGTCTGGCCCAAGACCATTGACGTGAAGAGCACCTGGAACGTCACGGACGTCCATGAGCATGCCCGCAAGCGACGTGTCTTGAACCATGCCTTCTCGGAGAAGGCGTTGAGATCGGCGGAGCCAAGCGTGCACTCGAATGTAGACAGGTGGCTGGACCTTTTCCAAGAGCAGGGCGAAAATGGAGCCAAGTCGTTCAACATGGCGCATAAGATCAACTACCTGGTATTCGACATCCTTGGCGACTTGTGCTTCGGAAAGTCGTTTGGAATGAAGGAGCCGGACAGCGACGTGACAAACATCCCGGAAATCTTGGCCGAGTTCCTGTCACTGATGAATTCGGTCAGTATAATCATTTTTTCAGCCCTATGACCTCGGCCTATGTTAACAGAGAGTAACAGATCTGCTTTTCTCCCTTCGCCTCGTGGTGGGTGTGGCTCAAGCCCCGCGGCCTCGACTATCTCATCAACCTCGCAGCCCCTCCGGCCCTGAAGAACTGGGAGAACTTTGTCGGCCGCTGCCGGACCGAGCGTAGCCGTGTCCAGGACGAATACGAGAAGCAAGAGAAGCCCGAATCCGAGCAGCAAAAGGACTTCTTCTACTGGTTCTGGCACGCAATCGACCCGGAGACGGGCAGAAAAGGATACGACCTGAACGAACTTTATGGCGAGCTCGAGCTCATGATTGTCGCCGGGAGTGACACGACCAGTATCGTCATGTCCGCTATGCTGTTCTACATGGCCCGAAACCCGGATATCCAGGCAAAGCTCGCGGCTGAGGTGCGTTCGGTATTCAGCGAGGCTGGCGAAATCAAGGCCGGCGCTCAGCTTTCCTCTTGCAAGTATCTCCGCGCTTTCATCCAGGAGGCGTGCCGTATGAATGCGCCTGTTCCGGCCGAGCCGGCTCGAACTGTTATGGCTGGTGGAACGACAGTAGATGGCGAGTTCTTCCCGGAGGGGACCAGGATCAGCATCGGCATGTACTGTTTGAGCTACAACCGTGAGATCTACCCCGAACCGTTCAAGTTCAGCCCCGAACGCTGGATCGTGGACGAGAAGGACCCGTCATCTCGGGCCAAGGTTGAAGCGGCAGAGAGCGCTTTCTGTGCTTTTTCATTCGGCTCGCGTGGATGTAAGTACCAAGAGACTCTGAACATGGCTCAGAAGCAAATACTGACATCTGAACAGGCATTGGCAAGAACCTGGCTTGGCTGGAAATGAGTATCGTCATGGCCAAGCTCGTCCACCGCTTCGACGTTAAGCAAGACCCTGCGAGCAAGAACTTGGGAGGTGGCGCGGCGGACAAGGTCGAGGGTCGTCGTGACCCTAACCAGTACCAGCTATATGAGGCTTTCGTTGCGCTACGGGACGGCCCAACTGTGCAGTTCCACCCTCGAGCTTAGGAGGAGGTTTGGGCTGAATAGATACTTCCTATCAAATCCCGGTCGTTGGAGGTGCTTCGAGTTTGAAAATGCCGTTTCGAATGCCTTCTCATGTTTTGAATTGTCTGGCCCACCATAAGACGAAGACATTCTTTATCTGAAACTCGTGATCTACTATCAAGGGACAGTAGCAGATGAGGGTATTCGTGTCGATGGCAATTTGCTTGTAACCAGCCAGATCGCCAGACAGCGAAGTAATCGCTATTGCCCAGAGGCACGTCCCTTGCCCAGATTTGAACTCGGTCTTTGGCCCAGCATTGCACTTGATGATGTCGTTTTTGAAGCGCGGCAACAGCGTCTTTCCGCTCCCCGTCTGGTATTCCGATTCAACTTTCAGCTCTACGCCGATCCATGGTGAATTCCTCTGGCCAGGAAGAGGCAATGCCCACAGATCAATAAGCTGTCTGCCGGCGAAGACTGGCTGTTCTCGCTGAATCTCATACTGCATACCCAGTTTCCGGCGCAAGTAATAAGCAAGCTCCACTTGTAGCCAGCCCTCCCATCCGCCTTTCTCCTGCCGAGCTTCGACGATGCGATCTTTGCGCTCCAGGGTCGCTTGACAGACGTCGCGGATCAGACCTTCAGTGTGGGAGAAGTCTACCTCAATCAGAGAGTGTGCCATTTTTGCCAGCTTTCAGCAGGATTCCAGTGCGTGCGAAGAGAAATTAAGAGAAGGATGGGTTGGCGAGACGAGCCCGCCATCCTAAATGGTACTTCACTTTGGATGAGGTGTGACGGCTGACGAAAGAGGCTGATGCAAGGTCAGCAGCCCAACTTACCCCAAGGCGAACCTCACCGTAAGCGACATGGAGCTCCAATCCATCTGTTAATCATACGGTCGATACCGAGACCCAGCTAAGGTAGCTCCATGAATTTATCGGCTGTCAAAAGATCATATGCGGGTCTCTCGAGGTGCCTCTCGTATTTGGTGACTTCTCAGACGTCGGCTGGCTTTGCAGCTGCAAGGTCTTCGAAAGGGGTGGATGCCGTCAGTCACATTGCCTTCGAAACATGCTGCTAGGTCTCTCTTGAGAACATCATGTAATTCATTCTACCGCGATCACATTAGGTACTTGTCGAGCATTCCTGGCGTTGTCGTTGACATCGCGTCAACGACACAACAGCCGAGGCCGGATGGCTCGTGCACGATACCCACACCGTCCGAAATGCGAGTCACCGCCATGGAACTTTCCAAGCAGCAGGATCGAAAAGTTATGTAGGTTTGCCTGCCGCCAGCAATAAGACTGCATTGTCTGCTATTCATATTTCTATGGCTGCATTGCGCTGCGCCAGCAAGTTTCAGTTGTTTCAAGCATCCTTCCGTCCAGTCTGCAGGCCATCCTTCAAGCCTGTCGCGCTCAGCTTTTCGGCAGTAAATCAAAAGGCGAACTTCACCACCAGGAAAGCCCCTATTATGGCTTCACAAGACCACATTCTTACTTTGTCGTGCCCAGACAAGGCCGGCATTGTGCACTCTGTCACAGGTGTCCTGGCGAAACAAGGCCTCACTGTGCTGGATCTACAGCAATTCTCTGACCCCGATCTCAAAAAGTTCTTTATGCGAGTCCACTTTGGTCATGCAGACTCTACCTCGCAACTCCAAGCGCCTTTTGGGGATCTCGCAAAAGACTTGGAAATGGACTATCAGATCGTGCCGAAGGCGCACAAGCCTAGAGTCATGATCATGGTGTCAAAGATCGGACATTGTCTTAACGACCTGCTCTTCCGTCAGAAGACCGGCCAGCTCAACATTGAGATCCCATTGATTGTATCCAACCACCCTGAATTCGAAGGCTTGGCCAAGTCCTACGGCGTAGCTTTCCACCATTTACCAGTGACGAAGGACACCAAGGCCGAACAAGAGAGCCGCATCCTGGACCTTATCAAGGAGCAAGATATCGATCTCGTTGTCTTAGCGCGATACATGCAGATCATCTCACCACGACTGTGCGCTGAGATGAGCGGCCGCATCATCAACATTCACCACTCTTTCCTGCCTTCATTCAAGGGAGCGAAGCCCTACCATCAGGCGTATGACAGGGGCGTGAAGATCATCGGAGCGACAGCGCACTTTGTCACCGCAGACTTGGACGAAGGACCGATTATCGAGCAGAGAGTGGCGAGAGTGGATCACAGCATGAGCCCGAAGGAGCTGCTAGACGAAGGAAGTAACGTTGAAACCCAAGTGCTAGCGGCTGCTGTCAAATGGTGGGCGGAGAAGAGAGTTTTCCTGAACGGACACAAGACTGTGGTCTTCAACTAAGGAAAAAAGTGAATTCACCTGCCATCATGTAAATTGATATGTACGTTCAAATCTCGAAAGTTATGGCATTGCGTCTTTGAGGCGGTCTTGCATACAGAGGTAGATTGATCTTTTGCCTTTCAAGAACAATATTGCAGTCTTCCGTATACTACATCTGAATGCCAAAGACGTTTGGAAGAGTGGCGCTAACAGGAGCGGACAAGCCTGCAGGCGAGTCTGCCAAGGAATTTAGATGCGGATACACGCCCATCTCTACATCATGGGCAGGTGTTGGAACACTTTAGAAGAAGCAAGTGAAGTGTCACTTTAGCCCGAAACGGACGCATAACACGCCATGTCTTGCAGCAGTATATTCCTGCACACGGTCTGAACGTAAATAGTCGCATCTTGTCGCGATGCTACGAGGGAACTCACCTGGGCAATGATCCCCAGCTGCAGCGACGCATTCCTGCAGGCGAAAGCTCAGCCCCAATCTGAGCCACAGCCCATTGAAGTTCTGGCGACTACCTATACTGACATGACCTCTGCCACACGTTCCGATATAAGAACTGCAAAGTGGGTAACAATTTATACTTACACGGTCAACAGTGAGACTGCTAAAGACAAGCGTTCCAAAGCCGGAGGAATACGCTCTCCGCTTCAAAGAATTCTACGGGTCAAATGTCCCACCGTATGCCATCCTCTCGCACATGTGGTCCGAGGGGGAAGAGGTCCTGTTTCAAGACGTGATCCAACGACAAGCAAAAGGACATGGCCTTGAGAAAGTTCTCGCTGCCATCAGTCGAGCAAGGGCAGATGGCTATTCGTATCTCTGGGTCGATACATGTTGTATAGACAAGAGCAGCAGTGCCGAGCTCTCGGAAGCGATCAACTCCATGTACGCATGGTATGAAGATGCCGCCATCTGCTATGCGTACCTTTCAGACGTGCCTAGCACGGACAAGCCTTTAGCGGAGCATTCGAATTTTGTCAGGAGCCGCTGGTTTTCGCGAGGCTGGACTCTACAGGAGTTGTTGGCTCCCAATGAAGTGCAGTTCCTTTCCATAGACTGGACGCTCCTTGGTACCAAAGATTCTCTAGCGGATGTCATCTCTCGCCGGACGCAGATCAGGCCTCACATCTTACGAATGTGTTCGAGAATCGGAGACTGCAGTATCTCAGAACGAATGTCCTGGGCTGCAGGACGGGAGACAACGAGGACAGAGGATGCAGCGTACTGTCTTATGGGCTTGTTCTCTGTCAACATGCCGCTGTTGTACGGTGAAGGTAGAAAGGCTTTCCAGAGGCTACAAGAAGAAATCATGCGGCATTCCGATGACCAATCTCTTTTCGCCTGGGTCAATTGCGACTGCACGAGTGATACAGAAAGCCCTCACGGCCTTCTCGCTTGTAGCGCTACCGCTTTTGGATTTAGCGAGGCGTCAAGTACGGTGCCGTACAAGAGCAAACGAGGCCGAATACCATATGCAATGACGAATCGCGGACTCCAGATTGCGCTTCACATGATGCCCGTAGACAACTCAGAAACGACGTACCAAGTAGCGCTAGAGTGCGGTCTGAAAAGACTCGGCGACTACGCTGTCATCTATCTTTGCCGGAGCGAGCCTGACGACGACCAGTTCCACCGCATCAAATGGCATAGATTGGGAGCTGCCCAAATCCAAGGTGCCATCATGCCGGTTTTCGTGCCCCAGGCCCCAACAAGCAGCCAGCGCCGCGCGGCACCGCTCCAACTCTCCTTCACCATCGACCACCTCAGTGAGCCTTACGAATTACTCGGAACACAGACTCTGTGTGATGCAGCGACAGCCGAGACCTTATCCGCCTGCCCAGACGAATACCGCCTCCTCGCCCCCCGACGACCCGGCACGCCGTCGGCCAAGCTATATATAGCCTACCCTCCCTCGCGACTCCAGAAGAAATCCCTTCTGACCATCACCCTAGGTTTCGACAGAAACGGCCGCCCCGCTTTCGACGCCGAGCTCCTGAAAAGCACCACCCTCGAGAACGCGAAGCGTGAGCGCCCACTGGAAAAGTTCTGGCGGCCGCGGCTGGATCCGGAGTTCTCTGGAAGCGCCGTTCTGCTGCAGAAGCACTGTTTGAGAGTCGATTTCAAGCGGTACGAGAGAAGCGGTGTCGATTTCCTCGGGGTGTCGATCATCGCGGCACACTCCCACGCGTGGTTCGTCCATAGGTATTTCACGGCCGCGGGCGTTCCGATATTGTTACGTTCGGATCGGGAAGGGCCTGTGCCCATTCCGGCGGAGGATGACTCTGAAGTATCGGAGCAAGATAAGGTGGCTCTTCGAGAGACTTTTCGCTGTGACAGTATATGGAAGCCCAGTTTGGCTGAGAAGGTGTAGGAATTCTGCATCGGGGTTATCAGAATTTGGAAGCGTTGAAGACTCCCCTTTTTTTTTTTTTTTTTTTTTTTTGCTTTTCTTTTTTTCTTGTTTGGTGAGACATCGAAATACTCGCAAGCTATCTCATGACAACTAGACTAAGGGGGTATCACATATGCTTCCCATCGTGTGCCAACCGTTTTTAATAAACAGCATCCTAATCGAAAAAATTTCAACGCCACACTCCAATGCTAAATTCTGCTAGGCCGTTTGCTTTATAGGCGTTGATCAATTGTTACTCCGCACTTTCGTAACTAGGGCACGGTGCGACAGGCATTCCGAACCAATCCGTCAGAGCGAACAGTCTCGCCCATTTCTCGCCCAACCGCATCGCCAACGCTTCATCCGCAGCTTTGCGGAATACGCCTTTCTTGCCGCTCCAGAGAAGTGCGAAGGGATTCCACATCCCGAGTGGCGTGGTGGTGTACTTGGACAAGTAGTGTGGAGGAGCCTGTGCAGGCTCCAGATTCTCTGACCAGTCCTGCATTCCGGAGGCAGAGAGGCTAGTGCCAGCTTGTTGGGCCATCCAGTATAATCTCGACCAGGGCTCTTTGCCTTCGAACAGAGCCACATCGAATTCGGTGGCGTCGTCGACTGCCAGCCGTAGGAGGGTGAGATATGTCTTCACGGCTCGCAGGACATCGTTCGCTCGACAGTCTGGCACTTGGTCGTTCAGCTGCCAGATCCTCGAGCCGTGGTAGGGATGCTCCACGTGCCGGATGTTGCCAAGGTCTCCGAGGAACCACTGCGAGTCGTCCTCACCGATAAAGATGTTGTCCGGCTTGACATCGTCGTGGCAGAGCCCATGCTCGTGGACGTTCTGCAGGGTCTCCAGGATCGAATGGAAAGCGGGGCGAAATGCTTCGTCCACTTCGCGGAACCGTGGCGTTTCTGAGGGTGTCTGGCGCAGTCGCCGTGCGAGGTTGACAAGATTGCCACCGGCTGCTAGACGGGACACCAAATGCCATCGCACGCCCGCATCGGCCTCCGTCTCTGCCAGAAAGAAATCCGTCACCGGCACCAGTCCTGTGCGCTCTTTCGATGGATCATCATGCCCAGCTAGTAAGATCGAGGCTGGGATCTCCGGCGGCCAGCGCGTTTGCTCCCAATGATTCCCGACCGCCGTCCAAAACCCTCCTTGCTCGACCGGCATACAATTCCGCGGCAACTTGCCTGAGTTAAAGGTCTTAATGACATGAGTCCCATGTACGAAAGTCGCGCCTTCGCACCCGCCCCCGAGTCGTTTCCATTCTGGCCGGGTCGCCAGCAGGTCATGCCGTGCGCGTAATTGGTCGTCTGTCAGGTTGAAGTCCGGAAGCGTGCTGCCGAAGTCTGTAGGGACATACTTCGCCTGCAGCGCTGCTCGGTAGACGTAGTGTAACCTTAAGAACTGAAAACCACACAAGAGGCCAATAAGGAGCACGACTCTAAGGAAAAGGGATTTTCTGGTAGGGTGATATGGCAATAACCGTGGCCTCACGGGGCTTTTGATGCGTCCCATATCCCCTGCTGTTCAGAGAAAACAATGGGTGGCGTTTGGCTGCCTACTGACGGAAACGGACGCACATCTGCTTTGATGAGAAGGAAAAAATGCCTGCCTACCTTGATTTTTGTACCGGCATTTAGCATCTCGATTTAGGGCTATGCAACGCTCTTGCGCTCTTGCTATGCGACAGCGCCATGTTGCCTGCACGCGAAGTTGGAGCCTCTCCTGCCGTGAAAGCGGATAAAGTTCACTGCCAAGTTCCAGAAGCACGACCGTCGAGTGGCTGTGGCCTGCGACTTCATTGGTCTTGCCTACTCTGGTAGCCGCTGGGCGCGATGTCTCTACGCGCATCTGATGAGTTCCGCGGTGACTGCATGTCTTCACGGCCATACGATTTGCTGGTCGAAGGCTCCGAGGTAGAAAGGGCTGATAGGAGAAGGTTTGACTGGCGCGACATGGCGCGGGTCGCGGCCACTTTCAGCCGCTGACGTCGATGTAATATTAGGTCTGGATTCACTACTTGGAATTTTTTGCAACCTGTGCAACTACCACGAGGGCTCTAAGCGAGCCGTTCGATGGTACCAACCATACCGCAAACGAGAGGCACTCCGCGGGTACGATCGAAAGAAGCCGACGCCAGTGACTTCGTCAGTCTCTACGGCCAGGCTAGTAGAGAACGCGGGCCGGACATGGAGGCGGTCTACTCGTACGAGCTGTACAACGTCAGTATCTCCTCCTGCACAACCTGCAGATCAGACAACCACAGCCCATAGACACAGCCATTCATAGCCACATCCTCATCGGCTACCTCGAGTTAATCGCCAGTGAGAGTCTTCTCCATGTCTTGGCATCATACTCCCCGAACTTTATTGGAGCTTGTCCTCCTTGGCACTGTTACAGAATGACTGTAGCAACCGTAACATAAGAAGAATCTCACCGCTGCTGGCATTCCAGCACTGTCGCGCCTGAGCTTATGTGAGACGAGTACAGATGGAGAATTATGCATAGCTTTTGGACGGGATCATGGGTGATTCGCTGTATGATCTTCCAAGCGAAGCGGCTCGGACACTCCGTCCGATCCGAGAGGGACGAAAGCCTGTGGCTTTGATTGGTAAACGATCCACCTTGGAACCGCAAAGGATTCATCGCGGTCAGGACGAGCAAGTGTTGCAGTGTGGGCCACAAGCCGGTGCATTATGTTACGTACTGTTCTTTTGTTTGGGCTGTGTCCTTGTTCGGTAGTTGAGTGGAGCCATCATCATCCTTCCTGGGTTGTGATCAAGTTGTCGGTGCTGTGGTAATAGTACAAGATTCAACGAAGCTCCTCGTCGTCGACCATGTGGCCGCAATCCGGATTGCATTGATCGAAACAGAGACTTCTCCTGCCTAGTTGACTCGCAGCCACCCTCCTTGGTCAGAGTTGCATTTCCCTTCCACGATTCATCCTCGTATTACAGCCCTAAACACCCTTGACAGCATGCACCAATCCCCTCAGACCACGCATCTCATTCTTTTGTCCTTCCTTCCGAGATCCTTGCAAGAAGACATCGACATCTTTCGTACTGGCTCCAACATATCCACCCATATCCGGACCTGCCGGCGTCCACCGCACTCGTTGCATCCGACACCGCCGATTCTGATTCCCGTCCGTCTCTTGATCCGTCGCATGAAATAACGCTACCGTCTCTCCATCAGCCCCATGCAAAAAGCATCCATGTCCGGGCCCATAAGGCCCAATCCCGTCCTCGCGATTCTGAATCAGCGGCTTCTCGCTCTTCTGCCATGATTCCGGATCTAATGGATCTCTCCCACCTCCCAAATATTGCAATGTAGCCATCTTATACTCCTTCGTCCAGCTCGCAGAACACGAAAACACGATCCCCCTCCACTGACCCGTCGGCGACTCCAGCCACTGCGGCCCCTCATTAATCGCCGGTCCCCGCTCCCCGAGTCTCTCCCACGCCTCCGTCGGATGCGAAATCATCACCGCCTCACTACACGCCGTCACGGGATCCGCGAGCCGGATCAGGAATAGTTGCTGCAACGACTCACTCCTTTCCTCCCACCCCGTCGGACTCATCTCTTTCCTCGGCCACCCTGAATAACAGAAATACATCTCTCCGCCGACCTCAAACACCGTCCCGTCAATCGCCCACTGTCCCATCTCCATCCCCCTGATAGGCCCCAACAGCTCCCACACCCCCGCATGCGGATCCTCCTCCGCCGGTGGCCCGCCAAGTACGTACATCCTATGACTCCGGTTCCCTATCGCCTTGTCCGCTCCCGCGAAGTAGATGTACCATCGCCCCCGCAGCGCGTGGAGTTCGGGTGCCCAGAGCCGCTCGCTTTGCGGTCCCCCGTTGGGTGAGGCCATGTATATAGGTCCTCGGTTCGGATTGGCGTAGAAGTCCATGAGTGAGCGCGCGTCCCACATGGGGATCCTGTCGTTGCCGGTGTGGGTCAGGTAGAATTTGCGCGTGTATGGGGAGTAGGTTATCCAGGGGTCTGGGGTGTGGGTGCGGGAGATGTCGAGGCAGGAAGTGTTGTAGAGGACCATCTTGCCCACACTTTTTTTTTTTTTCTCCTTTTCTTTTTGTATCTTGCTTAAATTTTGGTTTCTTTACCTTCTTCTTGCCTTTGTATTAACCTTCCAATTTGGTTTAGTCCAGTTCCTGGCAGGCGGTGATATGTTTCGCTGCGATGTGGCGGTAGAGACGCAATGGGGCAGGGTTCTAGATACAGTTTCCGTTCAAGCGTCTACCGTTAAGCGCCAATATTCATCAACGATCCAGCTGTCTTGGTGTTTGACTTGAGAGTGATAGAGTCACCAGTACATAGTTGCAATGACTTGAACATTTTCAACAACCCAAGTGATATACTACAAAGTATGTAGTATACCCTGAAACACGCAGGGACGCGTACAGCCAACTGGATCTACGTCATTCGTTCCTTGGCTCACCCCTGTCCTCTGTCGAACGCTCCTGCATCAAAGTCCGTCCAGATACCATCCGTTCCTGCGGTGATATCCCTTTGATCCCTGTCGGAAGACATCTTTCCGTCCCAAACGTAGAGGAATTTCATTATAGAAGAAGAGACACGACGTCTAGTCTTTCAAGAAAATACACTTACGCTTAAATTCAACTCCAACACCTCCCGACGCCCATCCGCTAGTATTATGCGCATGCTAGCCAATCATATCGCTTGGTTTGGGTGGAATTGCTTTTAGCTTATGAGAGAAGCATGGACTTGCTTATGCTTATGTTTTACCGTCCAAGTTCACATGGCAATGAATGCGAGTGCGCCGTGGCTCTCTGAAAGGTATCTAGCCAAAAAGATATTACAGTTATCATTTGCACTAAAACCTAGTGGGAAGACGTCTTTCAATTACTCCTCTTAGGTAAGATTCTCGGGATCGCCTTCGAGAAGGGATGAGATGGGCCGCCTCGTTGGCATCTGCGGACGGGGACTTCATAAACCTTTCGGATACTCAGTCAGGACTCAAGAAATTAAGAGCATATGGCTACCTACGAATTGGAGGGGAACCAAGGTCTTCCTACATATGCTCGGTGATAGAAAGAGAACTGGAGAGGGTATGGAACAAGACCACGGCCCCCTCCCCACTCCAACCTCCTACTGCTGCTCCATCCTTCCCCCTCTCTAGCTGATCCAGCCTCTCCCTTCTCACAAACGAATAGCGTCCTTACCCCGTACACCTCTCCTCCGGCCTCCGATACTCAAGCTCCAACGCCTCAAAAACCCTCCGTTCCGCCTCTTCCATCCCCTCCGCCTTGCCCTTCCCCTCCTCCTGCCCATCACCACCAGCCCCTGCTGTCTTCTTACCCTCAACATCAACCACCTCCCCCGTCCCGTACTGTCGGATCCCACTACTATCGAATTTCCACCCCCGAACCTCTTTACAGTATCGTCGTAAATCTCGTTGAAAGGTTGTTTCCCCTGACCAGCTTAGTACCGCGCATCCGACGCATCGCCAGGGCGCGATGATGATGTCGACGCGGCGGTGGATGTTTGGGTTCTTCTTCGACTTCAATTTCGCCTTGTACTCATCATCGGTAGGGGCGGAGACTGAGGCATTGGAGGCCTTCTCGTCTTCCCATCTGGGATCCTGCCAGACCACGAGCGCCTTATCAAGCGTATCAAACCCGCTATGCGACCCCGTGGCGCTCCCACCACCGCCGCTGCTGGAGCTAGTCCGGAACGGCAACGTCTGCTGTCCGCGCTGCGTACTCTGCAGCGACAGCAACAGCGTATGCGTGATCCACTCCTCCTCCTCCAGACTAGAAACCAAATCCGTAACCAGCCCCTCCGTCTTCCGCTCATCCGGGTGCGAGACGATGATATCCACATCCCCGCAAGCTTCTTTGCCGCGACGATACCCGCCTACGAGGAGCGATTGGATCCCCTCATCCCGTACCTTGACCGCGTGGGCGTGGATGACGTCCGCGATCGCGCGGACTTCGGCCCGGGGGATCGGGTCCAGGAACTCTTCGTAGTATTTCACGCCGATCTGCTGCACGCGCGATAGGCTCGACCAGCCGTACTCGACGATGTCGTCGAGGTCGCGCCATCCCCGGGCGAAGTAGAAGTCCCGGGCTGTGGTGGCGCCGACGCCCCAGATGTCGTAGAAGTGGGACAGGATGTGCAGGTCCGGGTCGGTTTCGAGGTCGGTGACGGCTTGGATCGTGCCGGTGCTGGAGTTGGTGTGTTCGACGAAGAGGTTGGCGATTTTGGCGTCGCAGCCGGGTAGGGCGATGATTTCCCGTGGAGATTGGATCCGGTGGGGATGGGCGGCTAGGGCGGCGATGCTGGTTGAGTAGGCGCGTACGCCGATCTCGTCGTTGGTTAGGAGCCGGGCGGTCCGGATCTTTTTGAGCTGCTCGATGAAGGGTTTGTTGGGACTCTCCCGCGGAGTAGAGCGTTGGCAGGCATACTTAATGCCGGCTTGAACCCAGTCCGGCATCGGGGGGAGGTCGGAGGTGCCGTTCTCGTCGTCTTCGGTTGTGGTTTTGTGGAGGAGATGGGCGGTCTTGTGATCTCTGCTATGGCCTCCAGACCATGAGGTAGCTGATGAAGGAGGTTGGTGCTTCGAGCCGAATTGCCGCTTGCCGAAATGATCTGCTGTTTTTGAGGGCTGAGAGGCATCTTCTTTTGCGCGGGCGAGAATGTGGTGGGCTTTGGTATTGGACGTAGATTGCATTGTGATGGTCTGACTGGAAGAAGCTTGTATCGCCTTCCAAGAACTGCCTGTTTCAGGAGGTAGTGCGTTAAGAGGTCGCTCAATACGCCGGCATCGTAGTACTAAAAAATCATGAAGCGGCAGTATTGCTCCAGACTGACGAGATTGCTCAAACCAGTCCACTCTCACGACATTAACGATCCCATTACCCTTAGACGACGCGACTGGTTGTATCCGTAATGCATGCTTCTGATTCTCTCCATGCCGATGTGGCCGATCGACCTCATCCTCTCCCTTTCTCGTCGCTCTCGCAGCAATCTCCGACTCACTCTCAGTACTTTCGTCGTCAAGTGGGATCGCAGCTTGCTGAGTTTTCCCGTCTTTCTCCGCCTTAGACACCTTTCGCCGTTTCTTCGACAACCCGTCCCCTTCTCCAGCCGGCTCCTCCGCTTTTACCTCTTCTGTCCACACACCCCTTGCCCGCAGATCAAACTGCACCCTTTTCGGCTTCAGCACCTTCGTCATCACGATGCCCGCCTCTCGAGCATCATATGTTAAAGTTGCGCCTGCCTCGGCCAAGTCATCTTCGAGATCATGCAAGTCGTCCGAGTCAAAGTAGGTTGCAGATACAAAGATGGGTGGACAACTACTCAGGTCCAGGTCCGCTTTGTGAGGCCATGGCGATGAAGAGAATGTCTGTGAGGACAGAGGATGGGCGGCATCCATGCTGTCAACCTATCCTGGGTACTTCCCTCAAGTATATACAGCTCTTTTTCCGACTAATCAAGATGTATGGTTGCTTCAGGTATCCGTGTCTGGCCGCCGCGTTGGGTGTCCTATCTGATCTGTTAACATGGCTGTTGCTGATCGCATAGACTACGCGATCAGGTCAATGGATGCTGCAGGACAGTGAGACGACAAGCAGCGCATGTAGGAAAAGGTGTGCTTTCTCGAGTTCATCAAAGCCGAATGTCCATTGTCGTCATCTTGGTCTGCACAGACCAGCAGTTCACCCGTCGGGCTGGGTCGGCCAGCCGGGAAACGGGATCCTCAAACCACACCCATGCCTTCGGTCTCGCGTGTTTGCCATGCCCCCAACTGCCCCCGTAACTGTATGAACGCCATCGATCATCACGATACGCTCGCTCCTCTCACGGTAGCGGCCGCCATGTCCATGTTTCTACCAAGTCCCTAAATCTGGTTCCAATTGCATCGGCGTTGCGAATCCCATCATGGCCGCCTTCCAACCCCGTCTGGCCTTTCCCACCCCGTCCTCCCTTCCGCGCTCCTACTACTTGGGTCACCACGCCGCCGGTCTCGCTAAGATGCGCACCCTGCTCTCCCAGATCGACCTGGTCATCGAGTGCCGCGACTACCGCATCCCTCTCACCAGCCGCAATCCCATGTTCGAAGAGGCGCTGCGGGGCCGGGAGCGCGTCGTCGTCTACACCAAGAAGGACCTAGGCACGCCTCCGGATCAGGACAGAGCGACCGAAGAGAAGGTAGGTCTTTCCTTTCATACATACCTACCTTCCAAGTTAGGTAGTTTTTTCCTCTCCAGTCTCCCCTCCACCTTCCCCATCTGCACACACCCCTATATCCGTAGAGAAAAACATCCGCTGAGGTAAGTGCAATCCAAAAAGACCCATTCTCTCCTCCGCTCCTTCCACTCCCCCTCCCCCGTCCTCTTCTCCGACCACCGCTCCCACAAAGATGCCAAGACCATCCTCCGCCATGTCCGCAGCGCCGCCCAAGCCCGCGCCGCCCTGACCGGTTCCCACCTCCTCGTCGTCGGCATGCCCAACATCGGCAAATCCTCCCTCCTTAACGCCCTCCGCCGCGAAGGCACCGGCCGGGGCAAAGTTGCTCATACCGGTGCCCAGCCGGGCATCACGCGCAAGATCGGCACGGGCGTCAAGATCATCGACCCGGAACCTCCTTCTCCCACCTCCTCAAACAACCCAGCTGGTGGTCCCGCTAGCGCCGGTGGAACAGCAGGCGTCTACCTCCTCGACACGCCCGGCGTCTTCATCCCCTACGTCCCCTCCGCCGACCACATGCTCAAGCTCGCCCTCTGCGGCTGCGTCAAAGACACCATCATCCCGCCCTTCCTCCTCGCCGATTTCCTACTCTATCATCTCAACCTCGTCGACCCGAGTCTCTACGCCCAATACCATCACCCTACAAACGAGATCTTCGCGCTGCTGGACGCTATGGCACGGAAGACGGGGAGATTGTTGAAAGGTGGCGATCCGGATCTGGAGGCTGCGGCCCTGTGGATGGTGCAGCGCTGGCGGGCCGGTCATCTAGGAAGGTTTGTCCTGGATGAGGTTTCTGAGCAGGCGTTGGAAAGGTATAAGGATGGGATGGGGGGAGGTGCGGATGGGGAGGGTGCGAAGAGCCAGAGTCAGATGCGGAAGGTTGCTAAGGAGGCCGCGAGGGCTAGGGCGAGGAGTAGACGGAGTGGGGGGTCTGGTGCCTGATCCTTTTTTTTTTTTTTTTGGCATTTAGAAGAATTTCTACTGATTAATAATGAGCGCGAATGGCTGGAATGGCTATAAGGTGACGGTGGCGAATGGACAGCGGCAAGCTAGGAAGGTTTGTTGGGCCTACGGCTTCCTGCTTACGCCGCTGAAAATTACGAAGAGCCATTCGAAGATTAAGCCCGGCACGGTGCTGACAAGGCTTCGCGAAGCACAATGAGTGCAATGCCCTGGGGCGTAAAACTATAAAGCAACGATCTTTCGCCCTCCTTTCCTTAGAGGACGATTCACGGAACCTCTGGACGTCAAATATGCCCGTCGATCTGCTCGGAAGAGGAGGCAAGGCTGGCATCGGCTATTGCCTTAGCGGTATCGTGCGTGAATGCAGAGCTAGGCTGCGGCTTCCTAGGCCACTGTTAGGCACACCGCCAGCTATTGGCGGAATAGTTTCTCGACACGTGACGACGGACTGATAGCGAAGTTCGGGTTGATTTGGGGGCACCACTGATCAGCGAGTCGTCATTTTGTCTCTCGATCGGGCATTCACAACGGCGGCGGTCGATTTCTGACATGGATGAGGAGGGTTTCGCCACCTTTCTCGGACTGTTACTTTGCCGTGCAGCGGCGTCTTTTAGGCGACAGCATGTGAATACGCGGGAAGAATTCCAGTGACGGTGTGTCGTGTGTGCGGATTTTCATGTGCAAACGCTGTTTGACTCCTCTTCTTGGACTTTCATACTTCTCTCCACTTCTCTACCTACATCTTCTCCCTCAACACACACATCTACTCTTGCTCTTCCTTCTCTCCTCTTTCAATACCTCCTTCCTCTCTTTCTTCACTCTGGCCTCTCACTTTAAAACCTTCCCTCAACCTACCTAAGTGGCAAACCCCCAGTTCACAGCCTTCATCCATGGTCATTTTCAAACTCAACATGCCGACCTCTCGCAGCTCCAGCACCGAGACCGACGGGTCTCTGGCGCCCTACCGTACCCCCGCGACGTCGCCTCCTTTCCACGGCTACGACTACGAGGCCATGAAGCGCGACAGGGTCATGGCCAAGGACACACATTACGAGGTCTCGGCTGAGAACCACACTGTCTCCATCGTCGTCAAGGACGCCCACGACGTCGACGACTCCGGCGTGCTGTTCACCCTCGGTCTGTACGCCTCTTTCAAGAACGTCTTCGATACGTTCAAGGCCCACACCTGCACCGTCTGTCGCGATCCGGAGAAGATCCGCTTCAAGGCCGACGGCAAGAAGCTGGCTGCGGAGGATACCCCGAAGAAGGTTCGTGTCCTCATCCCCCCTTTCCCCGTTCCTAAACCCCTTTGTAAACAACCTCTCGACCACTCGTTATCCCATCCCGAACCAAAGCTAACCACACCCTCGCCCTGCTTCTCTCCCCTCCACAGATCTTCCCCGCACTCCTGCACAACCAATCCCTCAGCATCAAAGCCTTCTCCAACACCCCCGGCCTCAAATGCGCCCGCTGCAAGACCAACGGCTACCCGTCTTCCTCCCCCGCCGCCGTCGTCTTCGATGGCCACGTCCCCTACACCGGCGCCGGGACGGGCAAGAAGTCCCTGCGTCTGCATTCCCAGGATCCCAATGGCAAGCTTACCGCGATTGAGGTCGGGTTCAGGGAGCCGTTGAAGGGCGCGATGCGGGCTTATGCGCGTGAAGTCGGGTACGAGGTTGGGGGGTTGTTCTTCTTCTTTGGGGGCGAGAGGGTTGATGGCGGGGATACGGCTGAAGAGGTGAGGACTATGCTTTTTCTTACCCCCCCCCCCCCCCCCCCCCCCCCCTTAAATCTCCTCCTCCTCCTCCTCCTCCTCTTTCTTCTTCTTCTTCTTCTTCTTCTTCTTCTTCTTCTTCTTTTTTTTTTTTTGCCCTTGCCTTTTGGTCTCTAATTTTTCATGCCCTTTCCGGCAGCTCTTTCAGCATATCCGAACATCACCCCGATTTCGGAGGAAAGAGCACAGATAAAGGATGCTAACGAAGATTTTTCCCCCGTTTACAGATGGGCATGAAGAACCGCTCCGTCATCGTCGTGCACATGTTCTGCATCGCGGGTTGATGCGGCAGTGCGTTCCCCATCCCCCCCCAACGACCTGACGTATTCATGTATGAATGCTGTCCTTCCGCACGAAGAGGGATAGGCTGGGAAAGACGGAGACAAAGCTGGATTGTAGTAAAGGGTATGGGACTTGGGGGGAGCTGAACCCACACGCACACACACACACACCAGATTCGAAGAACTGCATACTTGTGCGATTGGGTTTAAAGAGGCGTTTTTGGGGAATACCACAAGAGAGAATGGGCCGGGAAAAAGAAAGCAGCATGCTTTTTAGTTGACGGCCTGTATGAAAATGTTCCAACTTTTGTGGAAAATGGATTCTTCTCAAGCTTGTCGTTGTTCCCCCATGGAGCCCCTTTTTCTCCTGGATTAAATGGAAAGATGTTGAGACGTGGTGACTGCGGCACTTACTTTCTTGCCACCGCCCCGGGTGGCATCTGATCACAGAGAGTTCTTTGTTCTTTTGCGGCTTTTTTTTTTCTTTTTCCCCGCTTTGCGCTCAGGGTCGATCACGCGTCCTCCACAATTTTGCGCTGCTAACGTTCGGCGCGAAGGGCGCGGGCATCATCGGTATATCCGGGAGGCCAGAGTCAGAGAGAACGGGAAGGGTGAATTTGTAAGACTGGAATTTTTTTCCTTCATTTGGTTACAATCTCCTGGGTATATCTCACCTCCACAGTAAGAAATAGGCAACCTCGTATCCTCCACTCGCCTCCAATTTTTGCTTCTTATCTTTCTCCCAATCCCGTCTCTCTTCCTTCCTCCCTCTCCCTCTCCCTCTCCCTCTCTTACTTTCTCTCTCTCTCGATGCCTTGTTCTACCGCACATACTTATCCATAAACCGCTTATGGAAATCGCTCCGCAGCAGATCATTCACAAACTTTTTCTCCTTCCCCCTTTCCTCGGTGCCTCGTGCCTGGTTCTTAAACACGACATCATCGTCCCACCGTCGCTTCACCCCATACTCCCCTCCCGCTTCCTCGAATTGCGAGTTTAATAACGGGTTGCCGAGCGCGATGTCCTTCTCCCTTTGAGATTCTTCTTTTGCGGCTTTGGCCGCGGCTTCTTTTGCGGCGGTTTCGGCGCGCTCGGCTTTGATTTTGGCCAGTTCGCGCATTAGTTCGGCGGTCTCGTCTTCTTCGTCTTCGTCATCGTCGTCTTCGGACTCTGATGAGGATGATCCGTCCGAGTCCGCGTCGATGTCTTTGCTTTCTTCTAGCACGCGGCGTTTTTTCGTTTCGTAGTCTTCTTCTTCTGTCCCACCCTGTTGGCCCGGTATAGGTGTCTCGTCGCTACTGTCTCCCAATTTCCGTTTCGCTGCGCCGGATCTGTCGTTCTCGGGATCCGGTTTGCTGTCTTCTATCCGTCGTCTCTCCTGCACGGCATCCCCCCCTTCCTCGTCCTCTTCGTCTCCATCCTCAATCTCCCGCCCTTCTTTCCGCGCGAAATGTTTCGACTCGTTCTTCAACAGCTCGGCTTTCAGGTCCCGTCGTCGTTGCTCTTCCGTGCTGCCTTGCCCTTGCTGCCGGAACTTGAGCGTCTTGTGCGCCGGCAGCAGGCGTTGGTGGTAGGCTTCTCCTCGCGCGGCTTCTTTGCCTCGCGCGGGATCGAAGGTGGGTCTGTGGGCTGTGGTCATGGTGGCGACCGCTGTGTATGTCGTGAGGTGTTGTTCAGGTGTGGAGAGTTGGGGATGGTCGGGTAGTTAATTGCGTGGTTGTTGCAATGTCGCGGACATGAAAGTGCACGAGCCTTGATTAAGCCGAAGAAGCCTTATCGATAAGTGCAACCCGATAAAGCTTCAATCATGGCGAACAACCAGCGTGCGCCGCGTTCAAGGTATCATCCGGGACAACAGAGGGAGGATGAACAAGTGAATGTCACGACTCAATAAACGCCTTGATCCCGCCACCAACACGTGACCATCATGCCCGCCGAAGCCCAGCCATCCACCAACGAGTCCGCTTTCCTCCTCTCCGCCCTCCGCGAGAACATCCGCCTGGACAACCGCCCCTTCGACGCCTACCGCCCCATCTCCCTCTCCTTCCCCCAACTCCCCGATCAGTATGGCGTCGCCGATGTACGGCTGGGCAAGACGAGGATCCTGTGCAATATCAGCAGCGAGGTCGTCGCCCCGTACGCTGATCGCAAGTTCGAAGGCCTCTTTACTATCAATTGCGAATTAAGTCCTATGGGCTCCACTGCTTTTGAAGCTGGAAGGTATGAATAGATTACAACCAATTGAACATTTTTGCCTCTCCGTGTGACGACGGATTGGGCAATCCAACCAATCAATCCCCTACTTGTCCCCCGTCCAAATCTAGCGTTTGCATTTGCATGGGTAGGTTACCCCTACCAAACATCAGAACATCCAAGCTAAGATTGCTCATTGCTCAAAAACAGAACCGACCAACTCCCCCTCCCCCTCTCCCGCCTGCTGGAGAAGACGATCCGCCGCTCCGGCGCCCTCGACACCGAATCCCTCTGCATCATCGCGGGACAGAAATGCTTCCACGTCCGCGCCGACCTGCACGTCCTCGACCACGACGGCAACCTGCTCGACGCCTGCTGCGTCGCCCTCGTCGCCGCCCTCCTCCACTACCGCCGTCCCGACGTCGAAGTCAAAGGTGAAGAAGTCACAGTCTTTGATCCCAGGGAACGCGATCCCGTTAAGTTGAATCTGCATCATACCCCCTTCTGCGTCACGTTCTCGTATTTTGATTCGGGCGAGATTGTGCTGCAGGATGCGAATCTGCTTGAGGAGCAGTGTAAAGAGGGCGAGGTTATCGTCGGGATCAATCGGTTCGGCGAGGTGTGTCAGATTGCGAAGTATGGCGGTGCCCCTGTCGAGGGACTGGAGATGTTGAAATGTGTTAGTGCGGCGTTGGAAAGGGTCAAGATGTTGGATGGACTGGTTAAGGAGGCTTTGAGGAAGGATGATGAGTGGAGGGATCGCGGAGGGGTCATGAAGGAGTTGAGGGCGGAGAATGAGCGATGAGTGGGAAGGGATGTGGTAGTGAAGTGATGGGATAGAATGGGAAAAGGGGTGGTTTGCTCTAAGAAGCGCTTGAGTATTTGGCGATCTAGAAGCGAGCACGATATCTGAGAATGGTCGTGAAGAGGCGTCCGGCTACACTGGGAGGAATCTCGACATGTGCATGCATGCATGCATGCATGTCCTGAAGCGAAGCTGAGCTAAAGAGTCTATGCCGGACAATTTGCTCCAACCGATCGTCCTTCCGCAAAGAATGTCTCTGGTAGAGGCCAAGCTTCAGCATCAGCCACTCCGAAGTGAACCAGAGCGGGGATACCACTTGAGCGAAGATACCATATTGATAGCATGATACAATTGAATGCTTTCCAACAACGTCCGAGGAGACTCCTGGGCATTGTATCATTCTCTCCGATGAGACTAAATTAATGTCTCGTGATCTTTCAGCCTTTGTGAAGCGACCTTCACAAGCAGCCGATTTCGCCGCTCTCACAGGCATTTCATGTGAGTCCTTCTCGACCGACGTTTAAAGTGCGACTGATCTACAAGCTTCTTCTCTCCTTCTATCAACAACATCACTTCATCACCACCATCCACCACCATCGTCAACAATGGCCCATAACACCCTCACACCTAGCCGGCTGATAACCAGTTGATTTTCCAGACAAGACATAGTACACCTACAAAAGCTCATCCTCTGACTTTTCTCAAACGCCCCTTGCTGGTCCGAAGAAACATATCCAAGACAGAATCTAAAAGGATCCAGAAGGAGAAAGAAAAGGACTGGAGCGCCCATTCCATACGTCTTTTCTCCTATCAAGGACTTTTCACACCGGATCCATCCATACTTCCCGACCCTGAGCTCCAAGCCTCCCAGGACCAGTCCCGAGAATCGAGCCCAGATCCATCTCAGTGCGGAACCACCACACCCACACCACGGCTCTAGCGAACGCGAGAGCGTCAAAGGCACTGACGAGGACGAGGACGACGAGGACGAAGAAGACTACAAGAAGACGAGAAGACACTTGACCCCTCACTTCCCTCTCCCACTTCTGCGCCATTCCAGCGGAATCCTTTCAACCAGCACCACCACCAGCACCACCAATACGCAGCCTCCTTCAGATCGCCGATAAGATCTCCCTCTCCTCTCCCTGTCAATCCCGGGACCCTGGCCCAGAAATGCAGACTCCTTTCTCCCCTTTCAGCCAGCAGAATCGCAGGTCTCGGGAGGTAGTCGTTGATGCTGGTGCGGGACGATTCGAACGAGATGATGGGTCAAACATGACTGGACGAAAACGCCCGATCTCGCCTCTCACGCGCGAAGCCGATGATGATATTTGGGGCCCGAGTGGCGAGAACAAGAGATTCAAGCGGACTTCTACGCTTCCTTCCCCGTCGGACGATCAAGATGAGTTGCGGCTTGCGACTTTTGAGCGGACGTCGCGGTTTAGGGGCACAGGCGCGGGGGTTGTGAGTCGAGGAAGGTATGCGGAGGCGAAGTCGATCCCTGCTGCTGTGAATGCTGCTGCGGCGTTCCCGCCGGGGAACAAAACGACGACGGTGGGCTCGGCTGCTTTCGCCTCGGGAGTCAGGGGATCGAGTGGATTGGCGTCGAGGACTTCTCGCCCTTTCCTTGCTGGTTCTTCTCGGAACGCGGGAAGAACAACCGCGCGGGGTAAATCCGCTGGGTTCCCTTTCGTGGTCGACGATGACTCTTCGTCTTCGTCCCAAGACGAGGTGGAAGTCGTCGATGGAGATGGAGATGCTGGTTCGTTGTCTTTGCGCTCACCTCCTGCTCCTCCTCACGCGACGAAGTCGTCGACGGGTCTTTTCCAGGGCTTCTCTCGCGATGTCGGGGGGCGACATGGCGCTCGGGATGAGGTTTTTAGGAGGAAGCAGGACCAGCGGATTGAGTCGGAGAGGTTGAGGAGGCGTGCTTTGAGTAGGAGGAAGCTAGATGGTGCGAGCGGGTTGGGGTTTGGGGATCTAGGTGCGGTTGAGGAGGAAGAGGAGCTGGATGTCAGCATGGAGGAAAGGAAGGACGTGAAGACGAAAGTGGATGATACGGCTGTGCTGGACAGGAGTGGACGGGAGGCTGAGGTTATTACGCTGTCGGACTCTGACGATGAGGACGACGTGATCGCTATGGCAAAGGTTCCATCTGGACCTTCATCTATGGCCGGACTGCCGGATGGGGGCAACACAAAGATTCTTAACGATGAAATCAAGCCTGACCAAGAAAGCAACGAGCCCGAGAAGCCTCTGCACAGCGCCGAAGAAGCACGATACCGACACGAGACCGCACTGCAGGAAAAGCCAAACTCCAGCACGATTCAATCTGACGGAGCTACGCCTCCGAAGACCATCACGGGATCAACTTCCCCATCACATCACTCCTCACGCCTGCCCAACTTCTCGCCACCACCCAGGAAACTTTCAGCACTCGAAGACGCCACCGAGAGGATTCGCCAGGAACGACTGGAGAATGCAAAGAGGATCTGGCAGAGAACTCAGGCTCGTGCTCAGGCTGAGGCGGAGAAGGCGAGGCAGAGGGAGGCGCGAGCTAGAGCAGAAGATGTTCATCGCAGCCCGCTATACTCTGATTCTAATCCCGATGTCTTAAGGCGCTCTGATAGACCAGATTCACCCTCTCGGAACGGTGGAGTCGAGTGCGAAAGGCGCGAGATGCATGAGGATCGGCCAGGGGAAGTCAGGCGAGACAAAGCATCCCTCGGAAAGCAAGAAGAAGGTACTCTCCCACAAGCTGCTCGTCCAGAGATAAACAAGCCCAATACCTGGCAAACCCCCGACAACAAGCCTCAAAAGGAGGATGCCCGCAAGGAGAGCTTGATCGAGCAACCAGCTACTGACAACCCAGGTGTCGAAGACCTCGCAAAGCAGCGCAAAGACCGACAAGTGGCTTTAGTGCGTGAAGCTGAGCAGAAGCTTGCACTGGAAGCGGCGAAGAAGGCAGAGAGTGAAAGACAGATGGCTGCTTACAAGAATTCTATGAATTCCAGGCTTGCTGATGCTGCGACTCACAGCAAGCAGGTGTCAGGTTTCGAGGCTGGAAGAGATCGTCCAGAGGATGTGCGGACGATCTTTGAGCGTGATGATCGGAAGAATTCTACCGTTGAAGTGGGAAAGCAGGATGTTTCGACACGCCGGATTGAGGATGAGCAAAATTCTGGTATCCAGAATCCTCAGCATGCAGTACGGCATTCACCAAATGGAGATTTGCGCGATAGACAGCGTTCGCTGGGAAGGGCTATTCGGAACGATAGAGGGCAGGAGAAGGAAGATGGACCTATGTCTCTGACTTCTCCGGCAGAAATTGAAAGGCTTGCCGCAGCAGGTATCCCACAAGAGCCTCTCCAAACGTACGGGCAAACCGCATTTACAAGCACGATCAATCATCAAGGCCTTTCCAATCGGCCAACATCGTTAAAGGCTATGGCTGAGCGAGGCGGGACCACCACTCGCGTGAAGTCCGCCCAGCCAGAGCCGCTGCAACTGCAAATCCCCAAGAAAAGCCATGTACCTCGCATCGAGATTTTACCCGAAGATATCAAATTGTTCTTCTGGCGCGACGCTGGAAACGAATGGCAAGATATCATCGAGGACTACGAAGAGGCTACGGGGAGGAAGAAATGTGAAGAAACTCTCCGGAAAAGATATCGCCAGGTCAAAGAGGCTCTGGAGGGGGTTGGAGCTAGTAGAGAGCTTCTTACGAGAGTGGGCACGGGTGATGCTAAGGCAAAGAGCGAGCTTGATGCCCTGATACCGCAAGCCCCTATAAGTGCTGAAAAGCTTCCGAATGTAGAGATCAAAGCTGGGATCAAGGCTTCAAGCAAGGAACAACTTGGCGAACTGACGCCGCAGGACATCAGATTGCTGGTCAGTAGAGGCAAGGGTATGCTCTGGTCACAGATTGTCCAGGACTTCGCCATATCCACCGGAGAGAATGTTTCGGAACCTCTGCTTCGGGTCCGATACAAACTCGTCAAGGAAGCAATTGAGAAGAGCGAGGTCGACGCTTCTCTACTTACTCAGGTTATGGCCGGGGATGACACTGCGAGGGAGAAGTTGAATAGACTTGTTCACGGTGTCTGGCCTGTTCCCTGCGTCGAAACAGAACGCAAAGTAGGTCGCCCATGCAAAGAATCCAGCCACGATCGCCAACTGGGCCACGTCTCCGCCGACGATGCCAAGATTGTTCGCTGGAAAGAGGAGGGCATGACCGGAGCAGAGATGGTTGAAGCCCTGAGACAAACGACTGGAAAGTCATTGGCTATCAAAACCATTCTCAAACGCTGTAGGAAGGTCAGGGGGTTGCTGGAAGCTGCGGGAGTCTACGCAGACCGTGGTTTGCTCGATGCTGTTGCAAATGGCGACCAGGAGGCTTGCTCCCGTCTAAATCAGCTGATACACTCAACTGTCACCGCTTCCCACGTGGGTGAAATTTTGCCAGAGGATGTTATGATGGTGCAGGAGAAGCAAAGTGGGACCACTTACGAGAATATTGTCAGTACATACCGACGGAGGACTAGGGGCAACAGATCATTCTCGTGGGTGTACGAACGGTGCAAGGCTGTCAAAGCTTTGTTGGATGGCTTGGATATCGATACTCGTCTGCTTGAATCTGTGGCTAGCGGAAACCGAGAAGCGCGAAGACGGCTTAACAGCTTGGTTCACGGGAAATGGCCTTTGTATGCCTCTACGAGTTCGACTGGAAGTTCCGAAACCCCAGTTGAGCGATTAGAAACCCCGTTCCAAACGAGGACCAGATTCCCAGAATCTGCTTCGCATACTCAACAGCTGAAGCCGGCCTTCTCTATGGGCTCAGCGTATTCCTCCTCTTACGGCTCAAGGGAGGACCAGAATGTTTCCACGCCACCTACAAGCCCAGGGTCCTTCGTGCCACAGCCAGTAGCTGTGGAATCAAGACCAACTACCGCCGGCAAGCAAATGAACGAAGCCGCCTTCCGTTACTACCTAGAGGAGATCAGAGAGGAGCGGCTACGCGAGGAAGACAGTGACACGGATTCTGACGAAGAAGAAGAAGGAGACCAATTCTCACCTGAAGACTTCTGCCATTTAATCTACCAAGTCGAGCGTCGCGAGATCACCAATAGCGAAGAGGACACCACGATCGACGAGAAGAATTGGATAACCTACGGCGAGCCCCTGACAGATCGCATAAAAGCGACTGCGATAGCGTCAAAACAAGCCCTCGTCGCGCACGACAGGCAACTGAACGACGCCATCCACGCCGGCAACGACTGGTCACTCAACCGCCAGACCTTCAACACCGGTATACTCTACACGCTCGACTCCCCAGCCGCGGGAACCGTCCAAGTGCGCGTGCAAGAATACCAGCGCAGCTTCCAGGAACAAATCCGCCCTTCTGATTCCGTGGCCTGGGTAAATCGGACCACTTACACAATCATGCAACGACGGACCCAAACGGCACGTTCAACGAACACCGTGAGTGTGACAGAGAAGGAAGTCGATCCCATCCTTGATGAGGAAACCGATCTCACGACCGAGAAAGAAGTCCTCACCCTCCACGAAACCCAGAAACAAAAAGTCGTCGGGGACTTCGTCTACACGACCCCGGATCTGGCGAACGATGCCGCCATGCGCCATTTAATCGCCAAGACGTATCGTCCGACGACTATCAACTTGACTGTGAGGGATGTGGAGCGCGCGGATCTGATGAGGGAGTTTAGGGAGAAGTATGAAGGGCGAGGGGGAGAGGATATTCTGCTTTTCCGGGAGATGGTGGAGGAGGAAGATGGGAATAGTCTTGAAGTGTGGGTGCAGGAGACGCGGCTGAAGGGGCCGAGGAATGTGTAGTTTATGTAAGGAAACATTTGTGTGTTTTGTGTAGTTCTTCACGTTATCCTGGATCATAAGGCTGGGCCATGACGAGACTCATGTGGATCGTGTGACGGGAGAGTGTGGACCGGCTAACGCTTGACTTGAAAGTGTGACATCTCTATGTACGCCCCTAACCAAATGCCTTCCCCGGGTATCCCAAACCGCAAACCGTGTCTATCCCATTCGTAAAAAAAATTTCATCACTATGCCCGCTGTCAAAACGCTCAAAAGCCATGCAAGTCTACGCGCACTCGTTCCTTCCTGCTACTTCTTCGTAATGTCATGGTACCATAGCTCCGCGCAGCCTGAAAGTGACCTCCGCTGAGGGACCTGATATTTGCGAATGCTTGAATCGCTCTCACGTCGTCGTCGTAAACGGTGAATGTATGCTGTAATGCAGAGGATTCGGAGGCACGCTATGCTCTTCTGTTCTTCTGCTTGCCTAAAAGTGATGCAGCTCGTCTTCCTTGTGAGCTAAAGTCTAAGTTCGTTTCTTCGTCAAAGTCGTGACTAGGCCTGGCCAGCAGGTGGGTTGATGCGCTGTTTGACGGTCCAGCCTCCGCATGGTGGTCGGTGTTGTCCTGGGCCGAGCCAATGACTACCCCCTTCACGTGCTGATCGATCTCGTCCAGTTTGTAATCCTTCATCAAAAGACTCAGGAAGATGCATGGGATTGCCACGCAGACCGCTACCATCAGAATCATGGTCATGGTCTCCTGATATGCGCGATTGATAGCTTCTCGTGTCGGATCGCCCATGGGCCATCCGTTCGCAGCGAGGCCGATGTTCCCATATATGTCTTCTGCACGTGCCTTTGTCTCCTCCGGAAGGTATAGCTTAAGCTTGTCAAGGACGTTTCCGCTCCATATTGCTCCAGATATGGCAGAACCAAATGCTCCGCCTATCTCGAGCAATGTTAGGAACGCCGCAGTAGCAGCTGCAACTTCTTGATGACTTGCTGATGCTTGAACACCAAGCTGTGCTGGACCGTGGCAAATGCCACCACCAACTCCAATCAAGATCTGGGCTCCAATGATAGCACCAATGGATGATTCCTGGGTTCGGAAGAACACCATGAGTATGAGCCCTGCGACGTAGACGCAAGCACCGATCGTGACGAACTGGCGGTACCTTCCGGTGTACTTTATGAGTAGCGAGACTACGATTGAGGTAACGGTGGCGGCGAAGGTGAAGATCTGAATGATATGGCCGGCTTGTGCGACATCAAGGCCCTTGACCACCAGGAGGTAGGACTGGAAGTATGGGTAGACGGAAAGGTAAAACGCCACTACAATCCGGTTAGCGATCTTGAACAATGGATAGATGAGATCTGACTTACTGAAATAGAAGAATGCAAATGCAAGTCCTGCGACCACCGTCTTGTTCTTGGCCAGGCCCTTCGGGAAGAATGCTTTGGGAGCAAGAGTCTTACTTCGCTCCCAGAATGGAAATCCGATAACGCATACAGCTCCAACGACCAACATCGCAATCAAACTAGGGTCGTTCCAACTTGTCTTCTTTCCAATCGTCAACGGTATCAGGATGAGTGAAAATCCAAAGCAGATCAGGAGCAAGCCAAAAGCATCCAGCTCAAACCAGACGCTTTTGATAGTCTTCCACTTGCTCTGTCCCTGGAATAGCGATGGCGGTAGCAAGCCTTTTCTTGCTGCCTTCACCTGGTTCAAGTACAGGACAAGCGCTAAAAGACAGAATGCGACTGGCAGCACGATCGCCCAGATACCGTAGCCCCATCTCCAGTTCAACCGTTGCAAGATAGTATCGGCCAAGGGCGGTCCTATCCAGACGTTGACGAGGAAAGGAATGTCCGGCAGTGTAACGATCAATGCGCGGTTCAGCAGATCGCTGGTGTCGGCGATAAAGATCTGCACAAGTATCTGCAGCCCTGTCTGACCTGCAGAGTAGAAAATCTGGGCTGCAGCATACGTCTTGACGTTATTGGCCGCTGCCTGCTGCACGTATCCGATCACGTAGATGAAGACCGAGAGACTGAATGCTTCAAAGCGGCCGAATACATCTGCGATCTTGGACATGGGTGGTTTGACGACAGACAGCACTACGCCCTGAACCACTAGCACAGTGGATACCAGCGAGTGTGCGGAGAATGCGCTAGTTGCGTAGATGGTCAGGTTGGTCGTTGTTTGGCTTTCGAGCGAGGTCGAGCAGGCCAATAATGCGATACCCAGATAGGCGACGTAGAGACTGGCCTTGGTCCATGTCGTCGCTATGGCTTCCACCCGTTTGACGCCTGGCTGTGTCGAAGCACGACTCTGGGTATCGAAATCATCCGGGTCATGTTCGCGCTCGTCAAACGGAATCATGTTGTCGGTGCTACGTTTCTCGTGGCCGGCGGTGGACCGTTCCTCCGCAAAGCCGTTGGAACCCGGGCCTGCGAAGTTGGGGTTGTTAGACTCATGCTGTCCAGAAAATGTTCCATAAAAGCTGCTGGAGCCTTCTCCAGCCATACTTGGGACAGCATCAAGCTGCGATGTCTGAGGAGGTTTCCGTTGGTGTGGTTTATCACCGGGGGTGGGAGAGATGATCAGATAACGCAAGGGACGGCGGGCGGCAAGGTAGTTAAAAGACGACTGGAAGTGACCCACCTTGAGCCTTGCGGGCCTCGCCACTTTTGGTAGCTCGGCCAGCTAGACCGGGAGCCGTGCTGTACGACCACAGCTACCTGCTCCTGTCACCGCCGCAGCTGCTCGGCGGATGTCGGACGCACACGTGGCTACGCATGTAAGGTCTCGCGCGCGTGGCGCGGCGAATGAGAGATCAGATCCTGATGATGGGACAAGGCCGCGTGGGATGCGTTGTTCCACTCGTGCAGCCAGCTCCCAACTAGTGATGTTGCGAATTAATCCAGAGCGTCATGATCAGGCGGCGAAGACGACCGAGATCGGCAAATTCAAGCGGCAGCCGCGGTAAGCGGGCGGATCTAGGGGTTATCGGTGAAGCCTAAGCGAGCTAAGGCATCACGCGTGTCCACGAGTGGAATCTACGTCTTACGATGCGCCAACAGTGGATATCAAGTCATTTTTCTTTAACAGAATCAAGAACCGCTCGTCATCAGCCCCCTACTTGGCAAATCGCGCATTGTTTGACTCGCTGTGCCATGAATCTATCCGAGCATCTGCCACGTTAGATAGGCAACCTTAGGAATTCATCGCGAGAAAGGCACATCCGTGTCTTCAATGAATGTGGCTCAAGATACAGACAGTATTGGCGACGCCGGTTTGGTGATTGTTATTCCTTCGCTAGAGTGACTCTTTACTTAGTAAATTCTTTTTGGTTTCCCAGGGTGCCTAATTTTCCTTGCTCTGCGCCAAAATCCAACCGAAAGTATACACAGGCGATCTACACGGGAACCTGTCACACGCAAAGCAACTCTGCAGTTGCTGGTAGCTGGTACCCTGTTCAGAATTCATAGCGCATTTGAAAGAGGGCCACTATTCCCGCAAAGCAAGTGGAGTTGAGCATAGTAGAAATGGCTTGTGAAATTTCAACATCATATCCAAACCACTACATGCAGCCAGCCTGTTGCACAAAAGCTCAATGCCAGCCAGGGCTCAGTCGCAGAAGGTCAGATACTGCTGAACGGTATCGCCCTCTTAGAGTGCTCGAAATACTTGGCGAAGATCGTGGATTGACAGCTCTTAGCAGTGATATCAAACTCCCCAACAATCATCAGGCTTGTAATTACCACATGAAAAGATCCAGAAGTGAATTCCCAAGTCTAGGATAGTTGAAACTTGCGTGATTAAGCTACGAGAGTGGAGCACCTTTTCAACTAAAGGAATTCAAATCTTCGTCCAGAAAAGCGTATTTGCAGGTATGATACAGTGCTAGGACGACCGATTCAGAATCTTTCTATTCAAATCAAGGATCGTCCATTCGCCATCAAGACGACGGCCAGGCACTCGACGACGAGCTTGGTAATTACTTACGGAGGCCGAAGAAGCATACAGCAGGAACCTCGAGTGTCGGCGGAACTGATGTCGACCAAACAATCTCCATTCTAGTGCGTAGTACCTCTGTCCTCAATCTCCTATGAAGTGGCTTCTGTGTAGGCTGTGCGAGATTGTACTTTAGAGGCGAATTTGTTCATGCTTCAGGGAGGTTCTAAGACATTACCGGGCATTCCCCGGTGGTATGCAGCGCAATCTCAATCAAACATCAACGACTGCAGCATTCGCCTGTAAGACCTGTAAGCCCAAACTTCCCAAATGACGGGAAGCTCAAATGCTGCGGCGTTTGACTTGCTCAGATTCCCACACCGGATGAAGAGCATCCGAACGTTGTCCCCTCCTACCCCAATCCTAGCCTGGAGCCTTGGCATTCCCGCGTCCCGCTTGAGCATGCATGTGAAACCAAGACAAACAACTGCACCACAATTGACCAAACACCACTCGCGACGGCCACAGACTCGCTGGCAGTCATGTCGGAAATGTACATACGCGCAAGCTTGCGAGGAAGAAGGCCTGCTAACAGCACTCGCAGAACAGTCGCGCCGCCGACAACAGCATCCGAATCGCCAAACGCCAATGGCTTAAAGAGGCGCGCAAGCGAAGATGAGGAGCCAGACAGCAAACGACAGCGACGATCGCCGAGCCACGAGAAAACCGATCAACCCGTCAACAGCACCGAAACTGCAGAGGAGAAGCACGACACGCCAGCCGATACCAATGACAACTCCAAGCCCCAAGAGCCGAAGGGCGCGTCCAGAAAGACCGGCGCGGTAGACGAGAAGAAGCGTTCGAAGCGTCTATTTGGCGCCCTGCTAGGCAACCTCAACCAGCCGTCCGATCGCACGAGCAAGCGACGACAGGAGATCGAAACGCGACGTAAAGCAGAGCTTCAGAAGCAAGACGAAGAAGTACAGGAGGACAAGGCGCGACGGACGGAGCGATTGCGGGAGCACAGGAAGAAGGTTCAACGTGACGAAGTGGACAAGGAGGTCATGAGGGCCCGGCATAGGCAGATGCTGGACCAGGCCAACTTCTTGCAGACTAAGGCCGAGCCGAAGATACTTTATCGGCCGTGGGAGCTGAGACCGGAGGAGGAGGATGTGATCGATGAGCAGATTCGGAAGGCGAAGGATGAGGTTGATAGGGAAGTGGAGAAGTGGGAGAACAGGAAGGAAGGCAGAGTGTCAACGCCGGCGCGTGACGAAGCGATGCAAGGCGCGGAGAGTGAACACAAGCAAGATGATGGTTCTGCAAAAGAAGCTCATGAGGAGGAACAAAAAGACGGGGACAAAAAGATGTCAGATCAACCGTCCCCGGATGCTGTGACTCAAGCCCCTATACAGGAGGTCCCGGACTCGCATCCTGCTGAACCGAAGAAGGAAGAAGAACCAGCCGAAGAGCAGCATGGGCCTGAACAGAATGAAACGGCAGCAGGCTCGTCTGGCCAGAAGCAGGAGCAGGAGAACACTGAGGTGGATGAGCATGGCGATCATGTGGTGGAGGGTGAGGAGGATACAGTCATCTACTAGACTGTTCCCGCTTGTGCAATTCATGATAGCTTGATACCCGATATGTATGCTTTGTTCGTCTTTCTCGCATAGAGGATCCCTTGGTATGATAGAAGTATGCGATGTTTAATAGGCCCGAATATGGGTTGTCGCCAAGACCCTTGATCAAGCTCCCTAGACTGCCTGTTCCTTCTGTACTTTATCTCGCCCGTGTCCGCTTCCACGCTTTCGGCCGTATGGGATGCAAATCCTTCCAGATAACAATCAAGTCTGCGGAGTTCACTTCATCCGTCCTGAATGCGAGGTCTGTCCGTGAGTCACGGATGTATTATTAATGTGCGCTTGAACTGCCCAGATCCTACCTAGTATGGGACAGTAATTGACCTCGGCTACAGCATAGCTCCCAGAGTTTATATAAAAGCAACTGCATTTCACTTCAGCTCAATCTCATAACATCGCCATTTCATACAAAGACACTGCAATCACTTACTGCTAATCGACAACAATGCCGCTCGACAAAATCAAACCAAACGACCCAAGAGTCCAAAGCCAATACGCCCAACTCAATGGCCGGCGCTGGCGTAAGTCATCCCCTCTTCCAACCCCATCCACTTAATTGCCTGCTAACAACCAACTTCAAGATTACCTCGACGCCCAGCCCCCAGGCGAAGTGAAAGGGACCTGCATCCTGATCCACGGCTTCCCGGACCTCTCCCTGGCCTGGAAATACCAAATCCCCATGCTGCTCGCCCAGGGTCTCCGCTGCATCGCCCTCGACTGCATGGGCTACGGCGACACCGGCTTCTCCCCGGACCTGAAGGACTATACTTTCCGCGTCCACGCCGACGCCATTGCGGAGCTCGCGAAGCAACAAGGGATCCCGCAGATCATCCTCGGCGGTCACGATTGGGGCGGTGCTGTCGTCTACCGCGTTGCGCAGTTCTATCCGGAGCTGGTGAGCCATGTGTTTAGTGTTGCCACTCCCTATTTTCCCGTTACGCCGGAGTATAGGTCCGTGGAGGAGCTGGTGAAGGGCGGGTTGGATGTTTTTGGGTATCAGTTGCAGTGGGGGAGTGAGGAGCATCCGGTTGAGAAGTGTTTGGGCCGGGATGAGAAGAGGATTAGGAGGTTCTTGAATGGGGCTTATGGCGGGAAGGCGCAGAGTGGGAAGCCGTTCATGTCGCCGCAGGAGGGTGTGGATCTGGAGTTGGTGGAGACGGAGGAGTTTGGGAAGACGCCTTTGCTTGATGATGAGGTGAGTGGAATTTTTTCTGCATCGATATGGTAGACGATCTGCTGACTTTTTGCTTTTTTCCCCCTTCTAGGATATGGACTTTTACGTCCAACAATTCACCAAGACTGGTTTCGAGGGGCCTTGTAACTGGTACCGCACAAGGCGTCTGAACTGGGAACAAGATCAGAATATCCCAGCCGCGACGCGCAATCATCTCCCGCAGCCTGTACTGTTTATTCAGGCCAAGTACGATGGGATTTTGATCCCGAAGCTTAGCCAGGGGATGGAGAAGGCGATTCCTAACCTCACGAGGGCGGAGGTCCCCGCGAGCCATTGGGCTCTGTGGCACACGCCCGAGCAGACTAACGACACGATTCAGAAGTGGATTGAAGGTGTTGTGATGGGTGGGAAGTCGAAGCTGTAAATTTAATTGTTACTTTTGTGTGCTCTGTGAAAATCAATCTACCGGGTTGGTCGGGTCAGAGGCACTAACGTCCTTATCGACTACGACACAACTTCCAACTTTGCTGCCTGTGCCCAGTTGCCATCCCCAGCCATCGACTCCTGCCTGATAGCATACAGCTCGTCAATGAAAGCCGGGACAAACGTCCCTGGTCCTCTAACCCCCTCCCGCTTAGCCGCACGCTCAGCAGCGATCTCATACATCAGAATCCCAGTCGTCGCAGCTAACAACTTGTCCCCCCGCTCAGCCGCAAGCATTGAAGCAATCGTAGTCCCCAATGTACACCCTGCCCCTGTAATCTCGCCTAGGAACTCATGTCCGTTCCCGATCGCGAACGTCCTCTCCCCATCCGAAACCACATCCGTAGACCCCGTCATAAGAACGACGTTGTGTTCGCGCGCCGCGATGCCCCGGACGAGCTTCACGCGGTCTTCCAGCTGCAGCTGCGAAGCTCCGCTGTCCACGCCGTGCTGTTTGACCCCTTGCGCCCCCGAGACGGTCCGGATCTCCCCTTCGTTCCCCTTGATCAGGTCGAAGTACCCGCCTCGCATCAGCGCGCGCACGCCTTCCCGTCGCTGTTCCGTAGCGCCTGCGCCTACGGGGTCGAGCAGTACTGGCCCGCCTACTGCGTTGTACGCGGCGAGCGCTTTTAAGTGGTTGCCTCGGACGTCGGGCGTCGTGGTCCCCATGTTTATAACGAGAGCGCCGCCGAGACTCGCGAGGTCGTCGGCTTCTAGGCCGTTGTTGCTCATGATGGGTGAGCTGCCGACGGCTAGTGCGACGTTCGCGGCGAAGTTCTGGACTACGAGGTTCGTCATGTTGTGGCAGAGCGGCTTCTTGGTTGCCATAGCCTTGACGATCCCAGGAGCTTTCGCCACCACGTCCTCCCGGGATAGTGCAGCTTTGGATAGGGAGGTGGCGAAGGGAGGGGGAGTGCTGACTAGCTTCTTGAGATGCGAGGCCGCCTCTTTGGGTTGGGAGGAAGCCATAATCGCGCTGACTACCGCAATTCCATCGAGAGATTTCTGCGGCGAGGCAGACTGGTACAAGATGCGCTGACAGTTGGAGGCGTTGACGCCACCTATACACACGGTCTTCACATGGCCGTGTCCCTGCTTGACAAGTTCGCTGAGGATGTGCTGTACACCGGCCGTACCGATTACGGATTTCGTGTTCTCCTTGGTCGGTGTGGCGTACACTGTCCCTATTCCAAGGTAGTCTGCTCCTCCCTTGGCGGCCTCTACAGCTTCCTCGAGGTTGTTAGCAGTCACGCCGATGATTGCGTCGGGGCCGAGGACCTTGCGGGCTGTTGCTAGATCCATGTCATCTTGTCCGACATGCACGCCTTCTACACCGGCAGCCAGGGCCACGTCCACTCGGTCATTGATGAGCAGTGGTACATTGGCGGGTCTCGTGACTGCGTGGAGGTCTTTGGCGATTCGTACCAAGTCAGCAGTATCGGACGTCTTGTCGCGGTATTGGACAATGGTGGCGCCTGTCTAGATATGAGCAATGGCATTGGCGTGTCTGTGTAGATGCAAGTCTACATACCTCCTTCTACAGCCTTCCGCACGACGTGCACGAGGTCTTTGTCGCCCAGGATTGCATGGGTGGAGTCAGTCACCAGGTACAACGAGTAATCTACATTCTTCGAAGGCATGGCTGGACGTCAAGCGTAGCTGATGTCCTAGTCCAAAGTGTTCGTACGGTGTCACGGTGAGCATTAATACTAAGCCCCCTAGGTATGTAGACAACCCAATTTGAATTCGGGAAGCCGAGTGACATCGAGGTGCTGATGTCAGGCTGTATCGCCGGTTTCGCAGACCTCTAAGAATTCTACAGGGACACTCTATGCAAGCCGCCAAGTGAAAAGTCTTCATCGAAAGACGTTGCAAGAATATTACTGATTGGTACTTATTGATGCCTTTGTCGGGCCGCAGATGTTTGCCGCACAAATGATAACCACTATGTAGGTACTACATACTTAGGTAGTAGTGGAAGAGAGGCCGCACGAGCAGTTCGCAGAGTCGTCCCGAGGACGTGGCTCTCGGTTCCAGCTTCCCGCACGGAATTCCGCAAAGCCGGTCGGGAAGAGGGAGGGTCCCGTATTGTCCACGGCTCTTGCCGGTTTCTTTATGGCGAAGGCACAATCGCAAAAGGGTAGCGGCAGTGGGAGAGAAGAGATCAAGACACTGGACTGGCATGACAAGTGCTATACGATCCTTCATGTGCACAAGGTGGATGTATGGATGAGATGGACTGCAGACAGATTCGTGACTGACCGGCCCGAGAGGCAAAACACGTGCCCGCCCAGCGCAGGTCGACGCGGGGGATTCCGACAACTCTAATGTGTGCCAGTCATCAGTCAAAATCTGCCCGCACCGGACGCTTGTTACCGTATTCCTCACCCCATCCACCTCCAAACCTTGGACAACAACGCTTATCATCACCATCAACCGCGACTGCGAAAGCAACGGACCCATCATCGGCAACCTGATCGCCACCCATCGAGTGATAGCCGCCACCCCACCGCCAGCGACAGACACTGCGCGGCGTGCACCCATCACCATCTTCCCATCCAATCCACCCAGCAAACCCCACCATAGGCTTCGCCATCCGAGGGATCGAGTTTATGTATTCGTCCCACGTGAACGCTTTCCAAGTCGAACCGCCGCCCGAGGAGCAGCAACCATTCCGTATAGCAAGAATACCCCGTTGTAGCGGCTACGAGCGCAACAACGGTTGATATCCAGCATCATCTGCCTCCATTAGGTCATCTACCGCCAACATTCCTGCATAAACGCATCAAAGAAAGGCATCATTTGCCTGCCAGATACGTCGAGCAAACTTTGCTGCGTGTCTAACTGCATGTCTGTCTCAGCCAGCAGTAACTTAGCCGTCACAGCTCCTTCTGCCACCGGTAATCCGTAACCTTACGACCTACCAGTCCACGAACCAGCCAACACCGTCACCATGGCCAACGTCAACATTCGCCGCGATGTCTCCGACCCCTTCTACCGCTACAAGATGGAACGCCTGCAGTCCAAGATTGAAGGCAAGGGTAACGGCATCAAGACGGTCATCGTCAACTTGTCCAACGTCGCTGACCAGCTCGCCCGTCCGCCGAACTATGTCATCAAGTACTTCGGCTTTGAGCTGGGCGCCCAGACGAACATTGACCCTAAGGACGACCGTTGGATCATCAACGGCGCGCACGAGGCCGGCAAATTGCAAGACTACCTCGATGGCTTCATCAACAAGTTCGTCCTCTGCAAGAGTTGCAAGAACCCGGAAACCGTGGTCAATGTGAAGGACGGAGACATCTTCCTGGACTGCAAGGCCTGCGGTCAGCACACCCACCCTGACCTGCGCCATAAGCTTTCCGGCTTCATCTTGAAGAATGCGCCGAAGAAGGGCAAGAAGGACAAGTCGAACAAGAAGGCTGAGCGCCGCGCCCGCCGCGAGGCGGAGCGCAACGGTACGGCTGGCTCTGACGATGATGCCAATGGCCACCCCTCGCCAGGTGAGAGCGGCAGCGACAAGGGCGATGAGGACGGCGACGTCGGCAACGACGCGGGCTCTGACGACGAGCTCACCCGCCGCATCAACGCCGAGGCCAGAGAGCTGAACGAGATCAAGGAGAAGGAAGTCGAATGGTCCGTCGACATGTCCGAGGAAGCCATCAAGGCCCGCGCCCAAGCCCTGCCGGACGACCTCAAGCAGACCCTCGTTATCAACGAAGCCGCCGAGGACGACGAAAGCGGCCCCAGCCACTACGACGACCTGGGCAACTGGATCCAGGAGCAGGCCAAGAAGGAAGGCAGCGTCACCAAGCTCAAGGACGTCGACATTTACCTCAAGGCCAAGGACCTCGGCATCGAATCCAAACACCGCACCCTCGTCGTCCTAGCCCAGACTCTCTTCGACGACAAAGTCGTCGCCCAGAAGCAGGTCGAAGGCCGTGCTTCCCTGCTCCAGAAAATGACTTCTAATGGCGACAAGCACGAGAAGGCTTTCCTCGGCGGTCTCGAACGGTTCGTCGGCGTCGACCACCCCAACCTCATCCCGACTATCTCGGCGATTTTGCTCCAGGTCTACGAAAATGAAATCGTTAGTGAGGATCAGCTTAAGGCGTGGGGTCAGAAGGCTAGTAAGAAGTATGTGGATATCTCGACGAGTCGGAAGGTCCGCAAGCAGGCTGAGACTTTCCTCACGTGGTTGGAGGAGGCGGAGAGTGATGATGATGAGGAGGAGGAGTCGGATTAAGTGGATGGAGGAATCGGTCATGCTCTCCTATCTCTCTTTTGGCCTTGAGGTTTTCTGTTTTCTTGGCGGATCGGTTCGAAAGGATCGATTTCGTCGGGAAAGTTTAAGATGTTCACTCTCCACTCTCTCTAAGCTGGCTCCTGCGCTGTTTTTGGATTTTTCTAAGTACCCTAGACTGTGCTTCATCTGTTTACTTTCCTTTTCACTGGGGAAATGAAAATCATTATTATGAAAAACCTTCTCCCCCTGCGTCTTTTTACTCGCTGCTTCCTAGAACTGAGGTTGTTGTACCTTGCAACCAGACAGGATACGGGCTACGGGGGGTTTTCTTAGAGGATGTATTTCCCCCCCCCTCTCCCTTACGAGGTACTTACACACCTTTGTTCCTCCTCCTTCCTACGTTCCTTTCTAGCAAGTTTCCCTCTCGCACTCGTCTCGAGATAGCTGTCTATTCACTGTTCCTCATAGCAGCAGGGATACCAATCAACTTTCCCCTATCAAATGTTCCGATCCTTTTCCTCTTGCGTGTCTGTCTTGTTTATCTATGAACTCTCGTGTGTGGAGGTAGATGGATGGGCTCTGTCGACACCCCTTTTTGGAGGTTCTAGCTGATGTCGTATGCGGGAAGCATATCTCCCTTTGTCCGAAAATCCGCTCTCTTTCGTACTTACGGGTGCTATAGATGTGATCGCAAAGCTCGGCTCAGTAGGCTTATGGACGTGTCCCAGCGCTACGCCTGAGGCTTGCTATGGACGGGTACTACATTTGGCTGATAGACATGCTACCGGGTCGTAGCAAAGAAGCGGGATGTTTGACGATAGGGCTGGTTTTGGAAAATGTTTGGTAGATTGCCAAATTAGTCCCAATGGTTTGCGCGGCTAAGAGGTCGGGTAGTAGGTTTCGAGAACTAGGCACCGGAGGAGATCAAGAGTAGGGTACGAAGTTTGGGTTCTCGTGTGAGGTTTTGAGAGAGGGGAAATGGTACGGGTCATCGGAGTCGCTATTGTGTGCCTAATGGTTTATGGGTTGGACTGCGCTGGGCACTGGTATTCCGCACATCACTTTGACGACGCAGAGACACTTGTCCCTGTGTGCCAGCATTGGAAAGATACTGCTCGAACAGATGCGAGATGGAGCTTTCGGACCACGAAGCCTCGAGATCGCGACGGGGGGACAGTATAAGTAGAGAAGTGGAGTTCAATTGTCACGTATGTATTACTACATGTATACGTGAATGTGAGTGGCATTGTTGCCCTGTGATCAAGCTTGCAAGCTTTTGATGGTCTTTCCAGCCCGTGATTGGCAATTGAAGCCAGTTGGCCGTCTTTAAACCTTCTCCTCGTGCTCCGAGTGGCCTTCGACGGATGCCGTCTTGTCTGCTGGCATCTCGCCACGGGCGACGCGGTTGGTGTCGGCGAAGACGTTCTTGGTCTTCCAGGCTGGAGTCTTACGGGTCTGTTGTCAGTACTTTGCTCTGCTCAGAATGAGATAGGGCACTTACTCCGATGTAGGGAAGTCCGTTCGGATTTTCGAAGATCTCAGTAACGTCTTCGAGATTCTTTCCTGAAGTCTGTTGCACAAAACGGGTCAGTACTGCTCGCCAGAAGAATCGAAGTAGGGCTCAAAGCGTACCTCTGGGAACATGAAGAAGACATGGATGAACATGGCAGCGTTGAAAACGCCAAAGATGATGTAGACCTGCCATCTGATGTCTGCGAAAAGTCAGTCTTTTGGATCAGGTGGGAGACGGTCGTCAGGAGTTATCTTACTTGCGAAAGCTTCTGGAACGAATGCCCCCAGCGCCGTGTTGAAGGCCCAGTTAGATGAAGTAGCAAGAGCTACAGCCTTACCACGCACGCGGAGTGGATAGAGCTCAGGCGGATAAACCCATGACACAGGACCTGAGTAAAATTAGCATGTGGGTAAGTAAGGGGCGGGAGTGGTACCAGTCTCAACTTACCCCAGGTTGGAGCGTAAGAAGCGACGAAAAGGTATGTGCAAGCAATGAGACCCTTCGCTGGAGCTCCGCTGACCCTCATAGACTGCTGCTCAACGCCTTCGATACCGCCAGGTACAACTTCACCAGCTCCTCCCATCATGCCAGCGTTCGCAAACATGAAGATGCACATTAGAGCAGCACCAATGAGTAGTGTCGGACGGCGGCCCCAGCGGTCCATGAACAGCAATGCAGGAACTGTCATGACGACGTTGATGATGTATTGAATCGAGGAAGCGAGAAGGGCAGAATTGCCACGGTAGCCAGCCTAAGTGGGGAGTCAGCATTCTGGCGAAGCGACAAGGTGACATGGCAAACATACCATGGTGAAAATGTAAGCGATGTAATACATCATGACATTCATGCCAGTAAGCTGGGACCAGATCTGCATCCACATGCCGATGTGGGTACGGTTGATCAACTTAGGCGAAAACAATTCCCAGTATGTGACGTCCTTGTTATGCGCTTCGAATTCGCACATGTCGCGAATGTCCTGCAGCTCTTGCTGTACGAGAGGATGGTTTGGGTCGCCCTTGCCGATGACGTTGGTGATGACTTTGTTGCATTCTTCCCAGCGGTCCCTGCGAGCGAGCCATCTCGGACTGCAGTAAGATGTGTTAGCTAAACGAGTCTTGCGTCGCAGGCGGACCAAGGGCCTGAGCATACCTTTCCGGCAGGAAGAACATGGCACAAAACAAAAAGACTGCGGGAATCATCTGCAAACCCCACGGAATTCGGAATGCGGTCGGGTCTGCGGTATCTGCAGTGTTGCCAGACACAAACGTCGAGCCATATGAGATGCTAATATTGTGTCAGCGAATCAATTCCTTTAGACATTTTGAAGGAGAAGATGTACTCACTAGTACATGATGAGAATGCCCCAAGTGATAGCCCACTGCTGCGCACCAACCACTCGACCTCTTTTATTAGGTGGTGACAACTCGGAGATGTACACTGGTACCTGTGCAGATTCCATACCAACGCAAAATCCGTTGATGATACGTCCAACTACCAGCATAGGAATGTTTTGAGACGCGCAGATGATAGTAGAGCCGATTAACCAGATGATACAGCCGATCATGATGGCCCATTTACGTCCGAGAATGTCCGTCACGAATCCAGAAACGAGAGCACCAAGCCAGGATCCTGCTGGCATGGCGGCGGTGATGCCGCCCTGCGGACCTGGCTTGGGACCAGAACACTTGGGGTTATCGTTGAAAGGAGGACCATCGGGTCCCTGATTGAAATAACATTTGTACGCCTGAGTGCCGATGATGGCGGACATCGAAGAGATGTCAAAGCCTTTCCCATAGTCAGTACCGACGACCGTCTACGACCAGCTATCTGATCTGCGAACGTACCAAAAAGGCCACCACCAACGACCGCCACACCGGCGATGAAGTAGATGTTCGACGACAAACCCATCTTGAAGCTTGGTCGAGAGAGACGCACAGGTCAGAGGACGACAAGAGGAGAAGGTCTGCTGCCGGGCGGGGGCCCAACTAGTCTTTTATCTGGAGCAGCGTGGAGTTTCCTGTCACCAGCAAACCGGCTCTCATGCTTTGTTGCGTCAATCCTTGCCCAAGGAGGCATGTCCTCTCCCGGGTCCGATACACATTAGGGCCACATGGGCGGAAAAGACCTGGGAGATCGCGTGGTCGCATGTGGAGATACATACGCGATGGAATTTGCGGTGCAGCTACCTCCGACCCAAAGGGGTCTCGGGGTGTCCCATGGGCGGTCGTTGGTCTTCGACTCGCGCGAGTCACTCCGTCGATGGTGGAGACAGAGAGGAATCTCCGCAGCGGGCGGAACCTTGCGAGCTTGGCCGGCAGACGCGGGCTTGATTGTGCTCGCCAAGGCTCGTTTTTTCAGCGGAGCTGGCAGGGAAGATGAGGCACTGGCTCCTCAGAGCTGCGACGGTGGATGGTCATCGGAGGCTCCACCTCCACCTTGGGGAATTGCGGTGATTGAGGGCTGAGGACATTATTAATTTTGAGTGCCGTGGGGCCCCGAGACGAATCACCGTATTGTACATTGCTCCGACGGCCTCGTCTGATTTCTTTTCTGATGGTAAATCAGCGCATCCACTGTAGAAGCCCTACCGCTCTACACCAAGCATCAAGTCAAGTAAACGGCCCGTAGCTCAGGCAATACTAGACAATGCGAAGCTCGGCTAGTGCACCAGAACGACATGACGTCTGCCCTAACTCAGTGTGCATTAATATGACGGGTTTGCAGGGTCCAAAGGAATACGCTAACATACGCTCCGCGACTGAAGGAGAAGAAGCTCAGAGCAGCTGTCGGAGGAGTTTCTCCATCTTATCAACTTTCGTGCTCGCTACGTCTGCCCGCGGGCCAAGAGGACAGCGAGAGGAGACCGGGATGTGGAGGAGCATCTCCGCCTGTAAGTGCACTCCGTATACTCAAAACCATCCCCTTGTCATGCTGTTGAGAGAGGTTGTCCGGATATGGGGTCGGCAATGTGGAGGGAGCAGTCGTTCCCATTAACTTTCAATCCTGGGTTTTAAAACGATTCCTAGCGAAACGGCTGAGTCGTGAACATCCCAGGGATCGACCGAGTTTCTTGCATCCTGCGTGATTATACAAACCGAGCAGCTGGGAGCCATACAACCGGTTGCATACGTTTCGTCCGAGGAAAGGCTTCTGCGGGAATGCTCGCTAAGGTGCCCAGATGACATGATCAGTCACATTTGCTATTCATGTTTGTCCCAGTCTTGATGTCGAGCGGCGGCACAGCGTGGAAAGACAAGCTAGGGCACCACATTGCCAACCCTGCCTGCCTGCCTGCCTGCCGCCTGCAGTACCGAACCCGACTCGCCTACGTGAAGAACCAGGTGAGCACTCTCCGGCGCGGACTTCTACTCAGCGTCTGTCGTCAAGTGGAGAACGGTATTCCTCATCTTGCCATTACCGCCGCTGAGGCACCTTGCCGGCATTTGTGGCAAGACATGTAAAGCGGAATTATGGAGTTGGAAAGGTTCCTTGTATTCCATCTCATTGGAACAAAACATCCTGCTCGCAGCCGAAGCCGAGTGCGGTACCCTTAGTCCGACAACAGAACGAGTAGTTATTCCATGGACGCTTTCGTTTGTTGTTAGGTTACGCATATGGCAGGAGCAGAGCCACCCCTTCCGAACAATGACCGGGATATGTCCCGGTGGGTAGTAGTTGGTCGCGGTCTCCGCGGTTCTTTCTAGCACCAGAAGGAAGCGAGAGGTATCAGTTGCGAGAATAGCCGTCATGCATTTCATTACCTGTACATTGACGAGAAAGCAACACAAATTCTGCCCAGCTGACGACATCTATATCGTCTCGATGATGCACAGAGCTCGACTCTTCGAATCGCCTGGGTAGCAGCAACAGCATCGTCCTTCGCAGCCGCCGCCTCCCAACGCCAATCACCCCAAAAGTGAAACCACCTTGCTACGTTCCTCAACAAACGAAGCTTCAGGAAACACTGCCCCCGACCCCCTCAATCTCTCTCCCAACTTACTTCCCCTACACGAACCCTATCCTCCCCACTGCAAGATCCTAAAGATGCCCTCCCATCCGCCGACTCATCTCCTCCAACCGCGCCGCAAACCCCTTCACCGTCTCAGTCAACTGCCGATTCGCCTCCTGCAGCTCTGCGATCGTTTCCCGATCGACGCGGGTCCTTGCACTGGCATTCTCATCCGTGTTGGACGATGAAGCGGTCTGGGCGCGGTAGAAGTCGTGGGCGTAGCTTGTCGCGATGCGGTTGTGAGTATAGCTCTGCTCGACATGGGCTTCGGCTTCGGCCGGCTTAGGGAGAAGAGTTTGCCCATGACTCTCCCAGGTATTGGGGGCAGTGTCAGTATCGCTCTGCTCAGTCTGAGTTTCGATCTCTCCCCGCTCAGGCGCATGGGCTTGTACAGGACTCTCGAGGGCGTTTGGATCAGAGCCGTCAAGCCCGAACGATACCACAGAGTCCGGGGTGCGCAAAACCACGGGATTGCTGCGCTGCTGCTCGATCGTAGCCAAGCGATCATCGATACGCGCATGCGCTGCACGCATCTCCTCGCGCACGACGAGGATGCCGTGTTCGCGCTCGAGGATCTTGCCCAGCATCGCGAGCATCATGTCCTGCTTATCCGCCGGCATCTCGAAGCGGGGGAACGGTTTCTTGGGATCGACGTCGATGCCGCTGTCCAGCTTTAGGTCGCTCGTGGTCGAGCGCGAGAGGTTCTCGTATCGGGCTCTCGCATCTGCGACCAGTGAGGGTGCACTGTCTACCACGTTGTCTCCACGGGACGTCAAGTCCTGTCTAGACGGAGACTCTTGAACGCTGAAACCTGCGTCGTTTGCTCTTACACGAGTACACCGGCCCAAACCCTCGCGGTCGTCGCGCCATCTCTTCGGAGGAGGGCTATACGTAGTAGCCGGCAAATACTGCAAAGGCGAAGGCATAGCACTCGGATGATTGAACGAAGCCGGCGAGGCCTCAATCTTCTCATCACTCTCCGCTCCAGCCACTGCAGCGAACAGATCCGAATCGATAACATCGCCAGCATCCGGGTCGTTGATGATATTCGCAGCTAGGGACTGACGTACAGGACTGCGGCTATGGTTGCGCGAATGCGTGATGCCGTGCGCAGGCAACTCCTCTCGCGCTGCGTGGTCTTGCATGATGGTGAAGATCTCTGAGCTCGGTCGGTCTTTACTCAAGTAGATCCCGCTGTTCACTGAGGGATCGGATGCTAGCTCAGGGTAACAGATGGGGATGGTGCAGCCGCTGCTGTTGCTCTTGCTTTGAGGGGTATGTTGGATCGCGTGTGAGTTTCTCGTCTTCTCCTTCTCTTCCAGCACTGGAGGCAGATCATCCATTGTCTTGCGGTGGCTCGGCCCAGGGGTGCGTCCACTCATGCTGGCGCGAGTGCCAGGGGTGCCGAAGTCAGCCACTGAGTAGATGGATGGGGAGTACGTTATGTCTTGACTCTTGCGGTAGTAGTTCTCCGCTGGCATGTTGAAGCCTTCCAAGCCCAAGCCTTCAACACGTGCATTCATTTCTTCAAAGGTGCTTGGTTCATTGAGAGCGGGAACCACTGACGCGTGAAGCGAATACATGCTGGGCTGAGTGACAAGCCTAGGTATGTCCTTATGTGCGTAGTTCCCAAACTTCGTCGGGCTGATACGATTGCCCGTAACTACCACGCCAGCCACGGGCTTGGAAGGTGTGCTATCCTGCTCATAGAATGGTACTCTATTCGAGGGTGCCTTTGCTGGCGTCTCCTTGTTTGTCTTCTGATTAGGTGGCGTATTCTTTGCCGGAGGCGTGGGAGGAGCAGCGGCATCGATGTAGCGCAAGCTTTGAGAGCGAGTGACGGGACATTGGTCGGCACCTTGCTGATGGTGTTGCTCACGGTATGTCCCATGATCTGAAAAAGCCTGAGAGGACACGCGTTTGCCATCCTGATGAGTGTAGTGAGTAGGATCAGAGTAGCCAGTCTGCGGCGTCTTGGCCATGCGACTGTGGGCGCGAGATTGTTCTTGACTCTCGACGGGATCCGTCTGCGGAGTCTCCTCTGAGACATTTGTCCAGTTTGTCGTAGGCTCACTCTTGTCAGACCCGGACTTGCGTGCGGACGCCGCGCTAGAAGCATTCGCATCATCCAAGCCTACAGATTTCCTTCCAGAGAAGAGCCCGCCTTTCTTCTGCTTGGATGGACTTCTTCCTAAGCTGACCTTGCCCGGCAACGTTCCCAGCAGCGCTTGTGCCTTCACGGGCATGTGCTCGCCTCCCTCACTCCCATGCATGCCATCCAAAGCAGGGATCGACGGACTTGCCGCGCCACCGCCCGTAATCTTCGTCAGGCCGAACTTGGAGAAGAAGTTCTTCTTGGGACTCTTCTGTGCAACACCCTCTCCACCGAGTGCAGCGCTTGCCACTGTCTTTCTCGATTGCAGGTTAAGCGCCGGCTTCTTAAAGGTCGATGCAGTGTCAGCTGGATTGCTGAATTCGCCGGTGATTGGCTTCGGCGTCGGAGCATAGGTGGTATAGACTGGAGTGCGTTCCTCTTGACTACCGGAAATTTCGTGCAGCGTCGCCTCCCGTTGCTCCTCAATCACACCGCGCGTCGTCGGCTCAGCTACGCCGTCATTGTTTGGCACCAGCCTGAGCGGCGGCGGCGTGGGTTGGCGACCCGCGTTGATAAAGGGTGAAAGTGTAGTGACCGTGCTGTTGCGCGGCTGATCTTGGCTCGGAATCACGAATACTGGTGAGGGTGGCCCTGAGTTGGTCTTTGGCCTCAACGCGGGATGTATATCAGTTGGAGGGTTTGCGCGAGCTTTCTCGAGCGCTTGCTGGTAGAAGGCATTGCTCTCGAGGCGATGGCGATGCAAGCGTGCGGCTTGTTGAGCGAAGGCGTTAGGACCTGGCGTTGCTTCTGGAAGACCAGGGATGCCGCTCATGTTCTGCTCAGGGGGCGATGAAGGACGTGACGAGAGCGATGGCGCGCCCTCCCTCATCTCCATTGTGCTACTGCTGAATGGCTAGGACCAAAGAACGTCTTTCTAGAATGTCAGTAGTGATACTCGACCAACGACAATAGCTGAAGCCCAACAATAGCGATGCCTGGTTAATTGGGCGTGGGCAGTCTCCAAACGGAGGCGGCAAAATTGGTTCACTGCTTGTTTACATGCGCACTGGTCGGGTGGTCCCGTGCTCGAAGTCTTTCAAAGAGGGAAGGTACGAGACGTCATCATCAATACCGCTCGGGGCACCCGGCAACGGTATTCACATGATAGCCTTCGCCTGAACAGAACGAATGTGAGTAGAAATGGGTATCAATTTGTCGACGCAAATATGAAAGACAAGCTACTTAGACCGCTTTGAAGTGGCGCGAGAGCGCGAACAATGCTTCTGCTTCCTGAAATGTATGCCCTGACTCCCTTTTCGCCCAAGCGCTGGATCCAGAATTTGATGACGAGTGGCTCTTTCATTGGCGCACTACAGGCTATAGCATCACGCAGCCTTTTCCTTTTCCTACAACAGAGTCAGCAACGGCCGTGGAAATAGCATATGCATGCAGAAATCAGTGAAAGCTTACTCTTCTTCCCCTGCTTCGTCACCGGCGGCTCCAACGCAGCCACAATCGCCTCATCAAAGACATCCTTCAGCTTGAACTGCGTCAGAGCCGAGCACTCGACGTACTTGACCGCACCTAACTCCTTCGACATTCTTTCACCATCCTCCTTCCGCACAGGCTGCATCTTCTGCTTCGAAAGCTTCTCCCGCACTTGAGGGTCGTCTCGCAAATCTGTCTGAGTGCCAACGATGAGGCATGGCACACCAGGACAGTGGTGGTGCACCTCGGGAAACCACTTTTCGCGTACGTTCTCAAATGATGCCGGGCTGGTGACGGAGAAACAGACAAGGAAGACGTCGGTTTGTGGGTACGAGAGAGGACGCAGGCGGTCGTAGTCTTCCTGTCCTGCGGTATCAAAGAGGCCTAATGTGTAGGGTTCATCTCCGATCCTGGCTTCAATTAGCTCACGTGGGGCTTGGAACAAATCTCGGATAGAGTGCCTTACATTACTGTGACAGCATAGTTGTCGAAGACTGTCGGCACATATTCTGAGGGAAACTTGTTGGTGGTGTAGCTGATCAACAGACATGTCTTGCCGACCGCACCATCACCGACCACAACGCATCTGTTCGGTGTGTCAGTTGCCAATTGTTACACGAAGTGCCACCACCCTGCTACAATCTTGATGTAACAATGCCCAAGGCCCTATCTCCTTGTGCGCTCGCTGGCAATGCAACTGCATTGGGTGTTTCAGGCACATGGATTTGTAGGCTGCTCGCTGCTCGCTGCCCGTGGCCCATCAAGCGCTCTTGAGCTCGCCACCTGTTTCCAACATGTGCAGGCACCATCTAGATGATGAAACTCACTTTATCGTAGCCACAACCATTTTCAAAGCTTCTTTGCTCTATCCTCCAAGCCGACCAGGCTGCTGGAAGCCCTAGAAATGGGTAGCAGATGGGCCGAGTAAGGGCGTGGGGGGTTCGAAGGCAGGAGGTGAGGTTGGTAAGGATTGTTACGCGGGCGGCCAAGGCGTGTGACAGGCTGCAAGAAGGCTTAGCAACATGATGCGCCAGCTTTGCCATGTGTCGCAACGGGGGTGGGGGAGATGATATTTACCAGTCGATCGCTCCTGCTACTATTAGCACGTCGGCAACAGCTCACCAGGAGCTTCTTGAGATCCGTGTGGCGCGATTGCGCGCGCGTAAGTCTTTTGGATGTCGGTTCCGCTCCCCTCTCCGCCTTTTGCTGTGAGCGCGGCTACTGGCGCAAGTAGCTCTAGTGTCGGGTGCAACGCGCGGTCGGCAAGTCGAGGTCAGAAGCTCCGACGGGCGGAATTCTTCACGTTCTGTGTAGATACAGAAACGCTGAGCCGAGGTGACGAAGGGAGGAAAGGGCGACGCGACGCGAACAATGGCAAGACAAGGCAATGCGAGGTAGGCGAGAGGCGGTGTCAATGGAAAAGTGGAAGGGCGGCGAAGAGAGGGACAGGCGCGGGCGGGAGTGATGGGGGATGGGTGGGTGGGTGGGAAGTTCGGTAATCTGCGCGGTGCAGCAGATTGGACCTGCAGCTCAGGCTCTGCCAGTCCCCCGGCGGTCGAGAAGGTCCCGTGGAGTAACGGTCACGGGTGGAAGGGCCGCCCGGCGGGTCCCGTCCATGCAGTGTCTCACTCTGCCTCAGGCATTTTTGAATCACGACCTCCCGTCAGGATATCGGGCCCGGGCGGCTCTCCCGTCTCACGTGTCTGATGTTTGATACGTGACGGCATTGACCGGTGGTGATTACCGAAAAGCAAAGCTGGCTTCCCCGGACTTTCAATGCCTTGCCCTGCAGATCGCGGAACTTTGGAGGGGGCGAGTGTAGTAAAGTGACAGCTGTTGCTGATATTCACGAAGGAGAACATGATGTGTAAATAAGGGGGTTTCACCAGACGAATAGTTCAATACCTCTCTTGTTACTCTGGTCATACACCCCGAACCACCCGCCAGCTGGAAGGCAATGGATTCTGCAGATGCGATCCCCGAATCAGCATGGTCGGCGTTGGACAAGCTCTCCTCCATCCCCCTATGGGCATGGGCAGCAGGTGCGGTAGTGGGCGCATTTGGTATCATAGTCCTGGTATTTCCTTTCTCCCATATCTCATACCGCGCATCGACATCTCCAACACCACCGCGCAGAGCATAGCCCAATGCAACAAACGCTTTCACCCCTCTACGCTCATAGTGCTGACTGCGTCTGTTGTTCCTATAGGCATATACTATACTCTTGTTCATAGCTCCTAAACCTCGACCTCCACGAGCCTCCGAAAAGCAGTTCATCACTGTCCAAGCCGATGGATCAGTATCCAAGCTGCAACCGCTGCCATGTTGGTACGACAACCATGTCGCCCTTACCCAGATGGCACGAGAGAAGCAGATCTCACCCGAGGAGGCCTACCAAATAAGCGACGCAGAAGTCTTCATGTCCCTCGTAGTACCCGCATACAACGAGGAAGAGCGTTTAAGCGGCATGCTGGAGGAAGCAGTAGAATATCTGGAAGAACAATACGGTCACCACGGCACACCCAGCAAAAGCAGTAGTAACGGATCCCTTCAGGCGAGTGGACAGCAAGGAGACAAGTGGCGAGGATGGGAAATCATCGTCGTCTCGGACGGGAGCAGAGACAAAACCGTCCAGACGGCTCTGCAATTCGCAAAGACT